>PVKZ01000869.1:0-571809 GCA_004027375.1 Macroglossus sobrinus | reverse complement strand
TCCTTTAGTTTGTAGATTTCATCGCACATCCTATCTGCTTAACATTCATGATGGCTAGGGATTGAGATTGGCAACTAGATTTGCAGAAACTTAATAATGGTTAACTTGTTATATTTCTTCATCTTTTCTGAGGTATAATTGACAAATAAAATTTTAGGATATTTAAAGTGTATATCATGATGATCTGAAACCCTGTGAAAGTATTCCTTCCATCTAGTTAACATATCCAGCACCTCACATATTGATCCTTTATTTTTTTGGTGAAAACATTTAAATTCTATTCTCTTTGCAAATTTCATTGTACCATACAGTGCTATCAACTATAGTAACCACATTATACATTAGATTCTCAGACCTTATGCATCTTTTTGTTGTTGTTGTTTAAACAGTTTTTTATTTATCCTAAAGTACACGGTTCCATGTGTCTACTAAAATAAGCATTTATTATTATCAGACATTGAGCTAAGCACTAGAATCTTGATTTTAATAGTCTCTAATCTGTCCAGTTAACTCTAGGTATTTTATAATTTTTTTAACTGCAAAGTCTATGAAAACAAACAAAAAAGATTTGGTTCAGAATTTCACTGCCCACATTTTTGTCCTTCTCGGTAAATTCTCTAAGAAAAGATAGTAAATGGCTGATCCTCAGGTGTTAAAAACAAATGCCAGCCCTGAGCACATTAAGGGGTACTGGAGTCATCCAACGAATGCTACCTTGAAAAATTAGAAGCTATTTAAGATTTAAGTCATTGCATGTGGAAGAAGGCGAGTGGATAAAATACTTTGTGCTGAGTGTAGATTTTGTAAGCCAAGGTTGAGGCCTAATTGAAAAGAAGGCTCAGAAGAACCTGGCTGCAGTTTGGTCAAGGAGAGAATCTCTGTCAATTCTCATTGTTGAAATATCATTCTAGGACCAAGACGAAGCTGCTCCTGCCTGGGGTACCACATTAGCAAACCAAAACTTAGATAACTTTCTTGTCCTTCTAACTATTCCACTTAATCAGAAATGCAGTATATCCAGTCAGCCAATCCTCAAACACCAAACCTAATCTGGCTTTATACTTATTACCATGTTCCTTCTCACCCCAAACAAGGTTTACAATGTGGCCTCAGACAATCAGATATTTTCTATTTTTCTCTTCCTTGGTCTTTATTCTTTATCCTATAAAAAGCTTCTTGCCTTCCACACCAATTTGAAGTTCTCTGAATAGAGACTGTCCAGTTTATGAAGTGTTAAAGTTTCTGTCCCTTTTCTTCCTATGTTGAATGCAGCTGTGGAGAATGTGATGCTTGAAGCTGCAGCAACTATCTTGAGACCACAAGGAAACAAACTAAAAGATTAATACTTTTTAATTAAAAAGAAAAAAGGTAAATGCTTAACTTTTTAAGGATGGTATTGTGGAAAATTAGAAAGAGCCTTGATCTTGATGACAGCACTGAATCATGAGTCCAAATCTGGAAACATCTATTTCCAGCTTTCTTTTTTCTTTTCAATAAACTTGTAATTTTAGAATAGTTTTAGATTTACTGAAAAGTTGCAAATATAATAGAAAATTCTCATGTGCCTCTTATCCAATTTCCCCTATTATTACCATCCTACTACTATGGTACATTTGTCACAACTAATAAACCAACATTAAAACAATAGTATTAACTAAGCTCCATGCTTTATTTAGATTTCACTAGTTTTTCCCTTAACACCCTTTTTGTATTTCAGGATTCCCTCCAGAATACTACATTACATTTACTTGTCATGTCTCCCTAGTTTCTTCTGGTGTATGACAGATTCTCAGAATTTATTAGCTTTTCATGACCTTTGACAGATTTTATGAGTACCGATCAGATGTTTAGGGGTCCTCTAATATTTTTTTCTCAAGGAAGAACCAGGGTTCTAAGTTCTGGGGAGGAATATCTCAAAAGTGAAGTATCCTTCCTATATCAGGGAACACACTATCAACATGATTTATCACACTGCTTATGTTTAACTGTCCTCACCTGGCCAAGGCAGTATTTGCCAAATATCTCCACTGTAAAGTTTTCCCTCCCACTACCCTTTCTACACTGTACTTTTGGAGGCAAGTCATTATGCATAGTCCACAATCAAAGTGAGGGGTGATTCAAGGGAAAAACGGAGCTTATCTCTTGGAGGAGGTATGCATACATGATGTGTAATGCTCATGTAGGGCTGGTTGTGCCATCCAGGCAAAGTCAGCCAGTTGGGGGGTGGAGTGCTAAGGCACCTGGACTCCTAGGCTAGTAGAGGCCCAGACCCATGCACTAATGTGTGGGGTGGGAGCCCGCTCACAAGGCTTAGACTTGCCTTAGGAGGTTCCTCCCCTCAACTTCATAAAGAAAGGCTCCGCAAGCTCTTCAGTGCACAGGTTCAAGCCAAGGAGGGTGTGGTGCAGAGAAGATTTTCTTACCTCTGGCTTTGAGGTTTAATTTAAGGACCTTGCCTCTGGTGGGGCTGATTCCACCCATAGGGAAACATTGCACATGTGCTCACTGGCAGGGGGCAGGCCACAGTGGAGAGAGGGCTCTGTTCTGTCTGGGAATTAAGGACTTTAAATTGTGAGGGCTCTAGACAGGCCTCTAAGTTGCTCCATATTTACACAGCTGCAGCTAACTTTTTAAACTATGATTCATCTGGAGCTGTTCTGGGTTTCCACACACACTAGGTTCATACACAATCACCCCCTTGTAGCTTAAAGTTTGTACTTTTACCAGCACCTCCTTACTTCTGCTACACTCAACCCCTGGCAACCATATTTTTACTGTTTCTATAAATTTGACATTTTATTTAAATTTCACATGTAAGTGACACCATTCCATATTTGTCTTCGGCTTATTTCACTTATCATAATACCCTCAAGGGCCATCTATGTTGTAAACAGTAAGATTCCCTTCTTTCTGGTGGCTGTGTATGCATGTGTATATGTTTATATATGTGTACATATATGTGATGTATATACACATGGTGTGATATATATCAAAGAGATATTGATTAAACAGATAGATAGATAGATAAATGGATAATAGATGACAGATGATACATTTTCTTTACCCATGCATCTGTTATCACTTAGGTTGTTTTCAATGCCTGGCAACTACCAATAATGCTGCAATGAACATGAGGTAGGTAAAGTATCTCTTCAATATCTTATTTTCATTTCCTTTGGATATATTCCCAGAATTGGGATTGATGGATCATAGTTTTAATTTTTTTAAGGAGATTCCATACTGTTTTCTCTAGTGGCTGCACCAATATGTATCCCCACCAACAATGCACAAGGGTCCGTTTCTCCACATACTCGACATCACTTCTTATCTCTTGATTTTTTGATGACAGTTATTCATATTCTCCTGATGATTAGTGATGTTGAGCACCTTTTCATGTACTTGCTGGCTTTTTGTATAACTTCTTTGAAAAAATGTCTATTCAGTCCCCTGGCCAATTTTTTAATTGGATTTTAAAAAATGATTTATGTGAATTCTTCATATATTTTGGGTATTAACCCCTTACCAAATGTACCATTTGAAAATATTTTCTCCTATTTTGTAAGTTGCCTTTTCACTTTGTTAGTTTCCTTTGCTATGCAAAAGTTTTTGGTTTGATGCTGTGCCACGAGTTTATTTTTGTTGCTCTTGTTTTGGATGTCAAATCCAAAAAAAAAAAAAAAAATCACTGCCAAGACCTACACCAAGAAATTTACCACCTATGTTGTCTTTTAGGAGTTCTATAGTTTCAGGTCTTAAATTTAAGTCTTAAATCCATTTTGAGTTGATTTCAGTGTGTGGTGTGAGGCAGGGATCCAGTTTCATTCTTTTGTATGCAGCAGCCCAGTTTTTTTAATAACATTTATTGAAGAAACTATCCTTTCACCATTACATATACTTGGCTCCTTTGTGATAAATTAATTGACCATATAGAAATGAGTTTATTTCTCTGCTCTCTATTCTGTTCCATTGATCTATATGTCCATGTCTTTATTCCAGTACCATACTTTTTATATTTTTGTAGCTTAGTAATATATTTTGAAGTCAAAAAATATGGTAACTCCAGTTTATCTCTTCTTCCTCAGGATTTCTGTGGCTGGCTACTCTGAATCTTTTGTGGTTCCAAACAACTTTTAAGATTTTTTTTCCTATTTCTGTGAAAAATTTATTGGAATATTGATAGAAATTGCATTTCAACAATCTATAAATGGCTTTGGGTAATACAAAACATTTTAATAATATTAATTCTTCCAATCACTGAGCACAGAATCCCTTTCCATTTATTTGTGTTTTCTTCAATTTATTTTATCAATGTTTGTTTTCAGTGTACAGATCTTTTACTTCCTTGCTTTAAATTATTCCTAAGTACATTATTAGTTTTTAAATAATTGTAAGTGGGATTATTTTTTAAATTTCTCTTTCTGATAGATTGTTTTTAGTGTATAGAAACAATTGATTTTTGCATGTTAAATTGGTATCCTGCAACTTTGCTGAATTTGTTAGTTCTAATAGTTTTTTGGTGAAGTTTTTAGGATTTTAGATACACACTCACACATATAGCAGTCATCTGTGAACAGCAAGTTTATATGTATACACATATGCACCCATACATACACACACATATATATCATATATACACACATATACATACATATACATCATATATATATACATATGTCATCTGTGAAAATAACAGTTTTATTTCTTCTTTTCCAATCTCAATGCTTTTTACTTCTTCTTCTTGCCTAATTTCTCATTAGAACCTTTGGTACTTCATTGAATAAAAATGGTGAAGGCTGGTATCCTTGTCTTGTTCCTGATCTTAAAGGAAAAGTTTTTTATCATTTCATCATTGAGTATGATGTTAGCTGTGGGCTTGTCATATATGGCCTTCATTATGTTTAGGTAAGTTCTCTCTATACTCATTTTGTTGAAAGTTTTTATTACAAAATAATGTTGAATTGTGTCAAATGACTTTTTATGCATCTATTGAAATGATCATATGATTGTTATCTTCCATTTTAATGTGGTGTATCAACTAGATTGATTTGTGGATACTGTACCCTTCTTATATCTCTGTAATAAATCTCATTTGATCATGGTGCATGATCCTTTTAATGTAGTTTAATTTGGTTTGCTAATATTTTGCTAAGGATTTTTACATTTATTTTATTCATGGATATTGGACTATAGTACTCTTTTCTGTACTGTCCTTGCCTGATTTTGGTAAAGTATAATGCTATCCTTACAAAATGAGTTTAGAAGCGTTGCCTTTTATAATCCTGATATGATTATCTCATTTGTGATATAGAAATTTTTATATCATTCACTTTGTCTTATCATCTATCTAAAAATAGCAACCATTCTATTTACTAATGCAATATTTATAGATTCATGAGTATCCATCATTTAACTTACAATGCTTTGATTAACTCTTTATAGGGAATCTGCAGTGACACACATTCCTGAAGTTTATGCTAACTCCCTTTTACCTCTGTGAGAGTCACCATACCCACACAAGATGATGTTTGACTTATTGGTACAGTATTTCAACATGCTTGAAACTCTCAAATTATTTGCTCAAGTTGAAGAAAAAGTATTATTTTTGCTAGATAGTATCATTATTATTCTGTGTAGATGATCAGATTATTATTATTATTATTATTTTGTCAGTCAGTTTGGGGGCTATATTCATCTTCACTTTCTACAAATCTCTAATTAGTATCCTGTTATCTCATTCCTATGAGTTTAACAACCCTTGCTTCTTTCTATATCAGATTATGTTCCACCTACTTATTGAAAATATTACAAAGGAAAGTACACAACAGTATATATTATGAGCATTTTGTGTATTTTGAGAAAATAACAAACGAGTTAACAGTAATAATGCCAGATTCCTCTTACCAAAATATTATTAATGATCTTTATCTCATTGTATGAATAAAATTCATTTTTTTTGTCCTACAGTAAGAACTACAATCTTGCTCAGGAACAAAAAAACTAAATTGGTGGAATATGTTTTGATTTGGAAACAGGAGATCAGAATAAATTGTAGGTTCCTGACAGCTTAGTATTGTTTATTCCTTAGGATGGAAGAGAAGTGATTATCTGCTCACCAGTAAGCTGAAATCCACAAACTGCCATGCTATCCTGTCACTATGATTGAATAATTTCAATCTTTCACCCAGAGGTAATTTCTGATGTTAGACAGCTTTATTGTGACAAACAAATCTAGTTACTAAATAACCATAAGCTAAAGTGATGAAATCTTTCAAAAAATTTTAATTGTTTCTGCATTAGAATCTTAAACTAATGTATTATTTATTTAATATAACTGATTTTAAAATCAGCATAAATTTTGTCACCATTACTCATTTTATGTATATGTGTGTAAACTCTTCTCAAAACTCAAACTATAGAACATTTAAGATCTACTCTAAACAACTTTCAAGTATATAAAAATTTTTTTGAAAAGTATACATTAGTCTGAGTTAAATTTCTTATATCAACTTTCAATGAGGGATACAGAAAATCTTTTCTCCATTAAAAACCAATTCTGCAGGAGAATTAATATGCCCTATATTGACTTTAGGTGGGTTTGAAATTTGAATTTTAAAAGGTGTATGATTTGCGTAACCACAAACAACAAAATACACATTGATGTCAATTCTTATTGATAATATTTAGGTAGTCAAACAAAATTTGAGAGTAAAATCTCCTTGAAGGGATACACTTCATCTCAGACAATAATTGCCACAGATAAAGTTCCATTGATTATTCTAAATTATAATACACAAAATAAGTCATCATGAGAATAAGCAGAAATAGTAGGTAGCAAGGGTAGACTCAAAGAAAAGTTAAATATTTAAAAGTACAGTATAAAAACATGTTTTATTAAGATTAAATAGGAGGCAAAATAAGAAATGATTTAATAGGAGGCAGAATAACAAATGAACAAAGTAATATCGAAGTAGTATAAATATATTTGAAAAAGACCCAATTAGAAGGAATGTTAATATAATTAAAAGCTCATTTATGGGTACAAAACAAATTAGCACAGCAACTTAAGGAATCTGTGTCCTGGATTATATACTTTAAATTACATATATATTCATGTACATATATACATACATAGATAAAGATAAAGAGAGAATATCCTAGAGAAAGAAAGATATGGAAAAAACAAAGGAGAGTAAAAGACATGGAGAATACATAAAAACTATTGCACGTATAAGTTCCAGAACATAACAGAAAAGGATAAGGGAGACAATAAAGTGATAACAACCAAATTTTTTGCAGAACTGATTTAAAAACTGAACCCGAATTTAGGAATCACAACAAATCACAAAAGAAATATGAAAACATAACACTAAAGACAACTAGAATATCTTAAGAGCAGTTGGAAAGAAAAGTAATAATTAGCAAACTGGAAGATGATGCTTCAACTGTAACAATATATACAGAGTAATAGCCTCAAAATGCTGAGAGAATTGGCAACAGAATTATTTTATTCACTAATCTATGAACTCACACACACACACACACACACACATGCACACACACACAAAAGTAATGCATCTTTAGGTTAAAAAAAGGAGTGTTTATAACATACCTGGACTCAATATGGGAAACTATAAAGTTTCTATTTCAAGAAGAATTTGAACCTAAAAACTGAGCTGCAAATAGTTAACAGTTAGAAAAGATAATGACAATTATGTAGGTAAACTGAAACAAAACAGTAATGTCTAAAACAATAAAAGTAGTAGTAATAAAATTTTAAGTAAAAGCAGAACTAAATTACTGGATAACAGTAAATGGTAAGATAAGACATGAGGAACTGATCAGAGTTAGGGCTTTCAGAGACTTGGTTTATTTGGGAGAAGGAAAGAATGATAACTATGCATACTTAAGGATAACTAATATAATGAGAAAAATAAAAAGCTTAAAATTCAAATCATAAGATTAACTTTCTATATTATAAGAGACTAAATAAAATATTTTAATACAGCTGCACTATTTTTATGAAAACTTAATTAAGCATTTATAATGCTAACGTGTGGCACATCTAGTATCAACGAAACTGGAAAGCACTCTTCAGGGGTTCAGTGGTAGGACTAGCAAGTAGTGAATCCTCTAATGTATGGAAATTGCTTCACCATTACAGATTAAATAAATCCCTAAATTATGATAAGTATACTGTTATCTAAGTAAATATAAATCTGTTTTATTTGCTTCTTGGGAGTCACATGAAGAATTTTTGACCATTAGAATGTTCTATTACCCACCTGTTCTCTTAGTTAGAAACATGATTCATTTTTTATTTGATTTATCTGACAGCTTTTCGTAATTTTTTTATAAAATATTAAGATTTATGCAAATATGTTGCTTAATAAAGAAAACAGAGCTCTTATAAGTGCTAAAATACTATAAAGTCGAACAGTTTTCAATATATTGAATTGCTAATTAGTGATTTTTCTCATGCATGTTATAATATTTACCTGTAACTTTTATCGAAAGACATAAGTAGGAAATACTATCAGTAGACGAAAAACCCAAAAAGTTTGGTGTCAAACAGACCTAGGTTTCCAGTCCCTCCAAATGTTTAGTTTATCAGCTTATATGGTTAATCTGATACTTGGTTTCCTCAATAGAGGACTAAAACATACACAATACTACATATCTCACTTTGGGTGAATATAGGAAAATTGTATGTTAAGTTTGTAGTAGTATACCTGACACAAAGTAAGTCCTCATTAAATTATGGCTACTATAATAAGTTTTCTAACAATATATTTTGATTTTTATCACAAGACTCTCTTTGACATGACTTTTCCTTTTCTGAGATGTTCTGATTTAAAAAAAAAAATGTATATATCAGTATGGCTCAATAGTATGGCTGGGAAAAATCTTGCTTTGTATAGAAACAATTTAAATTTATATTACTCTATATGTGTGCAATTTTTCATTTGGTTGTTTTTACATACTTTTTATTTGTGTGAAATTTGTTTAGTGATTTTTTTGCTATAAAAATCCCAAGCTGGATATAAACGATTATATAATATTAATTTTAGTAAATAATTTAATAAATTGTCTATATGTGAGTCATTATAATATGACAAGCAGGAAAAAGTTTTGATATGACTTATAATGGTGAAATCAATATTTATGAATACATAAAAACAAATGGTTATTTCTAAAATTGTAGCATTTAAAAAATCAGAGTATAGGAGAAACTAGTATAAAAATTTTGCAAAGATAAATTAAGGTAAATTTATAAAAAATGAAAAAGTTTGATTCAGTCATTTGAATAGAGAATAACAGAGAAAGAAAAAACAATACCAGCAAGTCCCTTATTATAAAAACACACAGGGTTTGTTAAGAAAATGTTTACCTAAAGTTACAAACAATGCATTTTAATAATTTTTAGAGGTAATCAGAATTACTTACTTTGATTTTTAACAATTATTAAACATAATTACATGTTTTAATTAAGAAAACTATATTTTTGAAAGAAAAATGGAAATGAATATAAGTAGCATAATAGTATTATGACATTTACAATTTGTAATCTCATGTTCATTAGTGAGTATATCCATGACACATGCAAAAATATGAAGCTTATGATATAAAAGTTGAAAATTATTTCAGTAATCAAGAGCAAATAACGTTATATAATTAGAGGTTTTAAGCTGATACTGACACAAGTGTATTCCATCAAATTCATCTTGATGTTTCAGTTATCTATAGTGAAAAATAACTATTTATAAGGTCTTTGTTGGGTTTAAATAAAATGCTACTAAAAAGCACTTACATTGTGTGTACCACTTAATACTCTTTCAATATGCATTAGCTCTCCTTAGATACTGCTAATAAATGCATTCTTGGAGATAAAGCAGAGCATTGATGGAATGTGATTGGTTACAGAATCAAAATAATTGAATTCTTGCAGAAATTCAGAAATCTAACTGTGTGCACAATAACTACAAAATTACTAAAGATAATGAAGATTAGGCAATACATTTCACACACTGGGAAAAAATGGAGGAAACTGAAAATTTGGCCATAATACAAAGCTTTCCCCACGCCTCTATTACAGAGATTATTCCTGGGATTAATGTTGCACTTGGATCTACATAAGGGCTCCTTTTCTCCCAGACCACAAATGCAATAAGGATTCCTAAAAAAAAAAAAAAAAAAAAAAAAAACTGCAATTCTAGATCTAATCCTGAAGTTTGCAGAGAGCCAAAATGGTCCTGCTGACAATGTTATGCCCGATCTGCGGCTTCCAATCTGCGGCTTCCACAATCCACCATCTCACAGGTGGACAATACATTCTATCTCATATCTTGAGAAACTGCCATGATGTAGGCTAGAAATCAGCAAAATTTTCTCTGTTAAGGGCTAAATAGTAAATATTTTAGGTTTTGTGTGCCATATGGTTTCTTTCGCAACAACTCAACCCTAAAGTCATAGCATGAAGGCAGGAATAAACATATATAGATGAATGTGACTGTGTTCAATAAAATTTTATTTGTGAACATAGAAAATAATTTTTCACATTTTCTTGCCCTGATTAACATATACTTAAAAATGTAAGATCTATTTTTTGTGGCCTATAAAAAATAAGAGGCAAGTTAAATTTTGCTGGTTGACAACAGTTTGCCAACCCTTGATTTAGGCAGCTATGACAATCACACATATATAGCCAGAAAAGAACCCAATGTGATTTGCCTGCTAGAAAAGAAAAATTACAAAAACTACAAAAATAATAATTACGTATACACATGATTAATAATTATAGCACTTAAGCATATTTAATGAAACATCAAACAAGTTTCTCTAAGTAAAATTATGTTTTTAATAAAATGTTTTAATGAAACATCAAAGTTTCTTGAAAGAAAAGATTTCTGGTTAAAAACCATAAGTTATTTTAAAAAAAAGAAGAGCTACAACTGAGCCCTAAATTATGAGCCAGTAAAAGAAATATCTTAAAACATAAATAGAAAAAAAGAGAATAGCAAAAAATATATGAAACTTATGAGGAAAAATACAAGAAACCTAGAGTTCAGACCCAGGAAATTAACCACTAAAACAAACAAACAAAAATGAACAAACAAAAAAGCAGAAAAAAAATGATAGTAAAGAAACAATGATTTAACAAATAATAAGCATCTATTCCTGGGCCAAACAGAGATCCAAGACTACTTGCATGGATGTGTTGAGTTCTAGCAGCCTAATCATGAAAGATATGTACGTAGGCATTTCCTGGCAAAAGTCATAAATTCCCACCCATTTTTAGGAACTGGTAAAATGATTAAAAACAAAAATACATAAAAAACAATGAAGTAAAAAATAATGTTTAAAACAAAATTAATGAAAGAGAAAACAAAAATAGCAGCTTTAAAAAAAATGTGCCAATAGAAATGGTGTCATATATTTGGGCTGAAATTTTTAGAAGGTACAGGTTTGAAGGAATATTGATTATTTTAAAATGTTGAGTTTGAGATGCATAGAAATAGAAAATAGTGTTATGGAAATGGTGATTCAGAAACTCTAGAGCAGAAAGAAAGATTTAGAACTTAATACTATATAATTATTGGATAAACCTCTGGGAGTCAATGAAATAGCCATAAGATTACAGCATGCTAAAAGAAGAGATAATACATAAAAACATAATTTTGGTAGCACCACTATTCATAAAATGGATAAGTGAAAGAAACTGTAAATGAACTGCGAGGGGAACAGTTAAGGTACTATAGAAGAAAGGCAAAGATTCCATCTTCTTGAAATAAAAAAAATAAATAATTATTTAAAAACGGGGACAATAGCGGCACATTTTGCCACAAGTTCAATTAGGAGAAATATTAGATATAGAATTGGCTTTTAAAATTTGGAGGGTTTCAGTGAAATTAATAAGCGTAATTTCAATGGAGTGTTTTGACAGAAGTTATTTTACTGTCATTTGGAGTGAATAGGTAAACAGAAAGTAGAGAATGTACAATATATATATTTAAGTATTAAGTATTATGTATTTTAAGATATTAGTATTCTTGTTTTATAAAGAAAAACAGAATCAGAAACACTAAATAACTTTTCCCCCACTGCCAAGCAATATTTAGAATTCCTGTATTCTAAAATCATTCTACATATTTCAATATCTAACCTGAAAAATATATTTTTAAAGTCCTTTAATCCTAAAAAGGTACTCAATTATAAAAAATATTTGGTCAATTCATAAAAATCACTAACAGAAATTCATATTTTTATATGCTAATAATTTTAGTATGTATATATAGATACAAATATTATTTTATCTTTCAGCAAGTTGGATGTAAAGATCTTTATTTTGAGAACACTGTACTTCCTTTCCTTTCTACTCCAAATGGCAGAAATTATATCAATATGGCTTATTCATTTCTAATTAAGCCTGAATATTTGGAAAATGCAATGATCAGATCATTTTCATGGCATTCTTTCATTAATAAATATTTGGAAACCCACAAAACATGCTTAATAAAATTATGAAAAGATTATATTTATTCCTCAAATAAAACTTTATACTTTTAAAATACAATACTTCAAAACTACACTTATGAAAACAAGAAATAATTCAATCTAGAAAAATATCCAATGGTCACCTGTACTTCAATAGTGATGTTTACTTTCTTGTACTTTGACTTGTCTTAAATAAACTATATTTAAGTTTCAATATATCTCCTTCCTTAAATCTAAATATGAGTAGGCAAATATTCTCCTCATTTGTACCATTCATGAGGGTCTTCATTTGCATTAAGTCCTTTAATTATACCTGTCTTTCCTAAGCACAAAGTACTGATTGATGTCTGTAGTCACCCTTCATATAGCAACCCATTCCTACCAACTATCTATTAGAGTATAGGTATAGCTGCATAATAGCATTGATAAGGGTAGCCTTATAGTGATTCTTAGCATGCTCTTTGCCCTTTACCCAAGGCAGTAAGATCATTTTCCGAATATTCTCTGTCCTTATTCCCTTTCTTGATTTGTTATACAATATTTACAATTCTGCATTGCGTAATTAAAGGTTAAATAGATCAATAGTTTTAGTGTGTCAAAGTTAACCCTTCCTCAACCATCTTTCTGGATATTCATACTATATAAAATCAATATAAGAATAGGCAGATGTTATTAATATAAATGGGCAAAAGAGAAGCCCTTTGGCTTATTTTCTTATTTATGATTTATTAATGAAATGTCATACTAAGTATGGGTTCTGTGATCCATTTCATCTTGTGTTATCTAGTAGATTTACTGGGTCTATCATTGGAGCTTTCAGAAGATAGAGAACAAGGTGACTCTTTTTCAAGGGAAGAAAAGGACTAAAAAAAAAAGCCTGAGGTACAACCTAAAATTATAGAGAGGTGTTTAATGAAACGTGTTTTTGCAACAAAATATGTTTATTAAACCTCTCTCTCCCTTTCTCTTTAATCCTTTTGATCAAGCAGAGTAGTCCTGATTTTATGTAGTTTATATATTGGACTTAACCATACAGAATTAAGTTGACAAATAGCAGAATATTTGTTTTAATTTAGCAGTCAGATTTGGTACATACAGCCAGTTCACACCTATTCATTTATATACTATAGGTTGAGAATAACATACTCTTTAGTTGTTGCATATGACTAATTGTATACTTGGTATTAAATTACATGAATAACATAGTCAATATTATCATGATGAGTTTGCACAATGACAGATGATTACTAGAACTACTGGGGTGATTACACTGTAAGGTATAAAAATGTCAAATCACTATATTGTACATCTGAAACTAAGATAACCAATTTAAGATTGTACACTGACTATACTTATATACTTAAATTAAAAATAAGTAAATAAAAGCAAAACAATTACATATGAAAAGAGCAAAAATACTTATTTTCTTTAGCAGGAGTACAGCTGTCAATTTTACTTCAGTCAGTATGTTTATCGTATAATTCTCTTGTCTATTTTTCTGCCATTTAACTATGTAAGAAAGTATATGTGCCAAGAAAAATGCTATTAATACATTTTGTTTATTATTGTCCAAATATAATATCTCTTTTGAGATATCTGAGAAATATAGTGCGACTTGATTTTTGATGTAAATATTTTAGATTGTTATCTGAAAATAACCAAAAATATTCGTTCTCGACAGATTATCAACTACTTGAGCTTATTCTCTGCATAAAATAATATTTAATGCATGAAATATATCTATTATTTTACATAATACTTTTAATTTTCGACTATGCTTTAATTACTCCTTTGAAGATAAGAGCTTTCAGAGAGTGCTTGACTTAAAGTGAAGGCGATCAAGGGGTAAAAGAACCACAAAGGTAGCTGAGGTTAAACCATAGAAATATTCATTGTAATTGCATAATTTAAAGGTATAATGCAATTGAGAGTACTGCACTACAAAACAGAAGTTGAAGACCAGTAATTGAAACCCCAAATTTAAACATTATGCTACATTTTGTTCCTTTGCTGTGCCTCCCTACATATCGCCATATTTGCCATCTTGAAATCTAGCATTACATTACCACATTACCTTGTTCCTCCACAATAAAAATTTGCATTTTTCTTGTGATTTCCAAGTTCATTACTTCTTTCCACTTAATGTCCATTTTGCCTTTTCTCATTTTAGTTCCCTTCACTACATAACAACTCATATTCACACATTTATATGTATAGTGTTTAGGGGGGTTATAAACTATATCTGAAAAATAATATAATTGTCAATCTTTTACTGATATTCATATTAAAAATAAAGCCACACCAAGAAGACAGTTTACATCTTTGAGAGCAAGAAAATATTGCATAAAGGAAAAATTATGCTCAGAGCTTTCTGAGGAACAGACTTTAAAGACAGAAGAATTAAAATGTATATAATTTCCAGTGGATGAAGTCTGCTGCAAGAGTGCAAAAGAAATCAGAGAACTGGGGTCTATTAAGTCACTAGGTCTAAGTCCCATGAGGAGAGGTGATTAAGAGTAATAGGAAAAAAATAGGAAAAAAATAATCAGAATAAACAGCTTTTAGATTTTTAGGTTGTGTGTGTCTTTATACATGTGAATGTGTGTGTGCATGTCTGTGATAATATAATCAGGGCTTAGTGTCAGAGTATATAATTATAACTCAGAAGTTCAGATCAGAAATTCCAGCATTAATCCAGTGTTTCATAAAAACAATTCATTAAATTAATTTATATTTCTAATTAGTCTGTATTAATTGGAGGTAAATGTGAAACTGTTTAGATTGGCTTTGCCAACCTAAAAATAAAATAGCCAGTTCTTTTACCAGCAAAATAAGTTTATTCAGAAATAGCCGACAATTGCAATTTGAAACAAGCAGGCTATGATGAACCAAGGGTATGGCCAAAGAGACAAAGGGAAGATTAGCCTTTATTATGTTTTAAAGGAAACTGGGGAGGATTATTTTAAACAAAAGTTCACTGGAGAATAAGAATGTAACATTTTGGCAGTTTCTCATTGGCTATAGGCTGTGGTTAATATGTTGTTAGGGCAAGGAAAGATCTTTCTTTTCTTAAACACAGGATATAAGATTCCTATGAAAAAAAAAATGTCTTCCCTTGTCAAATATAGTCATTCCTTGACATCTGTGGGGGATTGGTTTCAATATCTCCAGAATACCCAAATCTGTAGATGCTCTGGCCCCCTATATAAAATGGCATAGAAATTGAGCATAAACTACACATATCCCCTAAATTAAAATCACCTCTAGATTACTTATAATACCAAATATTTGCTATGCAAATAGTTACATTTTATTGTTTAGAGAATAATGACAATAAATATGCACAGTGAATATGCAACCATTATAGACCTAACTACATAATATACATCATCAACAATGTAACTATTTTTATTTCAAATATTTTTGATCCATGGTTGGCTTGAATCTGAGTGAATGTGAATGTAGAACCTGTAGATATGAAAAGCCTACTGTAATTCTTATTGCCTTTCTTCTTATTGGTTATGTAAGCTGCAGAGTGGTAAATATGTGAGAGCTCCCCCTTCAGGGCTGCCTGACTCCATTTATTTTCATACTTAAATTCTATATATTTTGAAAACTCTGATTCAAGATGTGACTGATTATATTATATAGCAACTTTCATATAATCTAATGCATTTTTTTTCTTTTGGTTATGTACTGAGGAGCTTTAATCTGTTAATATGCATCATATGAAAATACCCCAAAAAAGCAGTTCTTTTACAAAACCGCAAATATTTTATCAATAAATGTTGCACTGGGTTTTTAGTCTTCAGTAATCTTTAGTAACTTTAAATGCTTGAATCTAGGCAAAAATAAACACAAAATAGATAATAGTAGATAATTAGAGGAAGGAGGGGAAAAAAGAAGAAAAGGAAAGAGGAAGAAAGGATCATGGACTTAGAATCAGAAGAGAAATGAGGACAATTTAAGTCAGAATAGGAAAAAGGATTGGAATGGACATTTGGAAAGGTACCAAGATAAAAGCAAAGAGTAAGCATAGAAGGGCAATGAGATTGGAATGAAAAGGAGGTTTTTGTGCCAGAAAGAAAGCAGTTATTGGGTTCTGAGCCAGATCAGGCTGTGAGGGTGGTGGCTTCTGTTACAGGATTGAGTTATGGCTGGAGGGCAGAACAGAAAGTGCCTGGCCAGGAGCAGATGTATTGGAACAAAACTGCAGCATGTGAAGTGAGAGAAATGTGTTCAGAGCTGTTGGAGGTTATAGTTATTTAATCATAACTTTGTTCCTTCTGGTGCCAGAAGACTGATGGAACTCCCTCCCACAGAGGTCAAACAAATGATTTTCTAAACTCACTTAGTCAATTACCCACCCTGTGACTAGAAGTTAAGGATGCTGCTGACTAATCATAGTTGAAGACAAATGAAATGCATTAAATGTGCAGTTGCTTACAAGGTTCCTACAACCTAATGATTTTAGGGATTTAGATACTGCTTTGCTAAGATCAGAGTGAAAACTATTAAGGATTACAGAAACTATTAAATGATGAACACTTTAAGGAGATATAACAGACTGTTACTAACATACCTTAGTAGAAACAGCTACTGCTTTTGAATCAAAATGTAAAATTGAATCCTAGGTCTGTTATTTACTATTTGAATTGATAATTTAATGTCTCAGAGACTTAATGTTCTACTACTACTATTTAAATAATAATATGAATCCCATAAAATTTGTAATGATAAACTGGGATTAAATATGGTGTAGCATAATACCTGACATGGTAGTGACATGCATAATAAAAGTTATAGAAGATATTTAAGATTTCCTTGTATAAACTCTCTTCCTAACAGCTCTCGAACTTTCCCACTTTTATCAAACAAGTTTTCTGAAACCATTCGTAGATTTATGATATGGCCTTACCAAAAAACTATCTCCGTCTCTTGAATACAAGCTCTCTTTAGGCAGCTACTCAATTAATCAAGCACTGAGGTTTCTTAATGAGCAAAAAACTGATTCTTTCACAAGTGTTTTCAACTCATGCTTATGGAATTTTCTTAACTCTGTTTCCCTCTTCTGGACTCACTCATTGTTCTTATTTTCTGCAATTCTAATATGATATAGTTTTCAAAGTATAAAAACATCATAATTTCTTATCACAATTGATACATCCTATTATATTTAATAGCTCTTTATATTTAACAATACACTAAATGCATTGCATTTTGTACCATATCACATTTTGCTTTGTTTTTCTCAAGTATCATATAAAGATCTTAATGAAATTTGTCACACCTTATTCCTCTTTCTATTCTCCACTGAGAAAGATAATACTCTGTAGGGGAGGCAAAACTTTTACCTCTACAATCCTAGGACTTTTTAATGGACCTCAAATTAAACTGACATAAAACAGATTTTCAGGAGAAAATCTTACAAAGTTATATAAGTTGTATGTAATACATGAACCTTCATAAAGAATGAAGAAATGGTGATGTATACAAGCTTTTATATTAAGTTGAACGAAGTTGAGACAATTGTAGAAAAGTAACCAAATTATGTAATAAAATTAAGGGAAAATAAGAAGTACTTTAACAAGGTTTGTTTGTACAAAAATCACTCAGTCTCAACTTCTTGTCTTTGATAAAAAGGAGTTTGTTTGTTTGTTTGTTTGTTTGTTTTGGTATAGTGAGAACATCTTTCACATGAGAACTTCACCTCCTGCTTTTTCAGAAAAAGAAGGAAGTTCAGTGGTTTTTCTTGCATTTCCTGTTTCTTAAGTGCCTTTAACTCAAAATAGTCAACATGACAGAACAGTATATATTTGGGTGGTATATTCTGCCATCCTTCATGAGTAAAATATATCTAATAAAATCTAATTTTTTTTTTTAATTTGAGAGGTATACATCAGAGGACTGTAGCACTACAAATTCCTCTTCCAATTTTGAGTCTTCTGCTGAGTAAAGAAAAAACAAAATGAATATTAGTCATTATTATTAGTCAGTGTGGTATCCACAATATCAGTGCAAAGTTCCTTGGCCAATGCTAGGTTTCAGCAGCTCTCCATCCTGAATCTAGTTCTCATTAACAATGTACCTGCAGAGATTAATAGAAAGGAAATTTAAAAAAAAATGAAAAAATATCAAATCGACATACCCTTATTGACAAACGTCTCAGGCCAGAAAACCCAAGTATTTTTTTTTTAATCTCCTTTTCCTTGACTCTCAGAGAATATTTACATAAGTTACTGCAAGAACAAGTAATTGGAATAAAGAGAATATGGCTGATAAGTAGAATTAGATGAACTGCAATAACCAGATCACAGCTCCCCAAGTTTAGCACTAAGATGGCCAAGAACACACAGTCTCTGTGTGTCCCCAGCCTCTCAACAGAGAGGGTGCCATTTTCACGAGAGAGAGATGGGAAGAGATGGAGGACCCTCTACTATAATTATATCAGAAAGGAGAAGAGGAAATAGCTATATATATCAACTTGATCTTTAAAATGGTTACCTGTGAAGGAATAGACTGTTCCATAGTAGATAAATTGGAAGACAACGTCTATTGCAAGATAAAAATGAGATATGAGAAGAGAATTTGGTGTGAGAATATTCTGCTCCACAGAAGACAAAAGTATTAATCTATTGTTCAGTCCTTCATTTGACAGCTCTACCCAACATCCTATAAATGTTCAGATCATTTCTGTTATGTGTTTATATTGAACCTTTACAGTCTTACTCCATTTTCCTAATCTGAATTCATGATCTGCAATACTCTGAAATGCACATTCCAAATATTACTGTTCATAATCAGTAGTTTTTACTTTCTTCCTTCTGTAAGAACATATTTTTCAAAATTTTCTGGATTAAAATATGTACTCTTATCATTTGATAATACATCCACCAATACTTTGAACTGACTCTATTCCTAATTATTAAACATCAAACAAATACATTTGCTTCTTCTTGAAGGCCTATACATCAAGTTTAGGTAATTTCATCTCTCTCCTGGGATAGCTGTCATGGTTGCATGAGGAAAACTAACATGAGAATCTTCTTGAGCATCAATAATAAACACATGGAGAAAATACACCTTAGCAGGAGTGAGGACAAATCACAGACTTTCTTTTGATCTTTGTCTGTAATATGTTCCATCATTTTATATTTCTAACCTTATTCCATTTTCATTTGAAATCTCATACTCCCTTTTAAAACATAAATTAATAGACCCTTACAGTAGCTGATTCAATCACAGTGTAAAGTGATTTAGGTAAATTTTTCTTGGCTCTTCATTTTTCAATGTAATTTAGCCACTGAAAGGCACCTGTCAGATATAATTGTAGACTATGTCTATATGATTTCATCAAATATGAGCTCATTTATTGGTTATAATTTATAACTTAGGAAATTCTATATTAGGATTCCTGGAGAGATGAAAATATATCTATTAGTTCAAGGAACTTACAATGTAAGCTGACAGAATGCACAAAACACTAAGCAAGCCCAGAGCAAAGAGTAACTAAGTAATCAGGTCTGGAAGAGAGCAATGACAGAAGAAACACATTCTCTGCACTTGTTACTCTCTAGTTATGGTTTCAAATATATCACAAAAAATATTCAAATAATGATCTATATATGTTTAATATCAAATAATGCCCAGCACATAGCCACTTCTTCAGCTTCTATCCAACTGCCAGCAAAGCATCTGTGACAATTTTCATGCATTTAACTTAATAAATATTAAATAAATCCCTATCACATGCCTCAAAATGAATGCAAACCTTTATATTTGTATGTCTAGCCCTTTCTCACAAATAATAGTATTTCTTACCTCACCCAATTAAACAGAAAATAATAGTATTTTCCCAATACCAAGGTTGTTAAATTTTAGGCTCATTCCCTTAGTAAATCATGTGCTCCATTCTAAAACTGTAAAATTTGGTGAAGTAAAAAATGGATAGTTAAGAGATATTATTCAGGGATTATGTTGTAGTAAGTTCCCCAGAGGTGGTGGCAATGACACTGCAGGAGCTCTGGCTTCTAAAGTAGCAGCTGTAATAGCAGGTAACAGGGATAACCTCAGGTGCAATGCATTCCATCCATACTCCCAAATCTAAATTCATTTTAATTTCCTCCTAAAATATTTGCCACTACATGCACCTTCAAATACTTTGACTTACTTTACATACTTTCATTTATCTCTTTAGTTTATTTAACTAAGTTTTACCCAGAAAAAAAGAACCTTGATTGAAATGCCTTTATATACTCAGTACCAAATAAAATATTTATATAATTGAAGCCTAATTTATATTTGTGGACTATATAAATAATCAAGTTGCCTCCTTAAAGATGAACAATGTAATAACAGTTAACTTTTTTGAGTGCTTATTTTGTGAGAAGCTCTCTGCAACATGTTTTATAAAAATGAACTTATTTATCTAACCTCATCCATGTGAGGTAGGCATTATATCTCTGCTTTATTCTGAAGGATGTTAAAGCATAGAAAGGTTAGTTACACGACTCAGTCAGAGCCAGTAAGTAGTGAAGCTAGGATTTGCACATAGACATATGTCTCCGAAACTCACACCTATTGCATTGTCCCATATTTCACGTTAACACTGGATGAGAAGTTTGTTTTTTTGTTTGTATTTGTTTATTGTAATAATTGCCAGTTTAAGCAAAAGCAAATGAAAATAGTAACTTTTTCTACTATTTTTTTTGGCCCTCAAATATAAGAAAAAAATGAAAACTACAGTTTGATCTAAAATTGAAAGAGAAATAAAAAATAAATTTAAGGATCATTTTCCCAATTGTGCGGTTTGCTGGTTATTCAGCATAGTCCATAAATGAATCAGTTGATATTAATAAAAACAGCTAAGAAAATAATACATGCCTTCAATTTTAAAAGTCTGGGATCTATAAATCTCGTTAAATGAGCATGTGTCATAAATTTGCATGTGTTATAGTAAAAATGTGTCAAAATTTAAGCATATCTGACTTTATTATATGTAAATATATATGATGCATAAATATACATATGTGTGTGTGTATATAAATATATATACATATATATATAATTATAAATGACTGTACATTTTACTTCCATATAAATTAGATTTTTTGATCTTGTATCTTTATATAGGCAAAATCTAAGCCAAAATAAGAATTAGCTTGGCTTGGCAGATGCAGAATACCAATGAAGAACTTCTTCCAAAATGCTCTTATATTAAGACTTAGTCAGAAATGCAGTAACAGAGTTCCAAAGCCTTGGAACCATGACAAAGACTTCTTCCTTTGAATTTTATTTCATTTATTTCAGTTAACTACAAAATGTCAGAAATGAAAAAACACCAACTTTTCACCCCATTTATGGTCATAAGAATAGAGTATAAAAGAATTATTAAAAAACCCAAAACTAAGAGTAAAAAGAAGCCAACCGATTTCCAAAAGGCTTGTTTTCAATAGTATATATTAGAGGAAGTATTATCTTCTAAAAGTCAGTATTCACATTCATGACTTTTTCTTGACCTATGAAAAATTGAGGCTATAGAGCCTGTAATTCTGTGAAATAAAAGCCCAATGCTTACACTAGATATTGTTGAGTATATGTTCCAAGTATGATCATATAATATTTATTTGCATATGCACATTTATTTATACATTCATACAAAAAAAATGAGGCCATATCATATCTTGAAGTCTGTGGTCTGCAAAACCTTCAATAATTATATACATATAAATATGTACATATATTATATAAAACATGCATAAGTATTGAGCATCATTGATCTACATGGAAAACACTGACAACTACTGACATAAATCATTACCTGAATTAGCTATTAAAATATTTGAGCAATTTATTGTTGGATGCTAATAATTTTGAAATATTTTTCATTTACATGTAAAGGACAAGGTATTCTGTTGGCTCCAAGGGAGATGCAGGATATAATTAAGTAGGTTTTATGATAGTTTAGTTTTCTAAACTTGCTGAGAGGAACAGAATGCTGGGAAGGGAAGACTTATCAAATGGGGGAAAATATAGAATAAGAATAGTAATAGTATTATTACCTGAACTAATCTAACTCAAATTCTTTATAATACTAGTAGCTATGTATAATGCATTTTATTCTTGAAAACATTATTTTTCTAGTCTATATTTTATGGATTCCTGCTCCAATTTGTTCATTTGCTTTCCAGGCCTGCAGCTAACTTTTTAGTCTCTCAGATTTCATTTCTTTGCCTTCCGGGACTTGGTCATCTATTAGTCAGAAGCCAGATTTTCCACTACTTTGATTAAAAAAAAAAAAAGTCCCAGAGTCTTAAAGAATCAAAGGTACTCATAGAAATCTCTACAAATCTAAAACTAGATGTTCATGTCATCCTCATATTTGATTGGTATTCTGGCAAAAATATCTTTTAAAATAAAAACAGATCCCTCTCCTCCCAATTTAATTTAAAAAAATACATAAAATATCAGGTTAAAATAACACCTAAGAATGTCAAATAGAATACTTAAGAAGAAAATCCAAATAGAGACTTGGTACAGTAAATTTTTAAAGCATCAAGAGACCATTCCAAAGACTTCTAGAAATAAAAAGCAATTCATTAAAAATTAAGAATTGGCCTTCTTAAGAGCAATACTGAATATAAAATCAGTAGATTAACATTTACCATGATTTGAAGGTAAAGAATGTATTATTTTTGATACACCTTGGCCACAAAATTCTTCAAATTATTAAACAATGAATACCACTTCCACTATATTACCTAACTAGAATAATATAAAATTACAAATTACAGGTGGAGATATTAAAAATATCTTATTTGTGAAGACAGTAATAAATACTTCACAGGCAAAAGGAAAAAAAAACCTTAGGAAAAAATTATGGATTTTTAAAACTGGATGTATATAACAGAACACATAGTAAATAGCTAAAAAAAAAATTAACTGGGAAGACATTTTTTTCAGAAATAAAAATGTCTTAAAACTATGATCTCAGTCTTGAAGTCCAAGAGATTAATCCAAAAAAATCTAAGCCAAAAATATCAATAAAATACGCATTCAAAATAATAATAAAAAAAGAAATGTCAAACAAATAAAGAAAATGAGAGTAAAATCACAAAATCTTAAATAGTTCCTCAAATATATATTAATTCCCAAACAAATTCACTTTTTAATCAAAATTTTCATATTGTTTCATCAGAAAATTTCTTTTGGGTCGGTCAAGATAGAGAAGTAAGTAAATTCTGTGCTCACCTTCTCTCACAATCATATCAAAACTATAACTAAACTACAAAACAACTATAACTGAAAACTGCCTTAAGTCTAGCTAAACAGAAGACCTACACCTAAGGACATACATTAGAAACCACCTCGAGACTATAGAAGAGGCGGATATGCTGAAGGGGCTGGTCCCACAACCACGTATGGTGGTCCAAAATGAGGAAGACTATCTCAGCTGTGAAGGTTCTCCCTAACTTGCAAAAGAGCAAGGGGTCATGGCCCCACACCAGGTTCCCAAGCCCAGGGTTCCAGTGCCAGGAAGAAAAGTCCCCACAATGTGAGCAGAGTTCAAAATACTGGTTATACAAAGGTTCAATGAACTTAAGGAAAAAGTAGATAAACTTAGTGAGAACCTTAACAAAGAGATACAAAACATAAAAATAGAGAAAGAAAACAAAAAAAGAATCAGTCAGAAATGAAGATTACAAAAACTAAAATCAAGACTACCTTATAAGGAACCAACAGTAGGTTAAATAAAGGAAAGGATTGAATTGGCAATTCAGAAAATAATGTGGAAGAATACACCCCATCAAAATATCAAAAAGAAAAACGAATTTTAAAAAAATGAGGATAGTTTAAGGCACCTCTGGGACAACAGCATCATCGAGGTACCAGAAAAAGAGAGGAAGCAAGAAATTGAAAACTTACATGAAAAAATAATGACCAAAAGATTCCCTAACCTGGTGAAGGAAATAGACAAATGGCCCAAACAAGTTGAACCCAAACAGACCCATACTAAGATACATCATAACTAAAATGCCATCAGTTAAAGACAAAGAATCTTAAAAATAGCAAGAAAAAAACAGTTAGTTACCTACAAGAAAGCACCCATAAGACTGTCAGCTGATTTCTCAACAGAAACTTAGCATTCCAGAAGGACTGGCATGAAATATTTAAAGTGATGAAAACCAATGACCTACAACTAAGATTACCCTTCAAAACTATCATGTAAAATCGGATGACAGATAGCTTTCCAGACAAGAGAAAGCTAAAAGAGTTCATCACCACCAACCTGGTATTAAGAAAATGTTAAAATGTTAAAAAGAAGAAAAAATAAAAAATATGAATAATAAAATGGCAATAACTACATAGCTAGCATAAATTAATTTAAATGTAAATGGATTAAATGTAAATGGATTAAATGTTCCAACAAAAGATATGGTTGGCTAAATGGACAAGAAAATAAAATCCTTATAAATGCTGTCTGAGATTCGCCTCAGATCAAAAGATACAGACTAAAAGGAATGGGGAAAAAAATATTTTGTGAAAATGGAAACAAACAAACAAAAAAAGCTAAGATAAGAATACTTATACCAGACAAAACAGATTTTAAAACAGAGGACAAAAAGACCCAAAACACCATTTTATAGGGACATATGAATCTATATGTTCTTTGCAGCATCACTTAGAATAGCCAAGATATAGAGGCAACATGGACGTCCATCAATAGGTGAATGGATAAAGAAGAGGTGGTCCATATATACAATGGAATATTTCTCATCCATAAAAAGAGAATGAAATCTTGCCATCTGCAACAACATAGATGGACCTAGAGGGTACTGGGCTGGGTGGAGTAAGTTAAAAAGAGAAAGACAAATACAATATGATTTCATTCACATGTGGAATCTAAAATACAAAATAAAGAAACAAAAACAAACTCAGAGACAGAGAACATTTTGATGATTGACAGATGGAAATGGGTTGTGGGGAGAGGAGTAAGTGAAAAAAGGGGAAGGATTAACAAGTACAAATTGGTATTACAAAACAGTTATGAGGGTGCACAAGAAATATAGTAAATATTATTATAATAACTATGTATGGTGTCAAATGGGTACTAGATTTATCAAGGTTATCACTTCATACGTTATATAAACTTCTAATCACTATGCTGTACACCTGAAACTAATATAATATTGTATGCCAACTGTAATTGAAAAATATTATTTAAAAAAATAAAAATGCAAAAAAAAATTTGCGGGGGAAACTACTAAACTAAAACAAAATTTCTCGTGTACTATGACTGAACACCTTACAACATTTATTCCACTACAAAATATTTTGGAATTTATTTAACTAACAAAATAGCAACAATCTGAAAACACTGACATTTGTTCTTAATTCAATGGTTTAGCTATTATAATAAAATATATGTCTGTCTGTCTCTATCTCTGTCAGTCTCTCTGTCACTGTCTGTCTCTTTGTCTCTCTCTTTCTACCCAGTTCAGGAAAACTCAGTTAAATTCTTAAATCAAAAACCAGAAAAATAAAATTTAGTAACTCTACTTAAAATTTGGTTTCCCACTAGGTTCAAATTTAACTAATAATTTTCACACTCTTTTACAGTTTTCTATCTGAAACATTCAGTGTCAAATTTACTATGTAGACCTCTGGTATATCTCAAATCATTTTGTATGGGCATTGCCCTCACTAAATTTATATCTCTTAAGAGAAAGAAACACTGATGTGTTAGCAGAATCTTCAATATAATTTTTTAAGCACTTGAACAATTACTCATCTGAAACTATTTCAATTATCGAAATGCAGTCTATAATAGTTTGTTGTTAAATTTCAGATAAGCTACTTGCTTTTGTTGCCATGTGGTAAAAAAGAGAAAATTCAATTTAGTTGAAAAAAAATTTCTAAGAGAATGAGAAAAATAAATATTAATTTAAAATCAAAATATATGTAAGTGGATGTGTTATACATGTAATATATACATATATAGACATTTTAAGCATTAATTTTCAAATCTGACTTTGAGTTCTAAGAAAATATTTGTTTGATTATATATTATAGGTGTTGATATATGTCAATGTTTACTCAAATTGTATATTAAATATATGTGCATATATATCATATAAATGAATAAATCTAACAAAAATTAATACATAGACTAATGGCATTATCCTAGTATGTATTATTTAATGCATCTCTAGAACTTCATTTGAAGCAAAATCTGAATTCACATATAATTCTTATTTGGCTATCAAAGATCTATTTAAGAAATAATGTGTAAGCCATCACAGCCCTATTTCCACTGACATTAAAATATATTTTTTTCAAACACAGTTACATAAAGTATCTGAGTTTCAATTCATAACAAAGGTAACGTCTTTAAAATTTAAAAACGACTTTCTCTTAGTTTAAACAAACGCTTTTAAAACTTACCATCTTACCCATGATTTTGGAATTCCTCATTTGCTTTAACCTAGTGGTCAAGCCTATTATTCAAGTGTCCCAAACTTCACCATCATGGTTCACATGGCTCACATGAGATATCCTTAATATTACTCACATTAAGATAGTGCCAGTCTTTGATAATTAGAAACTATTTTCACTTTCTACCTTAAGGATGTCTCTGTGGCTTATTTCCTTATTGCCTTTACCTTACCCATAGCCTCTACTTGGCCTAGGGAATTCTACTGTATTTTCTTTTGATATTATTTTCAAATCTTTCTTCAAGGAACATTCTACACAAAATAGTATACACTTCAGTTGATTGAGCACTATTTATTTCCTTCGTCCAACAGTTGAGCAATCTTAACTCTAGCATAAAGGTTTTAGGATGCTATATTTTTTCCTCCCATCTACAATTTTCTAAAATTGTAATTACCACATGCTGCCATTTATCATTACAGTCTAGGGGTCAGTATAAAATTCAGAGAATTAAAATCTGGGTCTTAAACTGGGTTGCAAATGTAACATGTTACACACTTCTATGCAAGTTGTGTAACATCTCCATGCCTCATCTTTTCCTTCCATAAAAATTAAGCAATTAATTAATTAATAATAAATTAATAAATGAATAACACAATCCTACTATAGATTGTTTTGACCACTATATAATATCTAATTATACTTAAAATGGTATTTATTAAATTATAAACAGAAGTTCACTCACTGATAATAGTATTTGCAAAGATCTATTCTATATATAAAAGTTTAACACTATCTCAATAAATTGCATGTCTTCATAGTTCTGAATTTATGGCTTTGACAATGCAGTATATTACTTAAGTTTGCACAGTGGTTAACTAAATGTCAGACTGGAAATACATACTCTTTAATCTGAGATATAATGATGTCATGATCTGTGGTGAATTTTGACTCTAAATTGCTCATAATTAGGTCAATAAAAACAATTTTTATATGCATGTATATGAAAATATTAAGGTCAAAAGACACCAATGAATATTCTGCTATTGATAGATCAATTTATAGATACATATAGAAAGATCAACAGTTATAAACAAGTGGAAAATATGTGATTTGTTTAAAATATATTATTTTTAATAATCACTGTAACTTAAAAGGGTAAAGCTATTTTTAAATAGCATATTATTAAAACCATTTTAAGGTTAGATTGAGAAAAATAAATTTTAAAAAAATGACCAAGTTCCATAAAATGAATTAAAATATACTTTCGTATCCCCCTCAACACACCTATGATATTAAAATTTCAAAGTCTTGGATATGAATCACTTTCTACTAACATTCATCTGAAATTCTTTAATCAATTTTGTTTTGCTATGGCATGGTGCCCTGTGTCTGATGGTACTAACGTTTATACAAGATCAGCATTTTTCTAAGGGCTGCAAAGTATTTGTTTGTTTTTTATTTTTCTTTCTGTTATAACACAAATATCTATAATTGATTTATTCATATTGTCTTCTTTAAAATGCTACAGATTTAACTCTTCATTGTACAAATAATATCATACAGTTTGAAACTTTTAGATTTTGTTTAATACTTTTAATAGAAAATCATGCTTGTTATTATCTACTTATCTGAAGACACATTAAATTAAAAACTCCCGGTTCTTATTTTTTTTACATACTCTGCTTTTTACTGGATTTTTATGAAATACTTCTTTCTGTATCTATAATAATACATTGTAGTCAGATACAAATTACAAAAAATATAGTTTATTGAAAATCATTTTAATCCTACAAGAGAAATTATAACTATTAACCAGCTTTACTAATATATTTAATAAAATATCATTTTTAATGGCATACCAACATTGGAAATATTTAAATGCTAATATACAATATACCACATAGTATGTCTGAAAGTGGTAAAAAATAATTGTCTAATTCTATTCCTGCACTTTTTGAACTTTCTGGTGTCATATATGAATATTTTCAGAATATAGCAAGGAGTCCACTAAAGGTTACAGGAGAATTGTCACATGTCTACATTTAATGATTAGGATGCCCATAGCATATGTGATGAAGTATGTTCAAATACAATTTTTCAAAGATTGAAAGGTGTCTTTCAGTTCTTGTATTATCTCCCCACAAATATAATCCGAAAGAGAAATGTAAAGTAGGGGTGTGGGTTTTCTATGTTACCAAACAGATATTTCAATTTTATTAAATTAGTATGTATATTTTACCAGTATTTCTAAGTCAATTTTACATTACTGTATATTACATCATTCTTTTAGATTTACTAACAGAGTTATTAGATATATTTTTCATATGCTACTGAGCCAAAACTGACAAAAATCTGACAGATTCGCTAAATATTATTTATTTTTAAATTATTACTAAATATTATGATAAATTGTTTAACAATTGTCTTTAAGGATCTGCACTGATAAAATTAAATTTACTAATTAGTCATACACTATCAAGTTGAATTACTCTCTTCCACTTTGTATTTAATCATCCCATTTACTCAGCATACTTTTACTACATATATCTAAGTGCACAGTGGTACTACAGGCTCTGCACAATTATTTGTTTATATGCAAACATGTTAAGAATAAGATCCTACTTACTGTTTAAAGTTGGATCCAGGTTGTCAATATTCTGAAAGAAAAAATCAGTTTAATTTTAAATATTTTCACCTTAAATATCTATGTATCTACCAGCACAGATCTCAGCTGAGTACAAAAATAAATTTTTACAATTTTAGGAAAAATTTTCATTACTAAATTTTGAACAAATACATAAATTTAAATCTCTTTGAGTAATACTGTATCAATACTTAAGATTTATTAAAAGAAAAAAACACAACCACATATGTCTACTTAAGATGATATTAAATTCTGGTCCTCTCTCCTATAGATTTCAATATTCATTTGAGCCAAACCCAAAGTTATAATTAAGAATTACTATAGATATTTCATCTTGATTCTTTTTTCCAATATGACAGGTACTAAATTTGAACCTCAATGCACTTCAAGTAATTAACCTTTTCTAATCTTTTGCTTTCCAGTAATTTTCCAAAATTTCTATATTTCTTCAGTAGGATAAATACCATCTATTCTTACATAAACTTTTTTAACAGTATGAGACAGCAGAAAGTGGAAAATCTCACATTTATCATGGGATTCCAGTCTTCATCAAGTCAAACAATATGTTAGATTTGAAGTAGAGTTCAATGATCAGATCTGACATGATTTATTTTTCAGAATGATCCTTGACTCTATTCATCTTTAACTTCTTTGAGTATTTTAGAGAGTAAAATGATATCAGCAATATTCTATATATATCTTTCCTCAAATCATTCTTAACGATTTTTTTTCATTATTTAGGCAATTATTTCACTGGAGGTGATCTACGATTTATACTGTCATAATGATAACATTGAGTTAGGCACCAAATACATGCTTAATAAAGATTCTTATGAATAAATTTTTTTTAATGAATCAATCAATTTGACAAGCACCTTTTACGATTCATGTTGGGATTATAATAGAAAATAAAATAACCTATTAATTTGAGTACAACATAATGTAAAGTGAAGACAGTCAAATATATAGTAAGGTTTACTGTTCTGATAGACTGAATTGTGTCTCCCCCCAAAAAACACTCATATATTGAAGTACGAATGCCTAGCACTTCGAATGTGAATACATTTGGAAATGGGACTTACAGAGGTTATTGGGTTAAATGAAATCTTAAGGATGGGGCCCTAACCAATAGGACTGGTATTGTTGCAAGTAGAAGAGATACCAGGGATGCTAAAGAACAGAGAAAAGGCTATGTATGGACATAGCAAGAAGACTGTCATCGAAAAGCCTAGGAAAAAAGCCTCAGAAGAAATCAAACATGCCAACACCTTGATCCTGGACTTCTGGTCTATAAAACTGTGAGAAAACTTATTTCTGTTTTTTAAGTCACTCAGTCTGAGGTATTTATTATAGGACAACTGGTAAACAAATAGAACTGTCAAAACTATATATTCTTTGCAATATGGCTTGGGTGAACATTAATATTATTTCTTAACAAAAATACATAACAAAATCTATATTGTTTAATTACTATCATTTTAAGTCAATTAAAAATGATATAAGAAACATTTTATAATTCTAAATTAGATATAATACAGTACTTTTCTTATTAATGCAAAATCTCATTACTTAAGTTTATGTTGTATTATGGAGAAATTTATATAAAATTTCTTTTGTGAAACTGCCAAATGGAGAATAAACTCAGTTGAATTTAGATTTTAGGAGCTTACAAATTAAGAGCACTTTATAAATAAATAATAAAAAAATGAAGTACATACCAATTTCAAATTGAAAGAATAATCTCTCAAAGTATTAGCTAGGAAAAAACATATTAGCAATGGTAACAGCAATTTTTTAACCTCAAAACTAAAAGGGCTTTCATAGTTCTAAATTATGTATATCTTAATAAAATTCATATCTTCTTAAATGACCAAATACCTTTCTTCTTCCTCACTAAATTGTTAAATTGCTAATAACTTCCAGGTCATATAACATTTATTAAAATTTCATATTGTAAATTTTATATTTTTAGTATCTGAAAAATTTAATGAGCTTTTAAAAATTTTATTCAATATTTGTAATTCGCTTTCTATTTAAAATGTTCACCTTTAAAGAAATTGTGCTAATTAAACATGTGTCTATAAGTTAGTGAATAAGAAATTTGACAAAGAGCCATTGGAGTTGAGAGTTAGGTCCACTTCACACTTATGAGCTTTATAGCTAGAAACAAGTAAGCCATTTAGTATCTTGAGGCCTTTTATTAATCTGGAAAATATCCTAACTGTCCCCAAAGGACACTTGATGGCACTAGATATACTGGATGATAGTGGATAAAGTCTATACTTGAGAGTGATTAAAATATTTTTAATTATTTAAAAGGAACAATAAACATATTCTATTGAAATGATAAAGATTTTTGCATCACTTTTATTATTTTGTTCTTAAATGTTCTAGGATAAGTTCCTTCTTTGCCTAATATTTCCCATATTTAAATAGTTTACCTTTTCAGACTAGTCACCATTTTAAAACAACAGGTCATGATATATACATCAATGACTAGTCTTACAGCAATAGGTCCTTTATTCAGGATAACTTGAGCGGTAGTAGCATAAACTCTTCATGAGGCTCTCTCTCCAAAAACTGAGCTACTAAAATGCACTTTTATTCTATTTTATGTGAGATATCAAAAATTGCAAAGAAAAATAGAGTAAGCACACCCTTAGTTTCAAAGTGTGGTGCTTGATGACCAACTGAAGACTTACAAAGACGAATGTGGAAAACCTGTTTTGTGGCTTTTATAAATGCTATATAAGTGTGAATATCATTTTTTTTCTTTTTATAATGTTTTTTAATCCTATGAGGTCTTTTTCATCCCAGTTTTATTGAGCTATAATTGACATTCAATACTGTATCAATTTAAGGTACACAACACATGATTTTATATATGTATATACTGAAAAATGATTACCACAATACGGTTATTTAACACCTATCACCTCACACAGTTACAATTTTTTTTTTTCTTATAATGAAAACTGTTAAGATTTACTTTCTAAACAATTTTCTAATATAGAGTACAGTATTGTTAGCTATAGTCAGCAGGCTGTATAGTCACTAGGCTGCACATTACATCTAGATGACTTATTTATCCTGTAACTAAAAGTTTGTACCTTTAAACTACCTTCACCCATTTCTCTCATACCCCCATCACCTGCCTTTGGTAACTACCAATCTGTTCTCTGTTTCTATGTTTAAGTGAGATCATACAAGATTTGTCTTTTCGTGTCTGACTAACTTCACTTAGCATAATGCCCTCAAAGTCTAGTCCATGTTGTTGCAAACTGGAGGATTTTCCTTTTTATGGCTGAATAATATTCTGTTGTTTATATATGCCACATTTTCTTCCTCATTTGTCAATGAATACTTAGGATGTTTTCATGTCTTGGCTATTGTAAATAAGGCTACAATGAACAGAGAGTGCAGATAGTTTTTTGACATAGTGATTTTATTTCCTTTGGATATATATACCCCAAAGTGCAACTGCTGGATCATGTTAGTTCTATTTTTAATTTTTTGAGAAATTTCATACTATTTTCCATAGTGACTATACCAATTTACATTCCTACCAATAGTATACAAGGGTCCCTTTTTTCCACATTTTTGCCAAAACTTGTTATTTCATCTTTTTAATGACAATCATTCTAACAGCCGTGAGGAGATATATCATTGCGGTTTTTATTTACATTGTCCTGATGATTAGTGATGTTGAGCAACTTTTCATGAACTTGGTCATTTGCATCTCTTCCTTGGAAATGTCTGGTTAGTTCCTCTGCTCATTTTTAATAGAATGTTTTGTTATGAAGTTGTATTGTTTATATATTTGGATATTAATCTCTTGTCAGATATATGACTTGTAAATATTTTCTTCCATTTCATAGGATGCCTTTCCATTTTGATAGTTTCCCTTTCCGTGTAGAATTTTTATTTGATATAGTCCCTCTTTTACTTTTGTTGCTTTTGCTTTTAGTATAAAATCCCCCCCCAAAAAAAAAAGTTAAAAAGCTTTCCCCCATGGGTTTTATGTTTTTAGGTCTTACATTCACATTTTTAATCCATTTGGGGCTGATTCTCATTCTTTTGCATGTGGCTATCCAGTTTTCACAATATTTTTTATTAAAAAGGTTACTATTTTCCTATCGTATATTCTTGGCTTGTTTATCATAAATTGAGCAAATATGTGTGGGATTATTTGAGGATTCATTCTTTTCAAGTAATATTGTCACTACCCTCTGTATCTCTTCTTACACTACCTTGATAGAAAAGGTGTATAGGAGTGCTGTGATGGTTTATTGTATGTCAACTTCACTGGATGCCCAGATAGTTGATAAAAAAATATTTCTGGGTGTATATGTAGGGGTGTTTTCAGAGAGATTAGCCTTTGGACAGAAATCATTCCATTGATTATGAGGTAGTGGAAGAGATTATGGAATTCCATCTAATGGCAAGAAAAAAAAATGCCTCAGGGAGTGAGTTTAAAGCAAAGTTTTATTCTCTATGTGTCAGTATAGAGTCCCTTGAACAAACCTGTTATATTTGTACTTAGGCCACAGCATTCTTTTTCTCTTAAATGTTTTTACCTTTGTTTAATTTGCTTGTTATTTTGTCTTCTGACTCCTGCAGAGAATAAGGAAGCTGGACTAAGAGAAAAATATAGAAGAAAAGTAAGGCAACATGTTCATACTAGAAAACCCACTCTTGCAGCAACCTGAAAAAAACCCTCAAATTTGACAAGGTATAGCCTTTACATGATCTAAAAAGAACCTAGTGATTATTTGGAGAAACCACTGTTGATGAAACTCAAATAAGTAGACTTAAAAATTTCACAAATTTTTGTCATTTGTCTAATCACTTTTTATTGAAATATTACTATGAAGACAATTAAATGTATTCCTTTCAAAGTACAGATCAGTGAATTTACACACACACACACACACACACACACACACACACACACACATACACACACAAATTATTACCACAACCAAGATACAGATCATAGTTGTCTATTACCCTTGGTGATTATCTCTCCCATACCACCCATGACAAAAGTTGCTTTGTGTTACAATAAATAAGATTTGCCTTTTAAAGTGTTGTGTAGAAATAGAAAGACAAAATACATACCCCTTTGTGTTTGTCTTCTGCTATTTAGCATGTTATGAGAATCATATTTTTGTCATGCATCAATAAATCATTCTTTTAATTAGTATTATTATATTATATAGAAAGATCAAAATTTTCTTGACCATCCCCCTGTGGACAGACATTTCTATTTCTGTTTTGGGTCTATTATAAAGCTACAATAACATTTTTGTACAGGTATTTGTAAGAATATATATTCATTTATTTTAGGTAAATATTTGAGAGAACTGCTAAACTTATAAGTACATTTAATTTTATTAAAAAATTGCCAAAATATTTTTTTAGAATGGTCATACAGTTTTAGATTTCCATCAGTAATGTGTGAAAGTTTATTCTACACGCTTACCAATACTTGGTTTTCTTTTAAATTTTAGCTTTTCTGGCAGTGAGTTGCAGTCTAATTGTTATTTTAATTTGCATTTCCCTAATGACTAATTATAGTAGGCAGTATTCTAGTGCTGACTTGTTATTAACATATGCTCTTTGGTGTACAAATTCTTTGCCAATTTTTAATTGGTAGTTTGTCTTTTTATTATAGAATTATAAGAATTCCTTATCTATTACAGATATAAGTCATTTGTCATATACCAACCAGTACTGCAAAATTCTTTCCTACTCTGTGCTTTCCTTTCCATTTTTAATGACACTTACAAAAAAAGAGAGAGAGAATTTTAATTTGTTAAAGCCCAATTTATCATTTTTTTCCCTAACCAGTTATGTGTTTTGCCTATCCCAGAGTCACAAAGATATTATTCCTCCTTATTAATCTAGAAATATCATAGATTTTGCTGTCAATTTTCAGTCTGTAAACCACTTCAATTAAATTTTTGTTTATAACGTGAGGTAACAAAGTTCCCCCCACCATGTGGATACCAAGTTGTTCCATCAGCATGGCAGAAAAAATTAGCCATCCTCTTCATTGAATTACCATGGCAAAAAGGCTGAATTTCATTAATATAAGTTGAGTTCATCTGTGGACACTCCAATCTGTCCTATTGATCTACATGGATGTCCTCAAGCCATATCACAATGTCTTAATTACTTGTAGCTTCATTGTTAAGTTTTAATTACATAGTGTAAATCCTCAACCATGTTCTTTTCCTAAATTGTTTTGGCTATTCTAAGTCTTTTTGCAATTCATATATATTTTAGACTCAACTTGCACATTTCCACATATACACACAAAAGTCTAATGGGATTTTAATTGGGGTTATGCATAATTCATTTAGCAATTTGGTATAAATTGGTATCTTAATATCAAGCTGTCCAAACTATGAATAATTCATATATTCCAAATATTAATTTAGGACTTTTTAAATGTCTTATGATTTATAGGTATCAGTGTAATGTCCATGCATGTATTTTATTAAAACTCATCCCTAGGTATTTAATTTTTTGAGATGCTATTTTGAATGATTCTTTATTTTATTTCCCAATTGTTTCCAATATCTATTTTCTAGTACATAAAAATACAAATAATTTATAACTGACTTTCCTAATCAGTTATTACTTGCTAACTTTTTTAGATTACTCAGAATTTTCTTTATATACGATTATACCATATGCAGATAAAGAAACGTTTATGTCTTACTTTTTATAAAATGTGTTTCACTTATTTGATTGCCTTATCACTCTAGGGAGGACTTCCAATACAATATTAAATAGGAGTGGTGAAAGAATGCATCCTTGCCTTGTACCCAGTTTTCTCTCCCTCCCTCCTTCCCTCCCTTACCTACCTTCCTTCCTTCCTTCCTTCCTTCCATCCTTCCTTCTTTCCTTCCTTCCATCCTTCCTTCCTTCCTTCCCTCCTTCCTTCCTTCTTTCCTTCCTTCCTCTTTCTCCCTCCCTCTCTTCCACTTTTCTCTTTTTTGTGATATTATTAGATTGAGAAATTTCCTTTTATTGCTGGTTGTGTGAGAGTTTTCATCATGAACAGCTGGTTAATTTATTCAAATGTTTTTCTGGCTCTGATAATCATTTTTTCTCTTGCATTCTATATATTTTTGAATTATATTGATAGAATTTTGAATGCTGAATGATATATTATTGGATTCCCACATAGTCATGTTATAAAACATGTTTTAAATCATCTTTTAAATACACTTTTTAGATTCTCCTTGTATACACAATGTGTGTGTGTGTGTGTGTGTGTGTGTGTGTGTGTGTGTGTGTGTGTAGTTTTTTACATGTTTATTTAATTTTGAGTCTAGGTCCACGGGTAATAGTAGTATATTGTTTTGCTTTTCCCACAATGTCCTTGTCTGGTTTTGTTATCAGGATGTTGTTGACCTCAAAACATGCCTTCTTCTATCCTGTATTTCCTGAAGTTTGTGTAGGATTGAAATTACTTTTTACTCAGCCATAAGAAAAGATGAAATACTGCCATTTGTGAAAACATGGATACTAAGCAAAATAACAGACAGAAAAAATTGAAAACTACATGATATTACTTATATGTGAAATATAAACCTAAAAGCTACAAACAAACAGGACAGAGTCTCATGGACATGGACAACAGACTAGTGGTTACCAGAAGATAGGAGGATGGGAGAGAGGGAAGGTAGGTAGAGTAAAAGTAGTCAAATATGTAGTGACAGAAAAAAAATCTAACTATGGGCAGTGAACACACTATATATATATATATATATCTTACTATTAAATTGTACACCTGAAACTTACTGGATTTTGTTAACCAATGCCACCATAATAAAAGTTGATAATAAATTTAAAAAAAATAATTAAAAAAAATAGTTTTTCCGTAAACTTTTAAAAAGGTTTACCAAAGAAGCCATTTGAGTCAGGAGTTTTTTTGTTAGGAAGGTTAAATATAAACTTATTATATTTAATAGATAGTCTATTGAGATTTTTTAAGCCAGTTTTACTAATTTGTATTTGTCAAAAAACATATTTAATATTTGAGATGAATGTATTGCATAAAATTGTTCATATTTTCTTTGTCTCCTAAAATGTCTGTTTTACCTATTGGTTATTTGTATTGTTTGTATATTTTCTCTATTGCATAATCAATGTAGGTAAATGGTCATCAATTTTATGGAACATTTCATAAAACTAGATTTTGATTAATTGATTTTATCTTGTCTGCTTTATATTTTATTGTTTGCTATTTTTATCTTTATTGTATACTTCTATGATTTGAATTTAATTTGAACCTCTTTACTAGAATTTTTAGATAGAAACTTAGATTATAAATTATAGACCTTATATTCTAAAAGAAACCTTTAACACTATACACTTTAAACATTCTTTTTAGCTATACATCCAAATTTTTATGATAAGATTTTAATTTTTTTAAATCCTATTATTACTTTTTAATCTGGGGATATTTCATTAAAGTGTTTAACTCAATTATTTTGTAGAGAAAAATTTTTTTACATGATTTCATCCTCTCAATATTAGTAAGAAACATCTGAATGTCCCATGCAAACTTGAAAAAACTCACTTTCTTTTGTTTTGTATTGGTTACATTACCTCAATTATGATAATTTAAATATCTTATAATTTTTTAGATATTTTGTTTTCTTATATTAAAATTTATTGATATTCTAGTTGAAATTTCTATTTTGTCAATTCTTGCTTCATATATTTTTTGAAGCTGTATTGTTAGATACACATATATTATAGCTTTTTATATCTTCTTGAAGAATGGACCTTTTTATAATTATGAAATATCTCTCTTTTCTCTAGTAATATTTCTTTTCCTAAAGTTTATTTTTATAAACATAATCATTTTTGAATATTCTTGATTAGTATTTAGATAATAAAAATCATTTTTTCATTCTTTTTTTGAAAACTGTATATGTATTTCTATTTAAAATGTATTTCTTGTATATAGCATATAGTTGACAATACATACCTTTAAATCGGTATGTTTAGACAATTTGTTCTTAATTGATTCATTTATATATTTGGTTTTAAACATCTTGCCAATTGTCTTCTATTTATCCAATTACTTCTTTGTTCTTTTTGTATTTTTCTTTGCTCTGTTTTGGGTTAAATGTGCTTACTGGCTAAACCTGGTTGTATGTATATTCACATGCAGATGTGTATGTACGTGCATGCATGCGTGTATATTAGTCATTAGGATTTACAATATGTAACTTTAACTTAACACAGTCTGCTTTTAAACAATAGTATACCCCCTTGGATTTAATGTGAAACTCATACCATTATATACCATTATCTTTTACCTCAATATTTATGATTGCTCAAAGATTCAATTTTGATAATTTTTTACAAAAGGTTAATATATTAATTATATTTTCTCAGCCACTGAAATATGTAGTTTGTCATCATTTGTATTCTTTGTTTTTCGTTATTGTTGTTTTGTTGTTGTTGTTGTTGTTGTTGTTAGTAACCTTGGAACTTTTTTTTTCCCCATAGTACAAACATGTTAATTTATCAGCCTTCTTAAGAACTGGTAAATGAACCTGTTCGAAAATTAATTCACATAAACTTATGTCCATGTTTAGTAAAACATGTTCTCTGGTAGAGTAAAATCTATCCTGTAAAATTCTTCAACAGTGTAACCCAAAAATTTAAACATCATTTTTAAAATAAGTCCTCTGATGAATTAGTCAAACACATAGTTCTAGAAAAATTTCATTTAAAATTCAAATATGAAATTAAAAATTTTTATCTTTTACTAACATGAAATTTGTCATCTTATTTTATATATTTTATAACACTCCTTGCATGCATATAATTATAAAAGCAAATAAAAAAATAGAAACTATAAAATCATTAAGTTCATTTAATTTGATCTCATCTTCTAAAAGAAGTCTAATATTTTCTTCTAAGTTGAATTTGACATTCATCAAAAGAAGTTATTTGATGCTAGAATAAGAAGCAAAAAATTCTATTTCATGACTGAGTGCTTTTATGCAATAGTCACTGCATACCTCATCTCATCCAAAAATGACAATACATTTTTTCTGTCTTTTTGTGGAGTATGGGATACTGATGTTTTGAAATCAGGTATTTATTTCTAACAAGTAAAAAAAGTGACAATTTAAATCCATATATTCTTTGATAATTCAAAAGCAATCTCCCCAGTATAAACATATAATACCCATTCTTTCATTTCTAAATGAACCCATGGCTTTATTGGGATACGTTGCTTTCAATTTCATGGCAAAATTTAGCGTCTTGTTTCAAAAAATATTCATGCCTTTGGGATAGCAGGTATTCAACAAACATTTACTATCATTAATTCCCTATGACAGTATGATCTGTCAAAATCACATTGCAGAATTAAAAAGAAAAGATGTAGTTTAATGTAATTTAATGCTTGTAAAATAGAAACCACTTAGATAGATTAGTTTGACATGGTGAAAAACAAGCCTTCTGACCTAAAAATTATTTAAACCGTCTGATACTTTTCCTCTAATAGAACAAGAAGGGTTAGAGAAACATAATGACATCCTAAAATACTGTGACTACTTATTGAGAAAACTATTTAATTAGGTCCCAGATTTTGAAACCAAACTTTCTGAGTTCAAATTTCATTCTACCAGCTGCTAATTCTGTGACAATAAGTATATATATTTAACTTCGCTATACCTCAGGTTCCTCATTTCTAAAAGTATACTAACACATAAGATTAGTGTAAATATTAAATTTGTTAATGTTAAATCATTGTGAGAATACTAAAATATAATATTAAAAGTATTCTTGTTTTTACTTTTTTCAAATTAACATATATGCATAAAATGTTTTCACACATTGAACAATATAAATCATATATATATATCAATTAACTGACGTTCAACATGTATGTAGAAAATACTAAATTAGACTTTTATATGAAAGGTGTCTAAATATACATTTGATGTCCAAATCAATAAAATTAATAAAGATGTAAAAATAATTTATTAAAAGTCTTTATACACATGATAAAATACATATATTTTGCAAAACTGAGGTCCAAATTTTTGAATTTTAGATATATAGGTTTAAGTATCAAAATTTAAGGGATAAAAAAGGAAGGAAGTAAGGAAGGAAAGAAGGAAGGGAGGCAGAGAAGGAGGGAGGGAGGGACAGACTTGTCTATATATACATTTTCTATTTTGTGCTATGTAATCTGAAAAAACACTGCTTTTGAAATATATAAGATTTATGTCAACTATAAACATTGCTTAAATCTTTTGCTCTTGGTTTAAAAAAAAGTTTTGTTGAAAATGCTATTGAATATTGCATTCTACATAGTGTATCAGATGGCTTCTTTTGTCAGCCTAATCTTTTATGTTACCAACATGTTACATAAAGAGAGTAAAAAATAAATGAAACAAATTAAATGATCACCTACAGTGAATCCATAAAAAAAACTCTACCTATTGGATCTCTGTGGTTTAAATGGTCCTCGCAATGAGACTTCTGCTTTAGTATTCTTTCCAATGTAATATAGTCTTTCATACTTAATTTTAAAAGGTAAATGCTTTACACAGACTGAATATTTATTTTTAAAGTCTCTGTTACCTAATAGTAGTATAGCCACTCTAGCTTTCTTATGGTTTCTGTTTGTATGATATCTTTTTATATTCTTTTACGTTCAACATAATTGTGTATTTGAATCTAAAGTGTATCTCCCATAGAGAGTCTATAGTTGGATATTGTTTGTCTTCTATTCAGTCTGAAAATCTGTCTTTAATTATATTGTATAGCCCTTAGCTAGGTAGAAAAAGAGACATCCCTCCACCTGCAGAGTGGATCTTCCATCATGCTGAACAAAGGTTTAGCATGAAAGCTGGGATCAGACTATGCCTAAAGTGATAGTCTCTCCTTTTTCTTTCTGATATTCAGTAGGGTTTCTTAAATAAATGTTTAATCCATTCAAAAGTTAATGTTATTATTGACATAATTATATTTCTCTGCCATATATTATAATTGTTATTTTATAATTGTATTTCATTTACAAATGCTTATGTAGAAAATTGAAAGTACATATTTATAGTTTGTTATATTAAATTATTTACGCATAATACTTTAAATTTCTTTCTGCAAATTTGAGGTACCATTGTATCATTTCTTTATTATTCCAATATCACTTTGTTTCTATGAATTGCCTTTGTGCAATTATTGTCAAATATATTACATTTTCCTATATATTACTGTTCCAACAATATAAACAAATTCTTGTACATAACTTTTTAAATGAGCTATGAAAAGAAAGAAGAAATACATTTACATTGTATTTTGAATTGCATAATTAGCTTTACTGGTGTTCATCCTTTGTGTGGATTTGAATTTCCCTTGTGTACTAATTTCAGCCTGAAAAGTTTCCTTGAATATTCTTATATGATGCTTCCTAAATTTTGCTATTGTTTATTTGTTCACTTGCTTAATGAATTACCTTATAAAGCCTCGGATGCTGCTCCTCAGTGGACACAACCCTGAACACTTACAAGGATAGAGCTCTATTTCAAAGTCTCTTGTCCTGATTTTTGTTAAGCTGTCTGCCTCTGTTGGCATCACACTCAGAGGTTAGGCTCCACTAATTGCTGGCAGATTGTTCTATTGTTATTGACAATGCTCTGGAGCACAAATTATCCAAGTGTGATTCAACTCCACTTGGATTCCTTTGAAGATTTAGGTTTTAAGGCCAACTTTGAAACTTCTTTTGACTCTCGGAAGGATCAATTTAGCTGTCCCTTTACCTTGTTGTCTCTGGTAAACTAATAGATCTAGAGCTTAGCTCACTGTCATGAAGATATCACCCTCTCCTTAGTTGCTTGCCATTAAAATCTCTCTTGATTTTGAGAAGACCCTAGGCTAATAGTTTGCTACAGGCTGTTCAAAATACAGTCAGATCTTTTGAGGAGGATGTTGATGCTTTCTGTTCTTATAGTCTAGATCTTTCACTAAGGAAAACTTTTGAGTCACTGCTCTGGAGAGAGGATCAGAAATGTTTGCTTCCTTCTCTGATAATAACATACCTGGGATATTAATGGGATTCTGGAAAGAGGCAGTAGCCTCTGGTCTTCTCAGCTTGACCTACCTGGTGTAGTATCTCCACCCTGTAAGTAAGCTGAAGTCAGGACAATTGGAGAAGTATTCTCAGCCTTTCTCACCTGGGGTCCAGTGGCAGGTTTCTGCACTCAGGCAGAGCTGAAATGGCAACAAGGAACTTGACTGAGATAATGAGAAATGCTTGTGATAACCTAATTCTGGAGAGACTACAGCCCTTAACTGGGAGCTGGATGGAAAGAGAGACCCCCTTTTTGGTTACAGATGCTCAGAGTGAATTTTCTCTCATGCAGAATGGCAGAAGGCAGACCGGAATGGCCGGGTCGGCCTCAAGACCTAAAATCTCCTTTTTATACCTGATATTTCTGTAGATTTTCTTGAATAAATGTTTCTTCATTTGTTTTATGCCTTTAGGACAAGTCTTGATATTTTTAAAGATTATTATTAAAAATATATCTCATACAATATCATATTCGTTTCAAGTGTGCACCATAGTTATTTAATATTTATATACCTAAAGAAGAGATCACCATAAGTCCAAAAAAATCTGACACCAAACAACACTATCACAATATTATTGACTACATTACCTATGGTATACACCACATCTTTATAACATTTCTTTTATACCTGGAAGTTTGAACCTCTTATTCTCCTTTACCTTTCCCTCCTCTTTTTGATTTTTCAATTATAGTTAACATTCAACATTATATTCCATTAGATTAAGGTGTACAGAATAGACATTTATACAATTTACAGAGTGATCCAATTGACCGGTGTAGTACCCACCTGGCACTATATATAGTTGTTACTATATTATTGATTATATTCCCTATGCATTACTTTACATCCAACTCATATTTGTACTTTACTTCCTAATTCATATTTGTACTTCTTAATCTCTTCACCATTTTCACCCTACCCTCCAACCCCACACCCAGCTAGCAACCATCAATTGTTCTCTTCATCTATGGGTTTCTGTTTTATTTGAGTTTATTTTGTTATTTAGATTCCACATATATGTGAGATCATACAGTATTTGTCTTTCACTGTCTGACCTATTTCACTTAGCATAATACCTTCCAGATCCATTCATGATGATGCAAATGGTTAAGATTTCAATCTTTATTATAGCCAAGTAATATTACATGGTACAAATATAGAACCTCTTCTTCATCCAATCATCTATTGATGGGCACTTACGTTGCTTCCATATCTGGGCTATTGTAAATAATGCTGCGATAAACACAGGAGTACATATCTTTTTGAATTAGTGTTTTTGATTTCTTCAGCTAAATACCCAGAAGTGGAATTCCTGGGTCATAAGGTAGTTCTACTTTTAATTTTCTGAGAAATCTCCATAGTGTTTTCCATAGTGGCTGCACCAATTTGCAATCTCACCAAAAGTGCATGAAGGTTCTTTCTCCACATCCTCGCCAACACTTGTTTTTTGACGATTGATGATGGCCATTCTGACAGCTATGAGGTGATATCTCACTGTAGTTTTAATTTGTGTTTCTCTGATGATTAGTGATGTTGAATATATTTTCATGTGTCTATTGGCCATCTGTATATCTCCTTTGGAGATATAATCAGGTCCTCTGCACATTTTCAAACTGAATCATTAAGATTTTTTTTTTTTGGTGATAAGTTCTGTGAGTTCTTTATATATTTTGTATATTAACCCCTTATTGAAGATATCATTGACGAATATTTTCTCCTAGTCACTAGGTTTTCTTTCCATTTTATTGAAAGTTTCCTTTGCTGTGCAAAAACTTAGTCTGATGTAATCTCATTTGTTTATTATTTCTTTTATTTCTCTTGCCTGAGATGACACATCAGAAAAAAAATATTATTAAGAGCAATGTCAGAGAGTTTACTGCCTGTTTTCTTCTAGGAGTTGTATGGTTTCAGGTCTTAAATCTATTTAAATCCATTTTAAGCTTATTTTTATATATAGTATAAGAAGGTTGTCTAGTTTTATTTTTGCACATATCTGTATAGTTTTCCCAACACCATTTATTGAAGAGACTATCTTTACTCCATTGTATATTCTTGCCTCTTTTGTCATAAATTAATTGACCATATAAATAGGTTTTATTTCTGAGCTCTCCATTTTTTTCTACTGATCTATGTCTGTTTTAATGTCAGTACCATGCTGTTTTGATTTCTATAGCTGAAGAGGAATTTTCATTCAAAAGGCTAATCAGCTCTCTGTTCTGCTTCCGTAACTATGCTTGCTGCATGGACTGTACTCAAAATTGACTAAAGACTCATCCTCCCTTTTTGTTTGATCTGTCTAAGCTACAAATGTACACCTTAGCAACTCCTATGCTTTTAACACTCCGTAACTGCTAGTAACCGATAACAACTCCTGCTCTTGTATGCATTGTAACCACCTGCAACCATAGCAACTCTCACTGCTTTGTAGCAGCCTGAGTTCAAATTACTCAATCAGGCCATGCTAAAAAGGGTCTATATAAGGAATGTTACAACTGAGCTCCAGGCCCAGATCTTCAGAGCACTAGCCCTTCTAGGACCACTGGCATAATAAACCTGAGTTCTCCAACTCTTGATTTCTCGCCGGTCTAATTTTAGAACTTTTCCTCAACATAGCCTTGAAGTAAAGTTTGATATCAGGTATTGTGATACCTCCAACTTTGTTCTTTTCAGGACTGCTATAGCTATTCAGGGGTTTTTGTGGCTTCATATAAAGTTCAGGATTTTTTTGTTGAGTTTGTGAAAATGCCATTAGTATTTTGATAGGAATCACATTAAAGCCACAGATTGCTTTGGGTATTATGGACATGTTAATAATATTAATTTTTCCTATCCATGAGCATGGTATATGCTTCCATTTATTCGTATCTTACTTCTTTCTTCAGTGTCTTTAAATTTTTCAAGTACAAGTCTTTACCTCTTTGGTTAAATTCATTCCTAGTCATTTTTTTGATGAACTTGTAAATCAAATTGTTTTCTTAATTTCTCTGACAATTTATTATGGGCATATAGAAATGCAACCAATTTCTGAATATTAATTTTGTATCCTACTATTTTACTGAATTTTTTTTATCAGTTCTAATAGTTTTTAGGTGGAATCTTTAGGGTTCTCTATATACAGTATCATGTCATCTGCAAATAATGAATTTACTTCTTCCTTTACAATTTAAATGTCTTTTATTTATATTTCTTGTCTTATTACTGTGGCTAGGACTTCCAATACTAAGTTGAATAAAAGTAGTGAAAGTGAACATCCTTGTCTTGCTCCTGATTGTAAGAAAAATGCTTTTAGCTTTTCCCCTTTGAATAATGTTAGCTATGGGTATGTTGTATATGGCAGGAGTCCCCAACCCCTAACCTCCTGCTGTGCAGGAACCAGGCTGCACAGAAGGAGGTGAGTGGCTGGCTAGTAGCAAAGCTTCATCTGTATTTGCAGACACTCTCCAGCATTAGCATTCCACCTCAGCTCCACCTCAGCTCCACCTCAGGTCATCAGGCATAAGATTTTCATAGGAGCGTGAACCCTACTTTGAACTACACATGCCAGGTATCTAGGTTCCCTCCTCATTATGAGAAACAAATGCCTGATGATCTGCGGTGAAGCTGAGATGGTAATGCTAGCATTGAGGAGTGGCTGTAAATTATGATTAACATTAGCAGAGAGGTTTGACTGCACAGACATCATAATAAATCAAGTGCTTGCAGACTCCTATCAAAACACAGTTAGTGAATGGCAAAGACAATTAAGCTACATCTAGTGACAGGCTTTATAAAGGCAAGTGAGTCAATGTACTTCAATTGTACAACTGCACGTGGTAGCATCTGATTCTGCATTATGGTAAGTTGAATAATTACTTCATATATGTATATAGAATATATATATATATATATATATAGTATAAAATAAATGTGTGTATATATATAGTATACAATAAGTGTGTGTGTGTGTGTGTGTATGTATGTGTGTGTATATATATATATATATATATATATATATATATATATATATATAGTATACAATAAATTTAATGCACTTGGGTCATCCCAAAACCAACCCCCACTCTGGTCCATGGAAAAACTGTCATCCACAAAACCAGTCCCTGGTGCCAAAAAGGTTGGGAAACACTGGTATATGGCCTTTACTATGTTGAGGAATGTCCCCTCTATTTCCATTTTACTGACAGTTTTTATCATAAATGGATGCCAGATTTTGTCAAACAGTTTTTCTGCATTTATTGATATGACCATGATTTTTGTCTTTTAATTTGTTAATGTAGTTTATCATATTGATCTGCAGATATTGAACCAACCTTGCATCCTAGGAAAAAAATACTTGATCATGCTTTGTGATCACTTTAATGTATCGCTGAATTGAGTTTGCTAATATTTTGTTGAGGATTTTTACATCTATGTTCATTAGAAATATCAGCTTATAATTTTATTTTGTTGTACTGTCTTTGTCTACCTTTGGAGTCTGGGTAATGGTAGCCTTGCAAAATGAGGTCGAGAGCCTTCCATCCTCTTCAATTTTGGGGAATAGTTTTGAGAAGGACATGTGTTAATTCTTCTTTGAATGTTTGCAGCCGTCTGGTCCAGAATTTATGTTTGTGGGGAGTTTTTGATTACTTATTTAATTTTAGTAGTAGTAACTAGTCAAATTTTCTGTTCTTGATTTAGTCTTAGAAGATTGTATGTTTCTAGGAATTTATCCATTTCTTCCAGATTGTGGAATTTGTTGGCATGTAATTGTTCATAGTATTTTCTTATAATCTTTTCTATTTCTTGGAGTGAGTTGTCACTTTTCTTTCATTTTTTTTATTTGGGTCCTCTTTTTTTCTTGATGAGTCTGGTTAAAGGATTATCAGTATTATCTATCTTTTCAAAGAACCAGCTCTTAGTTTCATTGATCTTTTGCACTTTTTTTTTTTAGACTATTTCCTATCTGATTTTTATTTCCTTCTAGTCACTTTGGATTTTGTTTGCTGTTTTTTCTAGTTCTCTTCAAAGTAAGGTTAAATTGTTTGACATTTTTCTTGTTTCTTGTGTCCCATAGATTAGGGTCCATTGTGTTTTTTCATTTGTCTCAAGGTATCTTCTGATTTCTTTCTTGATTTCATTGTCAACCCATTCACTATTCAGTAGCATGTTAGTTAGCCTCCATGTGTTTGTGTGTTTTTCATATTTTTTTTTATTGTAACCGATTTCTAGTTTTATACTACTGTGGTCTGAGAAAATGCTTGATATGATTTCAACCTTCTTAAATTTATTGAGACTTGTTTCGTGTACTAACACATAGCCTATCTTGGGAAATGTTTCATATGCACTTGAAAATAATTTATAATCTGCTGCTTTGGAGTGAAATGCTCTAAAAATATCAATTAATTCCATCTGAACTAACATGTCACTGTTCCTTTTTTTTTTATTTTCTTTCTGGAAAATCTAACATTTGAAGTCAAAAGGGTATTAAATCCCCTGCCATGATTGCACTGCTGTCGATCTCTCCCATTATGTCGGTTATTATTTGCTTTATGCATTTAGGTGCTCCTATGTTGAATGCATAAATGTTTACTAAGGTTACATCTTCTTGTTGGCTTGATCCCTGTATCATTATGTAGTGCCCTTTTTTATCTCTTGTTATAGCCTATTTGGTTTGATATGTGTTGCAATCCTAGCTTTTTTTTTTTTTTTTCATTTCCATTTTCATGAAATGCCTTTTCCATCCCATTACTTTCAGGCTGTATGTATCTTTCAATACAAACTGGGTCTCTTACAGACAGCATATGTATAGGTCTTGGCTATTGTAAATAATGCTGCAATGAACACACAGATGCATATGTCTTTCTAATTAGTGTTTTATGTTTCTTCGGATAAATACTTGGAAGCAGAATTACTGGGTTCTTCTTTGTCTCTTGTTAATAGTCATTGTCTTAAAGCATGCTTTATCTGGTATAAGTACTATTACTGCAAGGTTTTTATTTTGTTTCTATTTTCATGAAATACTTTTTCCATCACTTCACCTTCAACCTGTGTGTCTTTTCATCTGAAGTGAGTTTCTTTAAGGTAGCATGTATAATAGTCTTGTTTCCTTATCCATTCTGCTTCCCTATGTCTTTTGATTGGAGCATTTAATCCATTTACATTTAAAGTGATTACTGATAGGTACGTAGTTATTGCTGTTTTATTATTCACATTTATATTCTTCTGTTTTGTTTTCCCTGTCTGCTTAAAGCAGTCACTTTAATATTTCTCTTAATACTTTTTGGTGGTGATAAATTCCTTTAGTTTTTCTTATCTGGGAAGCTCTTTATCTCTCCTTCAATTTTTAATGGTAGCCTTGCTGGGTAAAGCAGTTTTGGTTTTATTCCCTTGCTTTTCATCACTTTGAGTACCTCCTGCCAATGTCTTCAAGCTTGCAAAGTTTCTATTGAGAAATAAGCTGTCTTATGGGACTTCTGTTGTTGATGACTGCCTTCTCTCACTGCTTTGAAAAATCTCTCTGTCTTTAACCTTTAGCATTTTACTTATGATGTACCTTGATTTGGGCCTTTTGGGTTCATCTTGTTTTGGGTTCTCTGTGCTTCCTGAATTTGTATATTTCCTTCATCTGGTTAGGGACATTTTCAGTCATTATTTCTTCAAATATGTTCTCAAACCTTTGTTTTTTTTTTTGTTTGTTTGTTTTTTGTTTTTTCTGTCTGGTACCCCTATGATATAGATGTTGTTCTGCTTGTTTTTCCAGAGGTCCTATAAACTACCTTCATTTTTTTTTTTAATTTTTTCCTTTTAGTTATGTTTTCTAAAATGATTTCTAAATTGGTTTTGATCCTCTCCTTAATCCAATCTGCTGTTGATTCCTTCTGGTGTATTTTTTTTTTATTTCAGTTATTATATTCTCCATTTCTGACCGGTTCTTTTTTATGGTTTCTATGCCTTTCTTTATGCTTGCCATCTCTTTGCCTTGGTTGCTCTTGGCTCATCAGTGGGTAGGACTGACCTTCAGGTCATGACCATCGCATACAAGCTGCTATGAGGGGGCTAATCACATGGAACTGGATTCACCCCAGAGGTATCTGGTATCTCAGAAGACCACCTTTGGGTGTGACACTTATGGAGCTAATCAGGCAGTGTTCTATGATGATTTGAAGCTGGCCACACTGGGTGTGCTTGTCCTGAGGCTTCTTGGATGGGGTTCCTGTTCAGGCAAGATCAGCCGCTGCCTGTAACTGATTTGGAGTTATCTGGTAGGAACTCAATGCCTGTGCTGGACCTGGAGGTGTGTGGGAAAGGCCACGCTGCAAATTGAGGCCTGCCTTCAATAGTGCTGGGCTTGTAGAAGCTCAGCAAAAGGCCCAGGAAACTCTCAGGCCTGTCACCACCTGCCAGCTGTCCACAAGGCTGAGTCACTGAAAAAGCCTTCAGTGGTATGGGGAGTACAAGAGTTCAGTGGGGTGGGATCTCAGGAAGTCATCAGCATAATACTATTAATATTAAATAGGTTAATGAATATTCAGATTTAGTGCCAAGCGCTAAGCCTTCAGATACTCTGCAAAAGTCTCAGAGCCCATGAAGGCCAGATGCCATCTGCCTGAGCTTAAGGAACCCCCAAAGTTGTCCAAGAAAAACTGAAATGCAGGCCAATAACACCTGCCTTCCAGCTACAAAAAAAAAGCCTCTGGTAATGAGCAAGTTGAAGAAGGCAGAGATTCAGGAAGTCACCAGGATAGAGTTAGCATAGTTCACCAGGCCAGTAAAAATTCAGATTTAGCTATGTGGTGGATGGTGTCAAAACAGAAAAGATGATGTCCACCTGCTTGCTACACAGGAGAAGGATTCAATGCAAGAACAATGGAGAACTCAATGCAAGAACAATGGAGCTTTCTCTCCAGCCTTCCCTCTCCCTGTATGTCTCTGGCACCTCCCCAGCCACTGCCCCTCCACTGGAGCCCAGGGGGAGTGCCTGGGAGTGAGAAAATCTATGTATGAGCCCTTAAAGAGGATGCGTGGATTTCCAGCCACCTTCCATCTGACCTGGCCAGCCAGAATTCTCACTGATTTTCAGAGCCAGATGTTGTGGGGGCTGCTCTTCCCAGCATTGGTGCTCTAAGTTGGAAAACCTACCACATGTGTATGTAAGACCAGCCTGTTTCACATCTCCACTCCTCCTACTAGTCTTGAGGTGGCTTTTTCTTTATATCCTTAGTTATGTGACTTCTATTTATCTAGTCTTTGGATGGTTCTCCAGTGCCATCTTGACCCTCTCCTATTAATTGTATTTGTTTTAATATAATGTCCTTCAATAATATTTGTTCTACTAGGAAGTGGTTCCAAAGACCTCTTCATTTACTATTCAAGAAATAAAATGATTGTGTATATAACTAATGTCAGCCAATCCACAAAAGTATAACATAAAACATAAAAGCTACTAACAAACTGTAGGTAATTTCTAAACAAACAAAATTAAAGAATCTAAATTTAAAACAAAATTTCTTTGTGACATACAGAATATAGCACTGCTTAAGTAATAGCACAATTCTAAAAATTATGTTTGTGATGCACAATGGCAAGCAAGATTGATATCTTCTTTTAGGGTTTTACGTTCTCCATTTTCTCTTTACTTATACTAACAGAACATTTAAAATCTGTTTCCATATTCACTGAAATTAAAGTACACATGTACATGAGAATCAGATCATAAATTCTAAGATAAGAAAGTACCTTATATTTGAAATTTAAAAACAAACACTACAGTGAAAGATATTATATACTGTATATCATGTTTCCCTCTAAAATTGTGTTATTTTTATTCCCTGAGAAAATTTAATGATTGAACTCTATAGTATCCCCTAAAAGCTAAAGACTTTAAAGAGCTTTAAAATGGTTACTTAAAAGAGTCAATTTTAGAAACCAAAAATAGCATGATATTTATAAACACATTGTGTATAAAGTATTGTGAGGACATGAGAAATATATTGCATGGTAATAAAAAATTTATCCCATACCTAAATTATAATGTATTCTTATTATTAATGTGTAAACATAAAGTTATGATGAATATTCTTGGCAGCAATCACATTTATTTGTCAGCTTAGTGGTATACAATTGACATTTCACCAACCAAAAATAAAATACAATATATAGATAGCATTTTAAAAGCTAAATTACTGTATGTGACTCTTCACAGTATGCTAGACCATTTTGTAAGGTCATTTTGAACTAAATAAAAAGGTAATAGCTGACCTGATATGGGATTTGATGTTACTCTTAACAGTATGATTCCACCTACATATTGCAATAGATGCATCATTTAGAAGGTTTAAATTGCTTTCTTTTCCTTTTTTTTTTTTTTTTTTTGGTCAAAAGAACACATAGAGTAAAAATGGCTTTTTAAAAACAACTTGAGTACTTCTTTTTAAAACCAATTTCACAGCAATAAGCTATATCACAGAACATATTAAGGCTTTGCAGTGGATATAAAGCTACCCAATTTCTTTTATTTGAATTCTACACATTAAATATAAAAGGATGAATTTATTAGATTATTTATAGATTGTGATTCATCAATATCTTTATAGCTATAGATTAAGTGCTTTACATTTTCAGATTATCTGGTGTTTACAGTGACTGATTGTCTTCAACAATTCTCAAATTGTGATCTAACCTGCCTAATCTTCTCAATGTCTTTCTCATATATATGATTATTTACTTACTATAAGCCCTTAGGTTTTCAGTGAAATATAAAGGCAGAATGTTTAAAGTAATTCTTGGACACCCTCGATTTCCTCCTGCCCATCCCCTGCCACACACAAAACAGACATATATCTGCTAAACAGTCCAAATTACAGCAGAGTACTTTCCACTAAGGTGCTCAAACCAAAAATCTGGCTCCCCTACCCCTCTTTTCTCAAAACTAATGACCTATTATTTGACATCTCTAAAGTACTTCCCAAATCTTTTATTCATCTAGAGTGCAAAAACAGTAGTGAGAGAAACAATTCTCTCTCACTTAAATCTCAGCTACTATGGAAAACAATATGGAGGTTTCTTAAAAATTAAAAATAGAGGTACCATACCATCCAGCAATTCTACTTCTGAGTATATTCCCAGAGGAACTAAAAATAATATTAAAGAGTATATGTACTCCCATGTTTACTGCAGTATTATTCAGAAGAGCCAAGACATAGAAACAATCTAAGTCAATCAATGAATGAATGGATAAAGAATAGTGATATATATCTTTATGTGTGTATAGTGTGTGTGTATAGATACACAGTGAAATATTACTCAGCCATGAAAAAGAAAAAACTCCTGCCATTTGTGACAATATGGTTGAACACAGAGAACATTAGACTCCGAAATAAGTCAGATAGAAAAGAGAAAGGAAAATATTGTATGATATCACTGATATGTGAAATCGATCTCATAAAACAGAACAAAATTGTGGTTAGCAGGAGCCGGCAAGGGTGGGGAACCGTGGTGGAATAGGAGAGATGTTGTTTAAGGCAGCAGTCCCCAACCTGTTTGGCACCAGGGACTGGTGCTCCTATGAAAAGCCTGATCTGAGGTGGAGCTGAGGCAGCGATGCTGTCACTGGGGAACAGATGCAAATACGGATGAAGCTTCACTTGCTCACCAGCCCCTCACCTCCTCCTGCTGTGCGGCCCCATCACTAACAGGTCATAGACCAGTACCAGTCCACAGCCCAGGGCTGGAGACCCTGGTGTAAGGGAACAATCTTGCAACTAGTAGTTAAGATCTAATGCACAGCATAGTGATTATAGACAATAGTGCTGTATAAACATCAAACTTGCTAAGACACTAAATCTTATTCTTACCACACACACACACAAAGAAATAATGTAACGACAGAAATGCTAGCTAATGGTACAATGACAATCATATTGCAATATATAAATGTACCAAATCGACATGTACACCTTGAACTTAGTGTTATATATGAAATGTTTCTACAAAAAAAAAAAAAATGCACTGCAATATTTTCTTCTTCCTCTCTTGATATCTTTCATTCTCTTGCAATAATTCATCACTAAATATTAGAGCAATCTTTTAAAATATGATTTGGATAAGGGCATTTTCCTTTTAAAACTTTATAATGGCTTTTTCTTTAGACTACAAAACTTTGTATAAATTGTAATAATAGAGAAATTAAATAAGCACTGCTAAGGCAGTCACTTAAAATGGAGTCAAGAGGCCACTGAGAAAGCAGGGCCTATGCATACCTCATGTTCTCAGACAGCTACTAAGTTGCTAACCTCTTGCTACACTCAAATGAAGGCCCAAATGTAAACATCCTGCCTCAAGGACTGGTACAAGGACATATAAGGACTTTACTTCCTTCTTACCATGGTAACCAGCCCACCTATACACTTCAACTCAAAAAGAGTCAATCCCTGTTAACCTAGCCAGCATGCTTAATTCTCGTAAAAGACTTAAATGAGAACCGTGCCTGTGGTTTTGCCATTAGAAACCCTTTTCTTTGTTCTTTCCACAGCCCAATTTGGGTTGCTACCAGTATCTGTATCTCCCTAATGACAATCCTCCCTGTCCCCCCATATTTTTTTCTTGCTCAAATAAACGAAAAAATGCTTTTTATTCTTTATTATGACCTAAACTTCTTTTCTTTTTCTTTTGGTTAACAACTGGCTCTGAACTCCATCTACAAAATGACTTCACTCGTCTCACCGCCAGCTACTTTCATTTCCTAACAAATAAGTTTCACCACATTTCCAGGACTTCAAATCCTCCTCTGCCAGGCGTGCTTTCTCCTCTTCTTTTCATGAGCTAATTCCTCATCTTTACTCCTTAAAATAATTTTCCTAGGAAATCTTCCGTAAACACACTAGGGTAAGTCTCCTTGTTATAGTTACAATTTAATGACACACATTTTAATGTAAGTCCTTATTTTAAAATGTCTCTGAGACTCCCAGGTTCTTGAAGTCAAAGACTCTCCTGTTAATCACTAATCCCCAGCACCCAATCTGATTACCTACTAATGAATAAAGAGTAAATAGTGTGTAGAATAAATGAATCAGTCAGCCAAAAGCAGATTAATGCAGAGTACCAGTGAGATTATATATGAAATAAAAATTTTACAATATGGGGACATATATAAAGTTCCTCCAGTAATCCCCATTATAACCATAATTATTTAATAATGCATTTTTACTTAATTCTACTTTTGTTAGAGCACTAATGTTGAATACTAGTAGCATGGAACATCAAGCTGTTTCATGAAGAACAGATGAAGTGACATCAGAAGAAACAAAGTAAGGCAAGTAACCTCCCTTCCTACTAGTATCAGGTTTATTTCACTTTGAGGAATCTGGAGATGCTAAGATAAAGAAATAGGAGCAGTGTTGACAACTTAATTTGGAATTTCAAACAGCAAATCAATTTAGTAAGCATTTTATTGAACACCTGGATAGGTAATGCCCTGTGAGGAGGCAAAAAGTCGAATAAAGCACACATATAGCTAATTGTCAGTGTGGCTACTATGGGGGTCCTCTGATTTCATTGTTCTTTTTAGTGAGAACACTCTTTTTAGATGATGTACTCAATTACATTTATAATAAAGTTACAGTAATGTACGTTCAACCAAAAAACAATTGAAGTGACTTATTAGCCCTGTGAAATGGTTTTCTTCAGAAAGCTATGAGAGTGTGTATCCAGGAGTTCCTCCAGAATATTCTGTTAAGCTGTGGACTTTTCAAATATGGCTTTTATCATGTTGAGAAAAATTCCTTCCATACCTAATTTTTTGAGAGTTTTCATCATGAATGGATATTGATTTTTGTCAGATGCTTTTTCTGCACTTTCAAGATGATCGTGTAATTTTAATCCTGCATTCTGTTAATGTAGGTATCACATAAATTGATTTGCATATATTAAACCATCCTTGCATCCCAAAAATAATTTCCACTCAGTCACAGTGTATGGTCCATCTAATGTGCTATTGAATATGATTTGCAAGTATTTTGCTGAGGATTTTTACATCCTCAGTTTGTTGTTATGATGCTATTTTACCTTGTAGTGTCTTTGTCTGGCTTCGATGTGAGGGTAATGCTGATCTCCAGAAATTACTTTGGAACTATTTCCTTCATTCAAATACTGTGGAAGAGTATGAGAAGAATTGGTATTAATTCTTCTTTCAATGTTTGATAGAATCCACCAATGAGCCATTTGGTAGCTTTTCTTTGTTGGCAGGATTTTGATTACAGATTCAATTTCCTAACTCACTGGTCTATTCACAATCTCATTTACAATAGAATCAAAAAGTATAATTCTTATCAGTAAACCTAAACCAAGAAGTGAAAGAATTGTACACTAAACACTATAAAACATTGATGAAATAAATTAAGGCACAAAAAAATGAAAAGATGTCCACATTAATGGACTAGAAGACAATATTGTTATAATGTTCATATTAACCAAGATGATCCACAGAGTCAATGCTATGCCTATCAAAATATCATTTTTACCAGAAATAGAAAAACAAGGCTCAAATTCATATGGAATCACAAAAGACCTCAAATAGCCAAATTGATCCTGAGAAAAAAAAAAAGCAAAGCTGGAGGTATCACACTCACTGATTTCAAAATATATTACAATTCTATAATAACTTAAAAAGCATGTTACTGGCATAAAGACAGACATGTAGATCAATGGAACAGAGATGAGATGCCACATATAAACCCACACATATACAGTTAAAGGATCTTCAATAATGGCTTCAGGAGTATCTAATGGGAAAAGGATAGTTTCTCCAAAAAAAGTGTTGGGAAACCTGGATATCTACATGCAAAATAATTATATTGGACCTTTATTTTACACCATACACAAAATCAACTCAATTTAGATTAAAAACTTTCAGGGTAAAAGCCAAAACTATAAAACTGTTGGCAATGATTTTTGGGGGATATAATATTAAAAGCATAGGCAACAAAAGCAAAAATTAAGCTGGACTACATCAACTAAAAAGCTTCTGTACCACAAAGGAAACAATCGAGCATATTGAAAATTTATGGATGGGAGACAATATTTGCAAACCATATTATCTGACAGGAAGTTAATATTCAAAATATATAAAAGACTCAGACAACTCAATAGAAAAAAATAAATAACCTAATTGAAAAATTGGAGAAGGACCTGAACAGATATTTCACCAAAGAATGATACAAAAGGCCAACAGGTATGTGAAAAGGTACTGAACATCAGTAATCATCAGAGAAATGCAAATAAAAACCACAATGAAATATCACCTCACACCTATCAGGATGGCTATTATAAAAAGGACAAAAGATAACAAGTATTGGCAAGGCTATGAAAAAATTGCAACTCTTGTATACTGTTGGTAGAAATGTAAATTTGTGCAGCTGGCATAGAAAATGGCATGGAGGTTCCTCAAAAAATTAAAAATAGAACTACTATATGATCCAAAAATCCCATTTCTGAGTGTTTAGCCTAAAGAATTGAAATTAGAATCTCAAAGAGTTATTTGCACTCCCATGTTCACTGCAGCATTATTCACAATAGCCAAATTTATGAAACAACCTAAATATCCATTGATGGATGAATGGATAAAGAAAATGTGGTAAACACATACAGTGCTATATTATTTAGCCTTAAAAGAGAAAACCCTGACATTTGTGACAATGTGGACATTATGTTAAATGAAACAAGCCAGTCACAGAAGGACAAATGCTTCATAATTCCATTTATATGAGGTATCTAAAGTAGTCAAACATTGGAAGCATTGGAAACATTGGTGACTTCCAGGGACTGGGGAAGGGAGAAAGAAGGAGTTGCGTTCAATGAGTAAAAAGCTTCAGTTATGTCAATGAACACGTTTTGGACATCTGCCATACAACATAGTGCCTATAGTTAACAGTACTGCATTGTACATTTAAAGATTTTGTCAATAAGACAGATCTCATGGTAAGTGTTCTCAATAAACACACATGCACACACATGCACACATGCCCAAAAACAAAAGGCAGGGGAAAACATTTGGAGGTGTTGGATATATTGCTTTGATTTTGATGGTGGTCACACAAATATATATATATATGTATCCAAACACATCAAATTTTATGCATTAAATATTTGCAGTTTTTGCTATACCAATTATACCTCAATATTCTTTTTTAAAAATTTAATGATCCCTTAGCAAAGTACTGGTTGTGAACAGAAAAATTTATAAACTTAAAATAATAATCTTTTTCTCTGAATCATACAGAGCTAAAGACTCCAAGTACAAATAATTTAAAGACAATCATCATAGTGCTTGGCATAGAAAAATTTTTGATTGTCATTGTAATAAATGTTTTAAAAAATTTTATTGTATATTAGGTAAAATAATAAACAAAAATAACTCCAGATTTTAGGAGTTGGATCTTTTTTCAGGGCTATGTTTAAATGTGTATTTATTAAATAGAAATATACATTAAAGTGTATAAAATATAAAATGATTAGTTCCATATTGACTGTAGATGAAAAAAAAGTTATTATAAACTGGCTATTTAAAGATTTTCATTTTCCAACAGTTTTATATTTCATACAGAAAATGAGGTCGATCAAATTAGATATAACAAAATAAACAAACTGAACTATGTTACACAATGCATTATAGAAAACTATAATGAATTATGATAAAAATGTATGTTAAAATTGAAAAAATAAACCAATACAGCAAAATAATCTAAATATAAAAATATGGGGCATTGCATGAGATCTCTTTTATGTAATTAAGTAAAAATGCATTTAATTAATTCTATTTGTGATTAGTCAAATCTGTAGAAGATTTGAGGAATGAAAAGTAGGCTCATGGAGCACATTCTGAATAAAGTAACTGTAGAAACAGCAATTTCCTTCTAAATTCTATTTAATTTTAGTCATTTAAAAATAGTCAAAACAATTTCATTTAAGGGAATTTATAAATAGAGCAACTCAGAAAAGTCACTCAATTTGGTTATTATTATAAAATCAGTATTCTTTAAATAATTAAGATTTGGCATTACAATTATTTAATTAACATTTCAACTATTTTTTAAAGGTTAATATGCATTGTGAAGAGTGTTTTGCTTATGTAATACATAGTCACTCCTGGATGCTTGAAGACCGTAAGAAAAGCATAAAGTTGGCTTTAATATATCAAATGAAAATTAATTTCTAAATAATTGAATCCATTATATATAAAAAAAATTTGTGATAGAACAGTAGAGTGGTTCTGTTTATGAATCAGACAATACCGAAACAGTCTGAAACAATCTGTAGTCCTTCAGTGCCCTATCCAGATAGTTCAAATCTTATTGCTTGTGCTGCATCAGCATCTCTGCCTGGAGGCATTCTCCAAAGCTTTAAGTCTCTGCCCACAAATATTGGAAGCTGGTGGTGGTGTGAAGAAATTAACACCTCCAAAAGCATCTATCAGCTATTGTTTAATGTGAGTTTTTATGTACATACAATAGTCCCCTAAGATAGAATAACTTTGAGACATGTTTTACACCATTTTGTAGAATTTTATCCTTGAAAATGAGTTCCAGACACTCATAATGGTAACAGAATGGATAGTGTACCCATTACTGACAGAAGCTCTTCTCCTTACTAACTTCTCCACTCTCATACTGGTGTCCCTCACACCTCCCAAATAAATCACTTTCATGCATTTTTCTTCTCACAAACACTATAAATATGCCTATTCTCATCACATAACTTTCATAATGAGTCTATATTAAACATCTGTGGATTGTATATGAATGTATTATGATGAAAGGAAAAGTTTGATGAGAATAGTGTATATTAATATAACTATATTCAATATTTTAAAAAATAGAAGTTATCAGATAAAAACATCCTCAGATCCCATAAAAATCGTGGCATTCATCATCATAAAACAAGATCAGTCTTTACCCATACTGTACAGCCTATTTTAAGGGCCACTCGATTCCACACATTCTGCCTGATTTATCTCATTCATGTCTATGCCATCAATGATCACTTAGAGGTTTTCAAATGTCTATCTCAAGTTAAGTCTCACGCAATCTTCAAATCCATACTGCTAATTTCTTACTGGACTTGTCCAAAATCAAAATATCCATTATTCACAATCCACATCATCAGCCCTGTTTCTTCTCTTCTGTGTAATGCCATTTTCCAAACAAGAAACTTAAATTTTATTATTGATCTGATTCTTTACCTTATCTCTGTGTCAAATTAATTTAAAAGTATGTGATTTTTTGAACATTATTATGTTTGATTTCCACTTTATCACATCTCCCTGAGTGTAAACTACCATTTGTCCTCAAGATTGCCGTCTTGTCACTTGCTTAAGCTGTGTCAGCATCAGCATATCTGCCTCAAGGCATTCTCCAAAACTCTAAGTCTCTGCCCACAAATACTGGAAACTGGTGGTAGTGTTAAGAAATTAACACCTCCAAAAGCATCTATCGGCTATTGTCTAATGTGAGTTTTTATGTACATACAATAGCCTACTAAGATTGGATAATTTTGAGGCATGTTTTACACCATTTTGCAGAGTTTCATCCTTGAAATTGAGTTTGACACTCAGAATGGTAACAGGATGGATAGTGTACCCATTACTAACAAGAGCTCCTCTCCTTATTAACTTCTCCACTCTCCAACTGGCTTATCTGACCCTTTCTTCCCTTCCAATTTATTCTGCCTTAGCTAATAACCAATTATTATTTGGCTTCTGCTTTTGCCCTCACTTCCCCCACCCCTAGTTTCGTATACAGTACTTTAGCTACTCAACGTTGTTCAATTGCTTGAATGCACCACATTTTCTAAAATGTCTGGCTATACGATGAAGCTTTTTAACCGCCTAAAATTAACTTTCCCCACTTTTTCCACCTCAGGTAAATTTATACTCATGTTTCAATTTTTAAATTATATATATTTACAAATCTCAAGAAAATAGTTTTGTGTGCCACCTGTGTGCCAAAATTTATTGTAGATACTAAAAATAAATACATCAGTGAATACAGATACAGTTCATGCTCTACTGAGTCCTACACAAAAGCATTTTATTTATGAAGAAAAATAAATCAGGATAAGATGATAAAGTATTATGGGGAGATGAAGTGGCCAGGAAAACCACTCTTGTGAGATGGATATCTGAGCAGAGACCTATATGAACTGAAGGAGTGAACTACACAATTACTTAGGGGAAGCAGTTTCCAAGATAAACAGCCAAAGTAATATGTTTAAGTAAAAGTAGGTTGTAGTGGTCTAGAAAAAGCAGAAGTTAAAGTATTATTACTCGCTATCCTGACATTTTTGGTCTGTTTTAACATAACTCTACTCAAAGTTTGTACAGCATACTGTTCCCCTATTATATAAACTGGTAACACTTCATGTAATCATTTGCTGGGTGTCTTTTTTCTCAACCCTTAGGCAAGCATTTAAAGGGCAGAGTCTTTGCCTAACTTTTTCACTGCGCTTGGTACAGTGTCTATAACATAAATGTTTATCATGCGTTTTATCTAAAATGAAAGTATAAGCAAACATTCGTATATAAAAACACGCTTATATCTGTTCAGGTATCTGTGTGTATATATTTCCTTTTTCTGAAAAAGTATTTTTTATTCTTGCATTTCTCTTAGTTTCCTGATTGTGAATAAAAACATGTTAAGAAATGGTTACCAAATTTAGCGAACTGGGCGAGCGCAGGCTGAACTCCGACACCCTGCCATGTCCCATGGGTCTCTTCTCCACTTTGGACCCCATGAGCCTGGCGTGTGCTGGAGGAGGCCTACCTGCAATCCGGCTGGCTTCTCACTCAGAATCCGGTGTGGACCCCGCGGGGTCAGGGCGGCTCCGGGACTAGCTGCCACCCGCAGAGGGCAAGGAGCTTGGGCTGGACTTAAACATGAAGCACGTCCAAGGACCCGACCTAGACCTGCAGCGGCCACTGGGATGTGGCTTCCACGTCGTGCAGCTTTTACGACAGCTTTGGCCGAGAGAGCCACAGCTTCAGCTGATTGATTGAGTGAAGGATTCAGCTGTGCAGCCCCCGCCCACCCTGTTGCCGGGCCATAGTCCACCAGCTTGTGCGGGTAATCCGTGAAGGTACGTTTTTCAATAATATTTACGTATATATAAATTTAAATTTCTATATAAATTGTATATTATATAAGATACATAAGTTCTATATATGATACATAATTTATATATATATATATATATATATATATATATATATATATATATATATATATATATATTACATGTGTGCGTACACACATATACGCACACCCCGCTGCTTCTGTTTCTCTTGAGAACACTGAATGACAAATAGTTTGATACTGAGAGTGGTCCTGGAAAATGGAATGTTGGGATAAATTTTCCGAATTGGTTCCAAGGTTCTGGAATTGGTTTCTCATTCTGATTAAATTTAAAGACATTCATGACTCTTTCCAAAGGTAAAGAAGGCCCTGAAAGTCCATGGTGTGGGGCAGCAATAAAGACAGGCAAAATATCATTATTTAATATCTTTTTTCTATTACAGTTTTAATGAGGTATTCATCAAAATATTTTTGCTTTTGAATACATGCAAATTTAAATCTTGTTTTTTTTTTTATTTTTTATATAAACTCTCCTTTAAAGGACCTATTTTTTTCCATAGTTAGTATGAGTATTTTCATTTCACCTTTTATATTGTACAGCATATCTCCACACAGAAAAGATTAAAGGCATATATGTGTATAGCTCATTGAATTACCAAAAATATAAATATTATCTAGGCTGATAACATTACAGTGTCTCAAACACTTCTTTTCCTGCCCTTCCAGATCACTATTACCTCCCTCTTTTCGGAAAATAATTACTATCATGACTTCTGATAACTGTTTTGAATTATATACAAAAGAAATAATGCTGCATGTACTTTTTTTACATCTAGAAGTGGAGCCTTTGCACAATTTGTGCCTCAGTTCTCAGAGCTGCTATTAAGATGCTAAACTTGTTGATAAACTCAGTTTATGTCTGAGCCATAAACGTCATGGAACAACTACTGCTGTGTGGACATCTGTGGACCTTTCCTCCTGCTTGAAGTTTTTGTCTCACATTTACTTATTGGAACTAACCAATCCCTGTTAACCTAGCCTGTAGTTTTTCATTATCATGAGAGAATTACATTTGGTGTTTTTTGCCTCTATAAACTCTGCCTTTCTTTGTTCTCTCCTGGGTGCAGTTTGGGTTGATACCCGATTTGGTATCTCTGTTTTTTGTGCTTTGTTATATATTGGACCTCTTCTTTGGTTAACAATATCTTAGAACAATTTTGTCAGACTAACTAATATAATGAGATTGGCTGGTTGCTCATAACTGTGCTGGAATAAGTTGGGAAAGAAAAGAATGACCTCAAGGATTTAAATTCCCACGTTAAGTTCTGCATGTATGACCTAAAATTTTCTATATCTGTCCTAAAAGAAACTTTTATTTCTTGTAGTCACAGAGCTAAGGTTTCTGAAATCCAAATTCAGGATCTCATGCAAGTGACTGAAATACAATCTAATTGAATCCCAAACCATATAGGATATATTCTGTTAAATTGAAGGCATTTATTGGCAAGATATAGGATCTTGAAAATCAGTATATGGACATGGGCAGATTCTGATGAAACTGGGGACATTGAACTTTAAATTGTGCAGAATTTTCTTTGCCAGTAGAAGCAGCTCTTCCACCCCTGTCTGAGTTTGTTAACCCTGTTTGACCTGAAGGACCTCTGATGGTCTCCCCTGAATTATCTGCCTAGCAATACACAGCAGATTCTCTTCAGGATCTACCCCTATCATCATTCTTTGCTTTTAGACCCAAAACTAGGTTCAAGTTTTAGCAGGTTTCAAAAAATGAACTATAAAGACTGACCCATGAAAAAGTATATCATAATAAACCAAAATAAATTATAAGTTTTCTAATTTACACAGACATATAGTTGTGGTTTATGTGTGAGAATGGATATTAAGAGTGAGATAATGCAGAGGAAAGATTAAGTTTGACCAGGCCAAATTTATCCATATGAGACCACTAAGTTTTCTTTTTACAATTCAAATTTAAAATTATCATCACTTAAGCCCTCAGAAGGGTTCCCATTGTAAATAGAAGAAAATTTAACTCTTTTCCACCTATAGAGCTCTTTCAACCTCAGTTTGCACTACAACCTGTTCTCTGTTCCTTACTCATTCAGTCCATGTTCAATTCCTTGAACACATCAAGCTCTCCCCACACTGAAGGCTTATAATTTGAATAATCTCAAGGTCTCTGTATAACCACTTCCTTTTGTCCATGTCTCACTGTGAAATTTAGAATAAATATGCATTCTTCCACTTTTTATCACTTCTGCTTTATTTTCTTTTAAATACTTATGAGTATCATAAATTAAAATATATTAATAAATTTACTACCTGTATCTCTGCCAAAAAAAAAAAACCAATATCCACATTTAAAGTCCACAAGACAACTGTTTGGCACAAGAACCTACTCAATACATATTTGTTTATGTAATGAATCCAAATTATGTGTATAACACTGATATACTCTATAAATATTTTATAACAGTTTCTAAAAATTCTATACATTAAAAATTTTTTAAGTAGATATTTACAGCATACTAAACAAAATAGTATAAAAAATACATTCAAAAATGACATACCTGCATTATGTAATCAATATATACAAATTCCTTGAGATATGGAAGATAGCATATTTTATAATGGGACTAAAATATTTTTTTTAAATCATAACAACGGTAACTTTCACAAACCCAACATTGACAACTATATGACATATATTGACATAAACAAAAACTTGCACAGTCCAGGTATTTAAAAATACTTTCCTTAAAAGGAAATATTGATTTCTCTATGTGAATAGGTAGATTTAATTAGTCTCTTTTTCTTTCATCTCATTTTAACCATGTTTCAGCATAAGTTCAGATATCTATCTTCCCCAGGTCACTGACAGGTCCTTGAAACTTTGATAATCGCATATGAGACATAATAAAATATAATATAAGCATTAAACTAAGGGAGTTCGATAAATAATTATGTTTATTTTTAAAAGGAGCTCTTATTCAAAGCAAACAGCATCAACGACAAAATAAAGACCATTAACTAACCAAGGTTCATGAACAATAAAAAAAAAAAAAAAGAGTAATGCCAAACAGCGATTTTGCTCAGTAAGATATAATTTTAAAAAAGCTATGCAGTTAACCACTTCTGAATGGTTTGATGATGAAGAGATTCAAAGCACAGGGCTTGAGGGGTCACATTAACCTGGGTAGAGCTGACAGTGTGAACAAAGCCTGTATGTCTGTATGAATTCATTTATTTGGTAACTATATTATGTGAAGCCTACAAGTTTGAGAGCTGTTGCTTCTCTTACTCTGATAAAGAGTAAAAAACCACACAACTGTCTATAATTATCACTGTGTATGTTCTAAACAGAACTCTAGAAAATATGAGTTAGGGACATGCAAAAAGTTCACCCACCTTGTTACATGCTTTGTCAAAGTGGTAACTTGATTCAAACAGAAGTTGCAAGGAACTTTTTTTTTTTTAATTAAAACTTCCAAGTTCTTTCTAAAACATTAAAGTTATGTACTTTATTAAAATATTTGAAACATGTTTAAAGTTTTGTTGAGAACTAGAAACCAAATCTAATATGTTTATTCTCATCACATTTTAAATTCTGAATCAATTGCTTTAGCAATTGAAAATATATTTACTTTTATTATTTTCACTGTTTCTATTAGAACCTCCAAGTCAAAGTATAAATATTTGAGGTCTAGAACAACAAATAATGCTTCCCTAGTGCCACCTGGCTCCTGTAACAAGTGGATGGGGAGTAGTACTTTACAAATAAAATAATAAACATTTTTTATTGATTTGCACACTATTGAATTATTGACTTGTGAACATATTATTAAAATATTGTCTTTCATATGGTAGGTACTAATTGCAAAGAAACTTATTTAAGAAATATTTAATCAGTTACTTGTTAATATTAGGATTAAGTTAAAGTGTGTGTGTGTATAAAATATAGTTGGGTTAAACTTTACAAAGTTAGTCCACCATAGTAATTATAATATATTATAAATACTCTGATTGCAACAGTGCCGAATGCAGTGCAAACACTTTGTTGATTGATTGATTTGAATCAGAATTTTTTTTAAAATACAGAACATATTGACTTTGTTATCAAAATTTTATTCGTAGCAGAATTATCTGGGAAGATTTTGACTCAGTACATCTCTGTGCCTCTGATACACACCAAATTTTAGTGTCATTTCAAATAGTAATGGGGGAAAAAAAAGAATTGTTAAAGAGTATATACTTGAGTATTCACTAGAGTCAAGGTATACCAATTATTCCTACTCTGTAAATAATCAAATAAAATGGATTCTTTATGCAAACCAACCAGCTAATCAACAACAATGAAGAGGATGGCCATAACAACAGCAAACCCCTAATTAACCATAGAATTCTAAAGTGAGAAGAGATAACAATTACTTCCAAAAGTAAAGCACAAAAAATTATTTTTCAGAAAGGATTTTTAAAAAAATAATCTCTACAGTTTCTGAATAGAATGCCTTCCTTCCCAAGAGAGAAAGATTTAGTGTGTAAAGGAGAGAAAGAGAAAATTTCTTGTGTCTCTCTATTTGAAATAAACTAGTTAAATATTTGAAGTCAACATATGTCTTTTGATATTGCTGATTGTGTTTATTTTGAGGGACTAAGAATGAGATTGAAGCTTGGGGCACGTATTTTAAAACAAATACCATTTATTCAGTAGTTGATAAAGAGAAAAATAGTTTCACCTTTTAATATGATTTTATTTGGCAAGTAATCATTGATTTTCTATGCTGCACAAAGTTTGGTCTCTGGTGTTATGAGAGGTACAAAAATGAATAACTTGTAGTCCCTAGCTTCACTAAGCTCATAGTTTATTAAATAAAACATTCATTAACTGCCATACAAAATATCAAATAGTAATTTTATAAAAAAGGATCAAGGCTCTGAAACTTTAAAAGACATCAGAGTTACCTGGAGGAATTGTTAAAATATAGATTGACTATTTTCATCCTCAGAGTTTGAGATTTAGTAGGTATAGTGTGGAGACAGGTAATTGGAATCTCTAATATGGATCTGAGTTATGCCTATGCTGCTGATCTTGGAATGATACTTTAAAAATTACTGCCTTAAGACTGTGGCAAAGAGAGATATTTGTTTTTACTTGATCAAAAAAAGGAAGAATTCTCAAGAGACACAAATAGTTTTTTGATAATTCATTTATCAAATTTGACAGGAAGATGAGAAATTAGACAATTACATGGAAAGTAAAGAAATCAAAGACATAAATAAAACTGAACATTAAAATCATATTTAGAATGTGTGGTTGGACCATGAATGAATGTATTTGACTAGTAGAAAGGAGGCCTAGAAAGATATACAATGTAGATTTACTAAAAGTTTATATATGACTGTCAAAATGAAATCTATGTGTACATCCCAACAGAATGGTGAAAAACAAATCAAACAATATCAAGTTCTGGCAATGATCAGTTAGTTGTAACTGGAACTTTTATTATTTCTGGTTGTTGTGTAAAATATTATACCATCTTTGGAAAAGACTTTGTCAGTTTTTTATAATGCTAAACATACCCTTAGCCTATGGGTCATCATTTTATTCCTAGATACAGTGCCAAGAGTAATGATAACACATGTCAACAAAAGACATACATGAATGTTTAAAGAAACTTTATATTAGTTAAAACTGTAAATAACACAGACTCCATCAATGAGTGAATGAGTAAAGAAAATGATATACATGTACAAATATGGGTCAATTTTAAAAAACATGAGCAAAAATGGCACAATAGAAAAGATAATCATAGAAAAGCTATTAGAAAATACTAAGTAACCGTTTAAGAATGAAATCAGCTAAAGCAGAGATAAAAATCTGCAGATTTTGTAGAACAATAGTTGCAACAGGAAATCTTACTGAAGTGATCACATCTTATTAAAAGCAAGTTATAATTTCAAGTGTAATTTAATTGACTTTTTATTGAAAATCTCATTGCTTAGGAAATATAAGTAAAGTATCTCTGAATTTATGGGAGAAGTTGTAAGTTGTGAAACAAGATTAATATAGAAATATCTGCTTGAGTTACATAAGCAGTGACAGCAGAGGGAATAGGAGGCAATGTTGGGGCAGAGAGCAGCTACACTATTCCATTAATTCAAGATAGAGAGGAATTGCTGTTAGAGAACTGTATTAGATAATTTGTATCTCCCAGCCCAGGGTTTCCATCAACCTTCTGAAATTTAAACAAAATTTTATTTGTCTACATATAGGTGAGTCTTTACAGAATAATTTTTATGGTTTACATATAATTCTCATTGAGATATATGACCCAAAATAAGGATAAGATCTAAAACTCTGTTACAACTAAATTACCTTTTTTGGGAGAATTGTCCCTTAAAGAGCAAAGAGAACCAAGAGCATGGGAATAGGGTTTATGTGCTAAGGACTGACAGGAGAACAACCTTTGTCATATATTTACCAAGTAATAAGCCCAGGACAATTGTTACATGTGGGATCATGTTTCAGTGTAAAAGTGGAAATTCTCCCCTTACTGGGAAGTGAAATTTCCAGGTGCCGGCCCCCAGGAGAAGCAGTAAATCAGTTAGAGGGAGGTGATATCTCCAGGTGCCGGTCTCAAGAAAAAACACAACATTCTAAGATTAGATAATGAAACTGTCTGTTGGCCCTGTTTGCTCTGAGAGTCTCCTGAATACATTTATCTTTGTGCAAGACTTTAGCTGCTAACTTCTGCTTCTGTGTAATCCACTTGTTAACCAGAGTGTGGTACTAGGTGATGTATTGTGCTAATGGCCAACTTCTGCTTCTGTATTCTGCTTGCTTGTTCTAGGCTTTATAACTGCCTCACTCTAAGATCCCGGGGCTGATCTTCTAACCCTGGTTGGTAGAGAGTCAGTCGCTGGCCGGCTAATAAAGGCTCTTAATTCTCTCTGATTCGGCTCTGTGGGTCCCTGTTCTCACCTGTGCCATAACATTAGTATACAAGAGCTAACTAACTCTCTTGTATAGATGTCTTTTGTTGTTCTTGTTGTGGGTCAGAAAATAAAAACCAAGGAATGACTGGCAATAGCAGTTGAGAATAAAATATTTAAATGAAAAAAAATCCTAATTATTAGTAATTGCTTTGGCAATTAGAAAAGCTCTATATTATCACAGTGAAATATAGTCTGATGACTATTCCTAAAGTTAAGGTTTTATAGTAATGGACTCCCCAGAGATTAATGCACATAATGATTTCAGACAAAGATTCGTTAAAGAAAAAAATGAATAGAGTTAAATAGGCAATAGGGGTCAACACTATTCCAATAGAGCAGAGAGATTGAAAACTCCACTGGCACAAAAGGCAGGAGGATTTTTAAACACTGGGATGAGCTAAAGGAAAATTATGAAAGGATATTAGGGGTAAGGGAGGTTGGTTAATGTTCTTAGGCCTCTGGGTTTGCTAATTTGTATTTACCTAAATTTGGCTCCTACCCTCTTTCAGAGATTCCAGATAGAGGCTCTCTGTTGTAGCTTACATTTCAAAGGGATGGCTTCCAGATCCTTGAGAAGGAAATCCCTGGGTTTGTAAAACTGGCCAGAGGCAGTTTCACATCTCAAAAGAGCAGAGAAAGAATTTACAATTGCAGGTCTTCTAAAGAAAATGCTCTAAGAAAAGGAAGTTCAGGAAGAAACCTATCTAAAGTTTAGTCAAGCTGAGGGGATCATAAGGCTTAGTCTCTTTTGTTCAATGTTTTCCTTATATGACAACTATACACTAAATTGAACCACCTTCAGTCCTTACAGGGTCATTTGAAATTAGTAGTGTTTTTCTTTTAGCAAATTCTGTGCAAAAGTTTAGGCTTGGAGCCACCATGCTAAACACCATTACTGCAAAACAGAGAGTACTGTGTTTTTACTTGCCATTTTCAATTTACTGAACTATTCAGTTTTCTCTGAAGAAAGAAACAATGTATATGTACATGTATTTGAAGAGCTTATTTTAACACACAGGCAGCCTGTAAAAATGTTTCCACTAGAGTTTCAAGGCTTTTGCTGAATTGGCTGGATTGTGTGTATTGCAGTAAAGCTAACTATTCTTTTGCTTACACTGCTGTAAATTTTGCTTATTGTTATGTATAATGTATAAAGAAGCATAAATATACAATGTATCTTTTGCAGGAAGGTTATGAACTAATTCAAAAGTATTTCCAATATAAATAATAAAATAGAAAAGACAATTTACAATAGAGACAGAAAAGCTTAGACACACAAATAAAATTTCCAGAGCTACTCTGGAAAAGAAATCATCTAAAGAAGGTTATAGGCACAGGGCTTGGTTATTGTTAGAACTCATTAGAAATATTATCAGTTCACATGTGCAAGTTAATGTTGAAGCTTACCTTAAATTTTGATTTACATCACTCAGTAGTTGGGCTTCACACTAAAACTTAATATCTGACTGAGTGGAGAAAAAAAAGAATTATCCACAAATGAAAGGTAAATATATTTGTGAGAAAGTTTTCTAAAACTTAATATGTAACATTAAATACTCAAACTGCAAGCAGAGAATGCTATTCCAAGATGCCTCTAGAAGAATACCTTCTTAGAAACTGGAGAAGGTCAATATAACAGTAATGTTAGCATTTATGGAAAATGATAAAGGAACAAGGACTCTGATAGGATAGACTTTTAATACAACTTCTTTCAATTCAATATTGACCTAAACTTGAAGTATAACCAGTTCTGAACCATTAGAAACATTATTTCTCAGTTTGGTAACATTGTTGGCTGTATAACTTAGACAATAAATATTAAGGGATAATCTAAATTGTTCTCTGCCTTTGCTAAGTAATAGTTGGTGTTCAGATCTCTCTTGGCCAGTACTGATAAGAAATATTGAAAACATCCTTAATGGTCTTTCAGAAAAAGAGGTTTTGGTGAGGAATCTAAATGGTTCTCCTTTAAATTAAATGTACATAGTCCATGACAAGTAATTCAAATAACAGCCAAATTTTATAGAAGAAATTGACCATTATCAAGCTGTTTTGGCATATTGTACTATACTAAGTGTGAAAGGGATGTCTGTCTTTCTCTATATATATATATGTGTGTGTGTTTGTACATACACATATATACATATGTATCTATATGTTACCCGAGAGTGGGGTCCTCTCCTGGCACGTTGTCCAGGTTCTTGATGTCTTGAACAAAGAATTGAGCAAGACACCAAAATACAGTAGAAAAGAAAATACAGTAGAAGGGAAAGTACACTTCCAGGAGTAGAAGTGGGCTTGAGCAAGAGAAGTGTGGCTCAAAAAAGGCATGGTAACAAACACTTCAGGGATTTTATCTCTTTTTTTGCTTAGAGGTGTGGGCTTCCTTGATTGACAACTACGATTTACTGGACTCAGTGATTCATCATTTTGCTTTCTGGACATGTTTGTTCCCAGAATTCAGTCTGTTATAATGATATTAATGAACTTCCAGGCATGCGCATCATATTAGAATGATGGTATAATGAGACTCAGGTGAGTTGAAGGTCGTTGGGGAGGATTCTTCATTACAAAGGTGCCAGTGATTGGCTTAAACTGGTACCTAAATCTCTGCTTACTGGTTTCTTTGTGTGAGTAAAAAAAATGCCTTCTGCTTACTTAATTGTGGGATGATTAGGGCGGACCCCTTCTCAAATAGTGTAATGGGTCATGAGAACTTACGTATTTAAGATGGTGATGTGTAACGGGTCATGAGAACTTACGTATTTAAGAGGGCGATGTAAGATCTAAGATGGCGGGATGGAAAATTTTGAATTCCCCCAGCAAGGTAGACTGCAATCCTCTGACCAAGGGCCGGAATTCTCCGCCCAGATATCCTGTTTGCTTGCTTAAAGGTCAGGCCATAATCAGGCCATATGGTTAGCCAATAAGGAACTGCAACCTGTCCCGCGCACGCCAAGTTTGCCCGCCATGAACCTAATATAAGGAACCTCATGTTAAGGATCGGGGCTCTTGTTCTCGCTGCTGCCGCAGTGGAGGCTTGAGCCCGGATTTGAATTCGTAATAAAATTTTCTTTTTGATTCTAATTCGGCTCTGAGGTCATCTTGTCCGGGTGCAGTCCGTAACAATAGGATGACCTCAGTGTCTTTGCAGCAGACCTGAAACCCCCTAACTTTCCTGCCTACCTCTTTTCCAAGAGCCATGAACCCCCTAATTATTAGTATGGATGTTGAGGGACAGGAGGTCTCTTCTTCAGTATCTGCTTCCTGTTGAGAATAGTCCCTGCCTACAAGGGTTTCATGGAGTTTTTCCCTTTCTGCCTCAGTCAGGGTGGGATCTTGGGTTTTCTGCTGAAGTGCCACCTCAGTCCCTAGACAAGGAAAAGAAAATATAAACTCATTATTTAAATGATACATCTATTAATTTCTATTATTGATTTGCCTGTTGTGACCGGAATAACCAGACTCAACCTGAGTGCTCTGATATTAGAGGCAGTTTATTAGCCGGCGACTGTTCTTCCAAAGGAGCAGCCCCAAAACATAAAGGTACAAGGGTTTTAAGCCCTAAATCTTATAAATCATTCTGTCTAAATCACAAAGGTCTAATATTTCTTCTATTCACTACCTGTCAACCTAAAGGTGGGTTGTGCAAGCGGGGGTACAGAAGCAGAAAGTGTACTGTTAAAATGTTAGGTTCCTATGGGCAACTGTTAGGTTCCCAGGGGTAACAGTCAAACAATAATTTTTCAAGCAAGCAGGTGTCCAGAAGCGAGACATGGCGATTAGCATGTAGGCTCTTAACCTTAACCCATTACTACATCTTTGTGACCCTTTCAGTAGTAGTCATCACACTATTAAGTGAGTAAAGAGAAACAGGCTTGTTTAATATGTTTCTTAAAGAGTAAAAAGAAAGACCTTTGGCTTAAAGTTCACTCCCCCCACCCCAGACCCTAAGGGCTCTGCCTGGCTTAACACTATTTCTGATTAACAATGAGCTGATGACCCTTATCGATAACCAGGGAAACTGAGTGCCAGGGCAATTATCAGGATTTAAGAGAGAGGGCCTTTTTCCAAAGAAAAGAGGAAAGAAAACTTTGTTTTGTTTTTTTTTTTAATCTTCTATACATTTGTAGGTACTTTATTTCCTTTCTGAATTCACTAGTGTTCCAGTCAAATTTCATTTGATACCATTATATGGAGAAATCCACCTCCATTTAATTACTCTTGACAATCAGGTTTATCAAGCAATACTTGGCTTTATCAAAAAGAAGCATCAAAATATTTTTTGCTAAATAATCAAATTATATGCTTGGGCACAATGACTTCGGAAAAAGAGAAAATCGTTGTCATTTAGATTTTTGTATATTTTATACTAAATTACTTAAATTAGTTTTATGACTCAGTACCCAAATATTTTATTATTTCTTAACATTCATTGTTAATTTTCTTGTGAATTTCTATGGATATTATTTTCTCTATGTGGAAACAATCATAATTATAAATAAATCTTAACATTATACATGTAAATGATTTACTATTTTATTTAAGCATGTATTAATATTGGTGTTACCAGTAGAACAAAGTTGAAATTATTATTTATGAAGCCAACCATACATATGAGTTTGGCATAAAGCCCGCTAATATTTTGGTCTTTTTTGTTTCTCAAGTTAGTTTTGTAATGAATCTTTAATTTTCTTTCTAGGAAATTAAACTTCTCCTTTTATTATGAGAGAAATTCAACTTCCTTTACTCCTTTCCCATATTTTATGACAAAAACCATGTGTGTTGTCACAAATAGCAACTTTTTCTTGATACTTATAGATTAATAACAATGCTAGTATAAGTTTGCAAATGACCACCATTTAAAATTTTTAAAATGACATGCAAAAATTATAAGGGCGATATTTTTTACATGATATAGTATATTAAAATGCTAATATGACTAAAGTAATATTTATATTATATAAGATTTTAATATATACACTATTTGAAGATTATTTAAATAATTTATTGATTTTATTAGCTCAGACTGCCATAACAAAATACATAGACTAGGTGGTTTAAACAGCAGAAATGTATTTTCTCTCAGTTACGAAGGCTATAAGTCTGAGATCAGGATGTCAGCAAAGTTCTGCTATAAGGGCCTGCTTTGTTGTTTGCAGATGGCTAACTTCTCACTGTGTCCTCTCATATCAGAGAGGAAGGGCAAGATCTCTCTTGCTCTCTTTTTATAAGGTCATAGTTTTATCTGATTAGGGCCTGACACTTAAGGACCTCATTTAACCTTAATTACCTTCTAAACACCTAATCTACAGATAGGGTCACATTGGGGGTTAGAACTTTAACATATTAATTTGAAAGTATACAATTCAGTCAATAGTAGTCATTATTGAGCAGTTAACTACTGAAATAGTAAGTAATGTGTTGGCTCTTAATGAATATTTATTCTATGTATAGTTTACATTTGGTATTATACTGCTCTTTTCATTCTTTATTTTGAAAATTTGAAATATTTCTGTGTCCTCTGGAAATGGCTAATTCCTCCTTATGAGCTTGTATCATAAAAATTATATAACCAAAGTCTCTAACAGCTAAATAACAAAAATTATTTGAATTAATTTATTTTGAATCTTTAATCTTAAACTGGTTGCGATATATCTTTTATTTTAAATATATTTGCAAATACTTTATACATATAATAATGGGAGCACCAGATATTTCTATTTTTAAATGTTAATCACTTTTTTTTAAAATTCTTTTGAAGCATTTATTAATAGATTAGATTAACCCAGGCTGTGAAAAGAGTAACTGAAGGAAACAATTTTAGGCAATACTAGGATATAGTCACTTGTGGCTCAATCAACAAAGAACATCTGTTAAACCAAATGTGCACATCAGCTGCAAAGAGAGCTTTTTTTCTGATAGTCCCTGGAAAAAGGAGTAGTCTCTTCAGCTTTCACAATCAGCCAATATTCACAAAGACTGATTAATAAAAAAGGATTTGATATTTATATTTAAAACTGAATTACAATTATGAAAACAAATTTAGTGCTTTTGGACTTTTAAGTTTCAAATTATTTGAAACGTAAGGCACTTACATTTTTTGAAATATGCAAACATTAGGTCAAGAAAAAAAATTTTTTAAAAGTCATCCCTTTGTAGAGATGCCCTTATAGAAATTATTCAAATATCAAAGCATCACGCACAGGAAATATGTCCGTTTTTGGTATTTTCTAAGAAAGAGAACTAGAAGCATTATTTAGTCAGTAGTCTTAACATGTAGAGTTTTATATTTTCTGTTGCTTTAAAGATACACAGGTTAGATGGGGACTAAAAATAATTTTCTGTGTGATAAAAGTCTACACTTATATGCCAACATTCCATTTTCTTATTTTTCAATTTTAAGATAAATACACGTATTTGCTCTACTAATTTCTCCAAAATGTGAATTTACCTTACAGTCTTTTAATTTACCGTATTCTATTTCTTTACAAAATCACTACTGTTTATTGTGAGATTTCTTTTAAAATCTTGGTAATATGAAGTGTCTATAATTTGTTTTCATGCCATGAACAGTTTTGATTTTATGAACACATCTGTGTGATGCCCAAGAGGGAGCCTGCCACTGTTGAAAAAGGAAGCAAAGGCAAGCTCAACAATTAGGAATTTCTTATTCTTATTAATGAAGGAAAAGAGATTTACAAATTCATTAATCATTATTGTTGAAGATAAATGAGTAATTATCTGTGACTCATTATAATTGGTATAATAAATAGAGGATGCCATTTTAGACTGTCATTATTTAAGTGTCTTTTATGGAGGAAATAGAACATTAAATATATGTTGACAAGTAAATAGAAAAGTAATATTTGAGATAAATCCAAATCATAAAAAGTAGTTGAGAGAATTACACAAATATATTATAGTATAGAGACAAACTTAAATTAAGTGGAACATTTAATTTGGGATGATATGTAAATTTAGAGGTTATTTATCCAAGAGTTGAGGTGTGTAACAATTGATACTAAATGATCTTAGAAAAAGGATATTAACCACATAACACAGTTTCCTTAGGTGAGAATCATAGAATCATAATAAATACCATTTTAGAATAAATGATGAACATAAAGAAGAAGAGATGATTTACTAAGGGAAGCTCGTTAAATTGGCAGAACAAGGAGTTTCAGAGAACTATGTTACCATATGTCTGCTTAATGCATTTAGCATTTTATAAAGAAAAAGGAAACAGAAGAGGATACACACACACACACACGCACACACACACAGATTCAGTGAGATTTTTGAGAAAGGTCAGGATTCTTTGCAAATGAGAATTTTAAAAGCATGGAAAAATCCTGAAATCTTGTGGGAAAGAAAATATTGAAAATGTTTATTTAATAGAAGAAAAGATAGATATTGCTGTTCTGCTTGTTTCATCATCAAAAATCATTAGAAGAGGCAAAATAAACATAAAGATGAGGAATTTTATGTAGAAAAAAATGTATTCTACAACTACATGTCCTCATAATGAATTCAGACATCATTGCCAATGCCTGAATTATTGGGACTTAGATTATCGCTTTGTCTTAACTTAAACTCAGTAAATATGGGGTTCTGTGTGATGTCCAAAGGAAGAGAGATTCTTCACTATATTGTGTATTCTTTGTGGTATCCAAACACTAATTTGAAACAGACATTTTGACCCACTTGATCATAGACAGAAATCTTCCATAATAATAGCTACTGTTCACTGATAACCTACTGTTCTTCAGTATATGTCTTAGATATTCTTTAAGGAACACTTTCTCAATAACAGTGTTACAGAAAGTTCTAGGTATTCATGTTACTGTTAATCATGTTAATTCAGCTTTTAGAATGACTGGTTGGAACCTGAAGCAGCCAGAGCAGGTTTATGTATTTTACCCATTGGAATGTAAAAATATGATCATGTGCAGTAAATTGAAAGTTAAGAATCAGTGATATAATTCTCATAATGGCCTTATTAAGTAGTTACTGTTATTTTCCTCAGTTAAAATTAATTTGAGCTGAAAGAATTTTAGTAAGTTTATTTAAAGAAATAACATTCTCTACATCCCATAACTAGACAATCTTGTTTAGTATGAATCTGTCTGACGTAGCCTTGAGCTTTCAAGGACTGACTGTATGTACTCTGTGAGTACAAATGGTAGATCCTCTCCAAACACGCCTATTTGCAAGTTTATCTGTATCCTCTCAGTCCCCTTTTCTGCCTCTTTTTTTTAAATAATACATTTTAAAAATTTCATACACACTATTTTACTTGCAATTCTTGTTTCCTAAATAAAATACAGTAAAATGTATAGGGAATTTGGGTTGCAGCCCAAATTCTGAATTATGGCTACTGCTACTGCAAAACTTTTCTGTGGGTCAAATTATTATCTCTAAATTCTCTAGGATTCTAGTTCAGCTTAATGAATGTTACTATCTATGTAGAATTCTCCTAAGCCAATAGAATTTATACAATCTCTTATTAAGCAGGTTTATGGTAGGTAATCTAGCTTAAACAGATTGTGTCAATGAAGATGGCCCAGAATAGAGTTATCAGACAGAAGTCCTTGCTAAGTATCTTCAGTGGCTAGCCATTGTCCCTGATCAGCTGACCTACTTTATTATGTGACCATCCACTCTCTATCTACCACAGTATGAACACACTGATGCTTTCAGTTACCTGACCATAGACCCAGCTCTTTTCAAATTAGCATCTTTGCTAATACATTTTTCTTTTGTGTGAAATGTTCTCTTCTGGAAACTTGTACTTGGTTGATGCTTTCTCCTACTCTATTAAAACAAGGCCCACTCTATGATTCTCTTGTATTTTTTTTCCCGATTATCCTTAAAATAAATGTTTCTGTGATGCTAGTTTTTATGTTCTTGCCATCAAATAGTTGGGCTCTATAGGAATGTTCAATCATTGCTCCCTAACACCTAATAAAAAATTTGACTTATGGCAGATTCCACATGAGATAATTGCTTTGCAAATCGATAAGAAAAGTATGCAAATAAATAAGGAATGCAGTGAACCACAAACATGCCCCCACACCTAGCCTTTGGTCATTGGGGAAGAGGTGCCCTTTAGGTAGCTTTGCAGCTCTAGAAGTATTATATAAGATGCCATACATATATCTACATGCACATACACACAGAATCTCTAGTATATTTTCTCACACCAGCTGAAGTGTCTGCATTTCAGTTATCCTTCTCTCTTTTTTAAATTTTTTTTTTTGAATTTAGGACTTAACAAGCTTTCCAGTCTAAAAAATTGGAGAATTGGGAGATATACCACCATGACTCTTTTTTTTGTGTGTCATCACTATAGAATTTGTTTCCAAGCCTAGTTATTTCTAGCTCTCTTGATATTTATCAATGTGTTTGAATCATTTTAACTTCTCCTTTGTTCAAGAGTTCATAATTTCTGTCATGGTTAATTAAAACGACTCCCTAGCTATGATTTTATCCTCTTACACCCATTTTCCATAATTACCAGAAATATTTTTATTAAGAAATGTTTTTATTCAGATATGATCATGGTGTCTCTGTTTGAAAAAGTTCAATTTTAAAATACTTTTAGGATAATAGTTAAGCTTATTACTGAGAAATTAAAAACATTTCTATTCTGGACTGTAACTACTTTTCAGTCACTTATCATTTCATTTCCTAAACCCTATGTTCTGTTCATACTTACACATTACTGTTCTCTAAATAGTATCTAAAGTTAAACTTTAGTAATTCTGAACTACTGGCTTGACATAGCATTTTACTCCGTATTCAGCACCTAGCATTATGAGTGATCAATGAATGATCGTTAGACAAATAAGTGTGTAAATAAAGTGGGTTAGATAAGAATGGATGAAGGAACAAATAGATCAAGTTTCTTTTCACTCAATTGCATGAAAACAATAGATATTTGGAGATGACTAATTTCTCACAGTATTTCAGAGTAAAATATACATCATGGATTTATTCAATATAAAATGATTTTAGTGTAAATGCAATTTTATGTTTAGTGTAAAATATGTCTCTGCAAAAATTCAGAAGCACTGATTATGATAGAAATAGTATAATGAGAATGTTTTAAATTCCTTAAAAAGAAGAAACAAATAATTCAGTAGAAAAAAATAACCAAGTGAGGAAAAATAACTTGATATAAACTTCTGTAGGAAGATATTGAAAGAAAATCTGTAAAAACAGTTTATTTAATAATGTGTTAGAAAGCTAAATATCTGAGGAATGAACAGAAATAACACTTATAGAGACATTTAAATAAATTATTTTTTTAAAGGGAGGAAACACAAGTAGAATATAGTAGAGCTCATTAAATTAAAGATCAATAAAAGGATATATTAGTGAAATGAATATGGCTAGAATCTCAAAGTCTAAAATACCCATTCACAAAACTGGTATGGTTATAGTCTTACCAGTTGCTATAGATAGAAGAATTCTGTGCTCTGAAAATTTATATATTAATTTCTAAATTCAGTAAGACAGTGTCAGAAGATGAGGCCTTTGGCAATTGATTGCTCATGAGGGCAGAACCCTTAAAAATGGAATTAATGCCCTTATGAAGAAGAGAACCCAGACAGCTCCCTTTCCCCTTCCTCAGACATAGCAAAATGACAGCCGTCTACAAACCAGGAAGCAGGCTCTCAGCAGACAATAAATCTGCCTGTGCTTTATCTTTATACTTCCCTGCCTCTAGAACTGTGATATATAACTGTGATAAATCAATTTCTGTTCTCTATAAGGAAACCAGTCTATGGAGTTTTGTTTGTAGCAGCCTGAGTAGACTAACACACCAGTTTAGGCTTCTGAGGTTGTTTGGATTATTTGTTTTGAGAAAAAAAGTCAGTGAATGGATGCTATATATGCTAAACTTGCAGTTAGATCCTAACCCCTTAAAGATGTCTTACCTTGTTGAGATAAAGTAGAAAATTAAGAAGTTTTAAAAACATCTTTTGCCTACCCTAGAATCATTCTAAATGGCCTTTCTAGTAGTTCCTTCATCCCATGTTCCATCCTGTTAACATGTAGACTTTACTAGTAGAACAGGAAGCTACTTTTGATCATTTGGCAGTTGATAATGTATCTCAATCCTATTAGTGGAACGGAGTTAATAAAAGTGAATAACTGGTCATTGTCTCATGGTACTCTATAGTAATAAACAATCTTAAAATCTCATGGCTTAGCCATTTTCTTGTCAGCGTTTCAGAGCAAAAGGAGAAGAAAATTTTGAGAAAGAAATCCAGTAATACACACAAGTTTTAAGAGTCTCAATGACAAAAACGTTGTGCCCCTTAGCACCTTCCTGCAAAAGCTTCAATTATGTTACCGTGTAGAAATTTTCTACCTTGATTCATATCTGGCTTTTTCCTCAGAGTAGAATAAGAGAGGAGAAAAAAAGGATGGGATGCTTACGATCTCATTAAAGGTTAGACACTTTTTTTATTCAGAATTTGATATCCAGCCCACCTACATCAACACCATTTGCCATGCTTTTTAGAAATACAGTCATCAGGCAACACGTAAACTTACTAACATAGTACATTTGTGTACAAGAAACACTATGACTATTGTGAAAGTGTCTGCTCTACAAGTTTATTTGGAAATATAACTCCAAATTAATGTAGCATATAGAAAAATGGGATAGCATAGGGTATAGAATAGAGTACAGTAGTAAGACTTACTTTGTTCAGGGAAGTGTGAGCAGATGTGGCATGTATCATTTCAACTGGAGTTTTTCAAAGCCTGAGAATAATTTATCACATTTTTTTTTTCTCTGCCAAGATGATCTTGAAAGCAAATGTTAAGATAAAGCTACTATCACTTGGGACACCAGAATAACCAAAATGAGCTAAACATGCTGCCTATATTGTAAACTCATAGTGTGAATGAGAAATAACCTTTTATAATGCTAAGTCATAGTATTTTAAGATTGTTTATTACTATAGAATACCATCAAACAATGGCCAGTCATTCATTTTACATATTTTGTTACACTAATAGTAGTAGTGAGATATGTTATCCACTAACAAACAATTCATTTTTTCCTCTAGCCCCTGTTCATTTATCTTTAGCGGGGATGCTAGTGCTTTCCTTGTGCTACCATTTGAGCATTTTTTTTTACATTCATCTTTCTTTTTCTCTGTTTTATTAGTTTTATATTCTCCTCTTAATTTTTTTTCTCTCAGATTACCTGGCATGAGACTGGCAAATGCCTCTGCAATGTGGATGTTGTTAGAATTTTTTACTGTTTTTTTTTTGTTTGTTTGTTTGTTTTTAATTACACTGAATGGTTAAACTTGTCTTTTAGAATGGGAACAAGTTATCTAAGTTCAGTTTATTATTTGGATCTCAATTTATAGTGGAGATTTTTGAAGCATGTTTGTCTTGTGTCTTTCATGTTCGGTCATCATTTTTTGAAGTTGAATACATTTTTTATCATCTGTTGTTTTTGATTATTGATATATTTTGAATGATTACAGATGTATTTTGCACATTTAAAGCTTGTTATAACTTCCTCACATTTTCAAACTTTTTAATATCATTATCTCCTTTTAAACTCTAATTTGTAGGACAGATTGATACATACAAACTTTATCCTAAATTCGAATTTACATTTATTATACACATTTATTATAATTATGCAGATCTGTGTAGGGTTCTTTGATCTCAGTGTTTGATCTTCTTATATGGAAGTCTGTAGTTTATCATAAATATTATAATGATATTTGTAGTTTTCTTTTTCCTGAGAATGAGTAAAATATAATAACCTTCAGAATATACTGAGTTTAATAACTTTGTTGTAATACATACACATAGTAGTCAGTTACGAAGAACCATTGCTTTGCATTTTTGTCTCCCACCATACATGCCATAAATAGTATTAGTCTATAATAATGAAATTAAATAATGAAATGAAAATAAGTAGGAAACAGTTATAGAATAAAGATGGAGATAAAATAATTCTGGCTACTTTAGGAAAAAACTTGGGACTAAAAGAGTTGTAGTGAGATAGAGACCTTCTCTTACACTTCTCAGAAGATTACCAATTTATAAATATGACTAATTGAGTGTGAATTCTGATTACAAGCAGCCTCACCTTAGAAATAAAGAAAAGGAACAATCACACATATATGAAAAATTTCTTAGAGAATGTTGGTAATATATAATTATGATTAACACTTCTCAAAAACTAATCTATAGTACAATTATTAAATGTTTTGACTTAACACCCATTATTCAACAATGTATTTTGTATCAGTCAACATGGAAATGACTAAGCTCTGGCAACGAGATGAAAATGTTGGAAAAATGAATACTTATTGAATGTATGGTCTTTCATGATCCAATTCAATTATAATAACTGATTGCCTGAGGAGAAAAATAAATAAATTAAAACAGAGATCAAGCAACAATTATTAACCAAATTGGTAATTGTCATCTGACCTTAATAACCAAACCCAACCAAAGGGAAAAAAATTTCAGATTGTAAATGTATTGTAGCATAGGGTAGGTGGCCAGTTGTTGATTTAAGCACTTCCTCTTTCACCTTCTAAGTTCATGAATAGGTCTTTTTTTTTTTTTTTTAAAGAAATGGCACTCTTTTAAAAGTACCTAGTTATGGTGCTCAATTCAATAAGATCAATACTGAGAAACAATTGTTTAAATTCCTCTAACAAGCGTAGAGGATACCTGAAATACAGGGAACTCAAAAGAGTGAATAAATGATTATCTATTGTCTTTCCCACTGTGCTCCTGAATTTTTACCAGAGAACTTGCTATAATCTAAGAAAAATGGAAATTCCTCAGTGTTTCTGATCATATTCCAAATTCCCTACAACTGTTTGTGTTTAAACCCCTTCTAAGTGTTCATTAATATTTCATTGGGAAGTTGAAGAGAGTTAATCAGGTAATTTTCTTTAATCATAAACACTCACTATATTTTTATTGGAAAAATAGTTTAGGTCGTAATGTTTTCTTTTTAGCTCCAAACCTGAATTTTAAAACTAAATTATTAAATAGCCATTGCATTTTGTTTATGTTGAATACAACACATGATGTAAGGAATAAAAGCTGATTATAACAGCATTTTTATCAAGGTTTGTTTTAATCCAGATGACGAGACCAAAAAAATGTATCTAATTCTAATAAATATTGTAGAGATACTAAAGTTGTGTTGTAAATAGAAAAAAGAGCAGAGTTTCTTTTTTATTGGAGCAATCATTAGTTAATGGACAAAATTAAGTGGAACTCATTTCTCTCTTCTCAAAATGCTCAGAGTATATAAGTGGTTTTATGAAAACATGTGCATGTAATTTTTAAAAAAATCAATGAAGAATACAAAATGAAAAAAATTATATGATTTCCTACCCAAAAAAGGAGAAATTACTTAATTTAATGAATCCAAGAATTTCTCAAGTATAAATTTCACAGATTTCATTGCAATTGCTTAAAGATAACACAAACAAAAACAATAGTGTTTTAATTGTCCTTATTTCTTTAATCAAATGGGAGAGAATCTCAGATTCTGCCACTTGTCATATAAATCAAGAATGTAGTAAAAAAATTAGTCTTATGAAATTATCCTTCAATTTGATTAATTAGAATATCAAAGCTATTTAATTGTTATTTTCTTTTCAGTTCAAAGTGAGGCCATTTGTAGCACATCATATCTTTTGCTCCAGAAAAACTGTTTCACTCTGTCAGAATTTTTTTTTTATTTTAGAGATTTTCCTTTTGATTTAGAACTATGAAAAAGTTTTTGTTATAGAAGGCAGAATGCACTCATAATATTAGTATATTTTAACATTGTGTCAAAGATAAGTTGGATTTTAACAAACATAGAATTGGGGAGAAGAGATTCTAGCTCAGGAAACAGATCCATGATAAAGTATTTTAGGACTACAAACTCTTTTCAGAAATGTGGTAGAATGCTAAAGAAGGAAGAGCATAAGAGGAATGCACAGATAAAATGCAATAAAGTGGGCATTGACCATATCTGGAGATCTTGAAAGGTTGTTTATATTGAATTGCTTTAAAATTTTATGTAAAAATACTACCAATATATTACTTCTAATGTTACTGTAAGATCTTATTTAAAAGTACTGCCAATGTGTAAACCTATGTGCATGCACATACAGAGATACATACATACACACATTCATTCACACAGCTAACACTTGATGACGGAATTCTAATAATATACAATATATTTTTGTTTAGAAAAATACCTTGATATACCACAGGAGTTAAATAAAGGAGGGCATAATGACAAAAGCTTTGAAATTCTTTGAATATTATAAAGGTAGGAGTGTTTGTGGTGGAGAAGGGAGAAAGAGAAATCACATTCAGAAAAGTTTGATGCATAATATATGATGCATGGACTGGGAAAATGTGAGGAAAATGTGAAGTTCTTTAGGTAACTTTTAGGCACACAGGTAATAATATATTTTTAAACTGAAATGTTGCCATATAAACTTCTGTCACCGCAAAGCTTTATTTATGTCACATACATAGCTCCTCTCATGATGCTATTTTTTGGTTGTTTTAAAAATTAAACAAAGAGATCTAATACCTTGTCACGCTATGTTACAGTATAGAAGTAGCATATGAAGAATTGCATTATAATTAATAAATGGAACTAATTCAACAAAAGAAAGAGATTGCATCAAATATTTATCATGAGAACATAACCCACCAGATCCTAGGAAATCACAGAAATCAAATTTTCTAGTGAAATTTTAGATACTTTACCAGACTTTTAAAATTTTCATTATATCTTGGTTGACAAATTTTCAGAGAGAGATTTTTCTTATATTATTTGATTAATTTGGCTTTGATTTGAAGCACAAATTCAACTTTCTTTTATATTTTGCTTTGAATCATTAACTGGTTCTTTAGCATTAGTATTTGGATTTACTATTTAATCTTGCTCTTTTTCTTCTTTTTAAAAACATCCTGAGCCATCTTTTTAAGTGCATTTGACTGTTACAGAATCAAGGTGCTAGTCTATCAGTGACTAATTTTCAGTTCCAAGTCAAATTACTTTTCTTATAGTTCTATCGTCTGAACTATTGCTGTCCAGTAGACTTTGATCACATATACCTGGAGGTTCAAAATTAAAATATGATTATCACGGTCCAACCAAACAGTTTCCAAAACAGTTCATGGAAGGAAAAATAACTCTTTAGTCTACCAATTTAGCTTTAGTGGTTTCAGGGCCTGTGAATAAATTGGTAAAAGACAAATTAACAGGAGGAGAGACAAAGTATTTACATATGTGGGAGCACATGAAGAAGTAGCTCCCCATACAGCTGGAGTTAAGTTTTTATATATCATCATAATAAGGAGAGATAAGACCTCAACAGAAAGCACACAGTGGAGAACTAATGAAAAACAAGTGGGGAAACAAGAATATAAAGAAACTTCAGATAAGGTTTTGTTTGTGTGAAGTCTTATACAGGTAAGTACGAATGGTTACTTTCTGGTAGTAAATCGCCAGGACAGGAGAATTTTGGTGGCTTCATTTTGAGGCATCTTTGCTTATATCATCAAAGAAGCTTAGATGAGTGTTTCGTGTGTGTATATGTGTGTGTGGGAGGGGGGAGAGGGGGGTTCTGTTTGTTCTAATGTTCCTAGTTTAAAATAATCTTCATATCACATCAGTAAGTCAAAACTGGTCCCATCACAAGTGATATAGTCACAAACTTCTTGAGAAAATAACATGATTACTGGTAAAAGTGAATTTGAATTAATTTGGTTGCTTATTAATCACATTAACTTGATTTATAAATTCATTAGAGCATAGCAACAAAGGACAATTAATTTCATTTTCTACACCATAAGGATTGAACCCTGGCTTTACAACTCTGTGCTCAGTGAACTTGGGAATGCTTCTTAATATTCCTGAGTTATAGTTATTTATCAAGAAACAAGTTTTATATAAAATAATAAAAGTAAAATATTTTTTAAAGTTTCGTAACATTTCTTGCATGTTTATTTTTTAATCAGAGAAGCATAATATTGTTTGCATACATTTATTATAACTTTGTCATGATGAAAGGTTTACATGAGTTTTACTTTCAAAAAAGTTTTGTGAAGAGCTACAGGGACCTGCTCCCCAATGTAACAAACAAAATTGGTGAAAATTATTTTAATAAATCAACCATAGAAAATCTCTGCGAAATGACTTAAAAAACATACATAAAAATAAAACTTTATTTAAAAATTATCTGCTAAAACTCAGAAGAGTAGCATTTAAACCACAGCATGCTTCCTTCTCTTACCTATTTTAACTCAGCGTGATGGAAACTTTACTCTGGTGGGTATAGCCAAGAACACAGGGCTCCTTCTTCACCCAGCTTATAGCCTACTCATAATAAATGCTGTTTATATTGGGATAGATTTAATTATTTATTTGAAGAAGCTTGAACACTAATTATTTGTTCTTTAAAATATTTTTGTTTGATAATGTTAAAATGTTTTAAATCCAACATATAATAAGAAAATATAAAATAGATCATTTAAAGATACCTTTTTACGTGTAATATTTGGACAAATAGAGACTAACCTGACTGGTATAGTCTTCAAAATTAAATTAATGCCTAATTTAATTTGTAAAAGCTCTATAATTCTCATATTTTCACATGTTGCATATTCCTACTATTCCTTTTATCATTTTAAAAATGTTATTAGTTACATTTATTTTTATTGGAGTGATATTGGTTAATAAAATTATATAGGTTTCAAGTGTACAATTCAATAATACATCATCTGTATATGGCATTGTGTGCTCACCACCCAAAGTCAAATCTCCTTTTGTCAACAAATATTTTAACCCCTTTACTCTTATCTACATCCCCCTCCCACATTTCCCCCTCTGGTAATCACTAAACTGTTTTCTGTGTCTTATGAGATTTTGTCTTCATTTGTTGCTTTCAGTTTTATTTTCCACATAAAATGAAATTGTATGGTTCTCAACTTTCTCTGTCTATTTCACTTAGCATGATAATCTCAAGATCTATCCATGTTGTTACAAATGGCAATATTAGATCTTTTCTTATAGTTAAGTAAAATTCCATTGTGTATGTGTATCACCTCTTCTTTATTCAATCATGTGTTGAAGGGAACTTTGATTGTTTCCATGTCTTGGCCACTGTGAATAATGCTGCAGGGAACATCAGATATATCTTTACATATAAATGTTTTTTTTTTTTTTTTTTTTTTTTTTTTTTTTTTTTTGGTGCGGGAGGGACTTCCCAGAAGAGGGAGTGCCAGGTCAGATTGTAGCTCTATTCTTAATTTTTTTGAGGAACCTCCATACAGTTTCCATAGGGCTGTACCAATTTACATTCACACCAGCGGTGTATGAGGATTCCTTTTACCTCACAGCTTCTCCAACACTTGTTATTACTTGTCCAGTTGATGATAACCATTCTTACAGGTGTCAGGTGGTATCTCATTATGGTTTTAATTTTCATTTTACTAATAGCTAGCAAAGTTGAGCATTTTTTCAAATCTCTTGACTGTTCATATGTCTTTTGGGGAGAAATGTCTGTTCAGGTCCTCTGCCCATTTTTTAATTGGATTGTTTGTTTTTTGTTGTTGTTGGGGTTTCTTTATATATTTTAGATATTAGGCCCTTATAAGAGGTATTGTTTTCAAACATCTCCTCCCATTCAGATAGTTGCCTCTTTGCTTTATTGATGGTATCTTTTGCTATGCAGAAGCTTTTTTGTTTGATATAGTCCCATTCATTTATTTGTGTTTTTAATTCCCTTGCCTTCAAAGTCAAATTGATAAAATCCTGTCTAAATCCATGACTTTTGTATCTATGTTTTCTTCTATGCAATTTATTATTTCAGGTCTTAATAGGTCTTTGATTGATTCTGAGTTAATTTGGGTGTATGGCAGCAGATCACAGTCTAGTTTCATTCCTTTGCAGGTGGCTTTCCAGTTTTCCCAGCACAATTTATGATGGTACTTCCTCTTCTTTATTGTATGTTTTTGTCAAAAATTATTTTGACAAAAATTATTTATCTATGTATATGTGGTTTTATTTCTGAGTGCTCAATTCTGTTCCATTGGACTCCATGTCCGTTTTTCTGCCAATAACATGCTGTTTTGATTTTTGCTGTTTTGTAGTATAATTTGAAATCTGACAGTGTGATACCCCTTGCCTTGTTCTTCTTTCTCAGAATTGCTTTAGCTATTCGCAGTCTCTTTTGACTTTGTACAATCTGATTTTGTTCTATTTCTTTAAAAAACGCCTTTGAGATTTTAATGGGGATTCCATTAAATCTATGTATTGCTTTGGGTAGTAGGGCCATTACTGTTTTTTAGGGCCATTGTTTTATTATCATGTAATGGTCAGGTTTGATTTCACATAAATATTAACATAGTCTCATGTGTAGACTCTTTTTTTTTTTCCTTTTGCTAGATACCAAATTATCATGGGATATATCTTAATGAATCAAGTTCTGGTGTTCCAACAGAAAAAATAAGAAGGCCACCACTTTCTCTTAATCAATTTTAGGTAAGTGAAAAGCAAGCATACTAAAAATCAATGGAATTTAGCTTCGAACACTAAGTTGACAGAATTTGCTCAGCCATCTCTACTCTTTTACCATTCCTTCCCATGTATCTTCTTGTTTAAACAGGCAGTGCTACAGAATTCCTGAATCTACTTTGTTCTTGAACTTTATAAAATCATGAGAATATTCTAACTGCCTAAAATTAGAACCTCATTTTTTAAGAAGGAAAAAAAATGTTTGGGTTTGAGGATTTAATGAAGAAGAATATTGAATAGTGCTCTGTAGATGCACTTTGGAGGTAGAAACCAGTTAAGAAAAGAGAAGATGGAGCTTTGAAATTCATTAACATATGGAAATGATAGGAAGAGATATTGAATAAAGGCAAGTCAACACTGTTTCAGATAAAAACAAAAGACTGCTTAATTGTAATAGAATTGTGAATTGTCAAGCAATTTCAAACACAGTCAAATTAAATCATTTAAAACACAGTGCAGTACTTATATAAGTATGTGCATCTGAAATAGTTTATGAAAATACGTATATTTGTTTCTCAATACTCAGAACAAATCTATTGTTTTCGGTACTATTATAATACCCATATGAAAAAGAAACAATCAACGAGTACTTTAGTGATTCCCAAAGCTTTTAAAAGCTGTATCATATTTATTGAAAAAACAATGTAACAGTGCTTCAGGGAAAAAACAAGTTTCCTTCCCTACCAACAAAATAATGAATTTTTCTTATTTCAAATAAAATTCTACATACTGTATTTTTTATTGAAAGAAAGAAAGAAAATTCTAAATTATAGAGCTTTTGATGTCAGTAAATTAATGATTAAAATATCAAATTAATCTAGGTCAAAGGATAATCTACTACAAATTTTAATAGAGTTTTTCTTATAGCTCAAGAGATTTTTATATATTGTTTTAAATTTGTAGCATTCCATTACATTGAGATCATGGTTCATGCTAAAAATACTCTTTAATTTTTTTTTTTTATTTTCCCATTTGTGCAAAATTAGAATCAAAAACAAGCAATCGAGTTCTTCATTTTTAAAAGACAAGTTACAAATATTATGTTCACTTATTAAAAAGAAATGAAAATGCTTATAAATGCAGAGCTTCATTGCAAAGTAAATAATGTTGCAGGAGGTTATAATATATATCTTTTTCCTTTAAGCACAAATGATTCCCATAGTTTTATAAGTAATAGTATTTATTGGGATAGTGGTCTCTGAAGTGGATTTAGGGCATGCTAGGTGTACACAATGCAATTTATATCATTGGGAGTATAAAAAATACTCAAGGTGTAAATATCGCTTGTGATTCTCCTCTTAGTAATTATTACTTTTTAATATTATATTAATTCAGGAGAACATGTTTGTAAATAGATAGATAGATAGATACATACATACATACATACATACATACATACATACATACATACATACATAAATATTGGAGGTGTGTGTTGCAATTAATTTACCATAGATAATAAAAATGTCAGGAGATTACTGTTCTGAGGAGTGTAAGAATAAATGAGATGCAGAAGGCCTTGGTGTCACTACTTTTTAAAAGTGGATGCTAAGTGTTTTGACTCTTCATATTTTCATGGAATATATATTACATTTTATTTAAGTATTATTCCAGATTTTTAATTCTTAAAGTAAGAGAATAAATTTGAAAGTATTTTTTTTCATTTGTTGAAAATCTGAAGCTACAAGAAAATGTTTACTATTTTATTTTTAATATTTTGACTATTTAAATCATTAAACCCTTTCCAGTTATTGATCAGTCTTCAAAATAAAACATATGTAGAGAGAGTAGCCATTGTATCAATTGGAATCTTATTTTCTACTGAAAAAATTGCAGGTATATGAATATCAGTAAATAATTTAAAACCAAATATATTTTTTCCTTACCCCAAATGCCACAGAAAGAAAATAAAAACATAGTATTAAATTAAAAATGAAAACTATTTATATAAATTATAAATATACCTGAAGTAAAAAAAAAATGGAGTTTATACATAAACTATAGAGTAATTGTTTTTGAACCACACTAGAGAGTATTAAGACTTGAATATGGGTGTTGAATGGAGGAAGGAGGGGCTCAGGGAGTCAGTCTTAAAATGGTGCATTCTTCTTTCTGCACTATTTTCTTCAATAACATTTCAACCTTTTGGAAACTCATCTTATACACTCAAACTGCATATAAAAATATATACCAGGCATAGATGGGTTCACTGGTAACTTCTGCCAAAGAAGATTATAACAATTCTCTGGAACCTCTTTCAAAGGAATAGAAGCAGGAGAACACTTTCCAACTTATTCTCTGAGCCTAGTATTACCCTAATACCCAAACCAGACAAAGATACAAAGATATTACAAGAAAACTATATACCAGTGTCTCTCATGCAAAAATACATACAAAAATTCTCAACAAAATATTAGCAAATTGAATCCAATAATGTATAAAAAGAATTGTATACCCGACCATGTGAGATTTATCTCATGCATGCAAGACTGGATCAATATTTGAAAATCAATAAATGTAATTCATCACATGAATATACTGAAAAGGAAAAAAAATACCATGATCATATCAACAAATGCAGAAAAAACGAACTCTAACACTCATCATTATAAAACTAGCACTAGACAGCAACTTTCTCAATTTGATATAGAATATATACCAAAAACCTGCAGCTAACATCATATTTAATAATGAGAAACATGAAGCTTTCTAACTTAGATCAGATATATTTCTCACATTACTTTGAGTAAAACTTTGGTTGTTAGATTTTATGAAATTAAATTGCAGTACAGAAACATTAATGTAGATTTATCAATGTAGACTTTTGAAAATCCACATAAACATTTAAACCTACAATAAAAGAGAGTATAGACAACCCAGGAGTAAAATTGAATGTATAATCTAAAGTAAATCTTATTTACATGATTTAGTTACTCATACCCAATAGATCTTATTATGATATTTTGTCAGCATTTTAATCTCATTTACCAATAATAAATTCTATGCAGTTAATAATATTAGTGGGTATAATAGGTGGCTGTTATATTTTACTAACTTTATTCAAATCTCTGTGTTTATTTGTTTAGATTCAAGTTTCTGTTCAATATATATCTTCTTTGTAAAGAATTCCCTTTTCCATTTCTTATGCACAATTCTTCAGGTAATTAGTTTGTTCAACATTATTTGTCTAAAAACGCTTTATTTTATTTGAAAAGATAATCATGCATACTATATTTTTCTTTCTTTCTTTCTTTTTTTTTTAACAGCATACTTGATAGCCACTTCTTTCTCCAGTCTTTTACCACTTTCAGTTTCTCCTTGGGCACATCTGTCCCATCTTGGATTTCAGGTCTCTTAGTTACCCTGAAACCTCAGCTCTCTGATCATTTGTTTAAAAAAAAATGTTGTAAAATGTATTATTTTTTTTTCTTATTGTTGTGGTAGGGCTGCATTTCCCAGCTATCATCATCCTAGGTGGAGGCAGAGATAACCCTGCTATATTTCTCTTGCTTTCCCAAGCCCTATACTCTCATATATGCCAGTGTCACTGCTTTCTATCACTCCTGACTGCCATGATTAGTGAAGCCGAATTTTAATGTCTACAAAGAATGACGTTTCCCTGATATTTATTGCCTAATATTCTTTAAATAAATATCAAAACAAGCCCTCATCTTACCAGTGTCTTAGAGAGCTTTACTAAAATAGCTGTTCCTTTAAAACAAAAACAAAAAATATTCATTCAAAATGAAATAAATTATTATTCAAAAAAATTAAGATTCTCTTGAAAGGCATATGTGATCAGTATAATTGTTTTGTTCTAAAATAAAAGGCAGAATTATATTTCAGATATTATAATTAATATTCTAATCCAAGAGAAATTACTTAACCATTGTGTGACTTTATTTCTTAAAGTCTCTGATATACAGTAAGAATTATATGTGAGAATTAATTCATGATAGTGCTAGAATTCTTTGAATCTCTCAGTTACCACATTCTGTAAATACAAAGCATGATTTAAAAAGATGCTGTATCCTCCAGCCTCTTCACTTTTTGTTCCCTCCTCAATGGGAAGCACACACTGTGCAAAGATGTCTAGTTTGGGTCAAGAAAATGTGGACTAAATTTCTGATTCCTTCATGTACTTACTCTTGACTAACTCTCTGAGCTCTGATTTGCTCATTTGTATTATTATGCCAAAACTATGTATTATATACTTCACTGGGTTGTTTCAAGGATTGAATAAGATATTGTGTGAGGTAATATCAACCACATAATAACCATTTAATAAATACCAATTTTCTTCTGACTTCTTTACAGTACATCTCAGTCACCTGTTTTCCTTACCTCTCAAAGAACACAATATATCTTGTGAGATATGTTTTTGCATTATTGAGAGTTCTTTCTTCTCACTCTGATGAATGTTTGATCATCTGTCCAGATAATTATGCCTTCCCGTAATAAATATCAAGATGGCATTCAGTTCATCATTTCTTCTCTTCCTGCATTGCAAATATACAAAAAGGAATGGTAATAATATAACCATTACCATTATGCTCCCACAAAAATCTTAATACTTTCCCATTTTTACTTCAGATGTTTTTCTAAAGAAAAACATGTATATATTTTTTATATTCCACATATAAGAGAGGTCATATGGTATTTGTCTTTTTTTGTGTTTCTTTTTTCACTTAGCATAATATCCTTGAGGCTTGTTCATGTTGTTATAAATGATGAGATTTCATTCTTTTATATGACTTAATTATATATTTTTATGTATCACAATTTCTTTATCCATTCATCCATCAGTGAACACTTAGGTTGTTTCCATATGTTGGCTATTGTAAATGACACTGCAATGAATATGAGGGTAAGTATATGTATTTGAGTTAGTGTTTTCATTTCCTTCAGATAAATACTCAGACGTGGAATTAATGGATCATATGGTAGTTTTATCTCTTTAAAATTTTTTGAAAAACCTCCATAATGTTTTCCATAGCGGCTGTACAATTTATATTCTCACCAACAGAGCACAAGTGTTCCTTTTTCTCCACATCTTTACTAACACTTGTTACTTCTTGTCTATTTGATAGCAATTCTAACAGGCATGAGGTGATATTTCATTGCGGTTTTGATTTGAATTTTCCTAATAATGTGTTGAGCATTTTTTAAAATTTTATTTCATTATTAGTTTCAAGAATATAGTACATTAGTTAGACATTTATATAGTTTATAAAACAATCACCTTAATTTCTCTTTCTCTCCTCTGGCTCTCCTCCTAGCCATTACATTAATGCTGACTTCATTCCTTATGCCATGCCCCCATCCCAGTGACCATTTATCAATGACTAATTTGTACTTCCTTCATTCCTTTATTCCACCCCCCAAACCCCTCGCCTCTTGCCATCACCAGATTGTCCTCTATATTTGCTTTTGATTAGTTTGTTCTTTTTGTTCCTTAGCTTCTGCATATAAATGAAATCATATGGTATTTATATTTTTCTGTCTGACTTTTTTTCACCCAGCATAATAACTTCTACATTCATTTATGTCATTGCAAATGGTAGAATTTCATTTTTTTAATAGCTAATATCTCATTGTATATATGAACCATAACTTCTTTATCCACTTGTCTGTTGATGGGAGTGTTGAGCATTTTTCATGTACCTGTTAGCTATCAGTATATATTCTTTGGGAAAATGTCTATTCAGATCTGTCCATTTTTTAAATTGGATCTTTGTTTTGTTTTGGGGATGGAATTGCTATTCAGTTATATGAGCTTTCTTATATATTTTGAATATTAACCCCTTATTAGATACATGATTTGTAATTTTTTTCTCTCAATCTGTAGGTTTGCTTTGGTGTGAGATTAAAAGAAAAAAAAAAAAACATTGCCAAGTCCTGTCAAGGAGCTTCCTGCCTATGTCTTCTAGGAGTTTTATACTTTCAGGTCTTATAGTCAAGTCTTTAATTCATTTTGAGTGAATTTTTGTGTATGTGTAAAATAGTGATTGAATTTATTTCTTTTACATGTGGCTGACCAGTTCTCCCAGCACTATTTATTTAAGAGACTGTCCTTTCCTCATTGTATGTCCTCAGCTCCTTTGTCATAAATTGATTGACCATAAATATTTGGGTTTATTTCTGAGCTCTTTTCTGTTCTGTTGATCTTGTGTATCTGTTTTTATGCCACTACCATACTGTTTTAACAACTATAGCTTTGTAATATAATTTAAAATCAGGGAGCACGATGCCTCCAGTTTTGTTCTTTCTCAGGATTGCTTTAGATATCCAAGGTTTTTTTATAGCTCCATACAAATTTTAGGATTATTTGTTTTATTTGAAAAATACCCATTAGAATTTTGATAGGGATTTCATTGAACCAGTAGATTGCTTTTGCTAATGTACATTTTAACAATATTTATTCTTGCAGTACATAAGCACAGAATATCTTTTCATCTACTGTGTTGTCTTTAGTTACTCTCTATGATATCTTACAGTTTTCAGATAATAGGTCTTTTACCTCCTTGGTGAAATTTGTTCTAGATATTTTATTCTTTTTGATGAAGTAATAAATAGGGTTGTTTTCTTAATTTATTTTTCTGCTAGTTCATTATTAGTGTACAGATACACAACAGATTTTTGCATACTGATTTGTATCATGCAACTTTACAGAATTGTTTATTCTCACAATTTTGATGGACTTTAAATGGCTATTTCTGATATAATTTATATTATTTTCTCTAGAATCTGTTCATGTGTCTTAGGAGGTAAGCCAGGCATATTTCTGAGGGATAGATTACACTTTATATGTAGACCAGTGTTCTGTGTGAGGTCTAAGATATTGTTACTGGATCAGATTACATATGCTCATTTTTTTCTTTAGCATAAGTTTTTTTTTTTTCTTTCACTTTGGAAACTCTTTAGTAAATCCCACACCCATTAAGAAGCAAGTCCTTCAATTTCACCAGAGAGGGACATTGGTCTGTGCCATAGTAATAATCCAGTTAAGGTTAAATAAATAATTCCCAGGATACATAAGTGTCTTATATTCTTCACCAAGTAGTGGGGGTTCAGAACAAATATAAAATAACCACATGTGAAATTGTAGTGATATACCAAATTTTATGTTATGAGCCAAAAGATTAAAATAAATCATTAAAATACCTGTATTTTACTCTGAAGTTTATTTAAACATATAGAAATGATGGTTACTTAATTTTAGACTCAATTGCTTTAATTTTGTGGATACTACCAGTGTGTACTCTCAGAATTATTCATAAATTGTTGTATGACTATGAATTTCTGTGAAACAAAATTAGAAAATTTTAGAATTATTTTTGAAAAAAATTTTATATTAAAAATAAGTCATAGTATCACTGAGCAGCTTATCACTACCAAAAATATTTTAATGGAGAATGCTGTATTTTCTACAGAATATTTTACTTTTTCATTAAATTTATTCTAAATTAAACTATTTTTTCTGATTCACACTAATTTTGAAATGTAGTAAATAAATTTATAAACTTCTGCAATGTTTTTTATTTTCCTTTGTTTTTTGTTCCTGTCTTAAGGATGAAATGTATTTTTCTCCAAAAAATATGTATATTAAGGAACAATAGGTGCTCTGGGTTTTAATACACAGGGAATATGACATCCAGTCTGTGGGATGCTTCTGGCTGCTTGTGTTTGTGTCACATATGGTTCCTGATTTTATTTCAAGATGATATAGTAAATGTTTCTGTAATAAATATGACAAGCACTGTTGTAATCAAAATGAGAATTTTTGTACAAAATTTTCTGAGTGATTATCTGCAGTTCTCTCTCAATAAGTAAAAGTTCCAGAGGCTTCCTAATGGAATAGTAAAGTAGTTAGCAAATTCCTAAGAGACCAATCGAAAGATATTTAATTGGATTTTGAGATTTTCTGCTTATAGTATTTGTTGGACACCAAATACCATTAAAAAAGTGTTGGGATAATAAGACAAAACACTTTAAAATTTACATTAGACTATTAAATGTGAATATTTGAAATGTGTATAGAGCAAAGGAACGCCAGGCATGTATCTTCTATTACTTTCATTCCTAGATCTAGAACTTTAAGCCCTAATATAGAGGTCGGATTAGTGAAAAAAATGAAGACATAAGCAGAAAAAGGGTCTTGGGCAAGATCACCAAAGGACTTGGTGCAGTTGTGCAAAGAACATGTGCCATGTCTATGTCGTTCACTTCAATAGCCACTACGCATGGATGGCTGAGCAGTCTGATTATGATTATGATGGTGAAAGTGAAATTTTGGTTGCATTTTAATTTGTAATAAACTTTATTTTAGATTATTTTTAGATTTTTAAGAAAAAATCCAGAGTTCCCATATGCTTCACAGTTTTCCTTAGTATTTACCTGTACCTTTCTTATATTATTAGTAAGGTACATCTGTTAACAATTAATGAGCTAATATTGACACATCATTTTTAAATAAAGTTTGCAACTTAACTAAAATTTCCTTGGTGTTTCCCTAATGTCCGTTTCCATGTCTAGTATCTGCAGGGAACCATATTGTATCATATGTTACTCTAGGTTCCACGTGACTGTGTCAGTTTTTCAGACTTTTCTTTCCAGGGTTTAGATAACCAGGATAGTTTGAGGAGTATTTTGTGGAATGTTTTTCAATCAGATCTGTCTGATGTTTTATTGGTTTGACTGGGTCTATGAATTTTGAGAAGAAAATACCATTCTCATCACATCATATTAAGGGCACATACATCAAAACTGTTCATGTTAAATTTGTTCACTTGGCTGAGGTAGTATTTGTCAAATTTCTCCACTGTGAAGTTACTCTTTTTACCCATTTCTATGACACTCTCTTTGGAAGGATGTCACTATGTACAAAACTCATTTAAGAAGTTAAGATGTGCATTCCAACTCCTTGAGGGGGTAATTACCTACACAAATTATTTGGAATTTTTCTTGTTGGTGGATTTATCTGTTGTCCCCAATTTATATATTTATTCAGTTATTTCTATCAGCATGGACCTATAGGCATTTATTTTATACTGTGGGTTATAACCCAATATTATGTTATTTATTTTGTTGCTAATTTTTGTTTTTTTACTTTAGACATTGGGAGCTCTTCAGTTAACCTCTGTTTATTCCATCGACACAGTCCCATCATTTTTTTTAACACTTTTTTTTGCTCCTGGAACCACATAATGTTCACAGCTCACCATTTATATTTCCTGTGAAGTCATACTTTGAGCTGTTTTTCAATGGAGCCCTGCTTTCTTTCATTGGATAATAGCATTAACTTTTAAATTAGCTAACCATTTAAAATAGTTTAGCCTGGGAAATGGGGCAGTGTGGAAGGTCTCAAATTCCCTATAAAAGTGAAATTCATTAATTACATTTCCTGATTGAACTTTAGTTGATATCTCAGTTTTTAAAAACTATGAAAAAATATAAAACTTCAGTGCATTATAGAGAATATGTTCTTCTCCTTGGTCAGAGACAGGCTATGGATCAGCCTTAAATATTTTGATATTTGATTCTCAAATCTAGCCTCAAAAGACAACTTTTTTTCAGATTGTATTGTATATGAAAATAAATTATTTATGTTGTTAAAATCATATTAAACATACTCTCACGTGATTTCAGGAAAAAAATATGTATATATCATTTTGTTTTTTATAAGCCTTTATAAATGTGTATGAGAATTTATAATTAGAAGAAACTATGAAATGAAAAATACATATTTCAGTAACATTTTGTTCCATCTCTGAAATGAAGTAGGGTCAGTGCATCAATCCAGAAGGAGCACAAATTTCAACTTCAGTGACATTCCCACAGTGAAAGATGAATGCTGTGAATGCAGAAGGACCTTAGCTATGTTTCTACATAACTTCCAGAAACACTAACAACTCTGCAATGTATAGTTAACCTCTTTTTCTTCTTTTCTATATCTTTTCTCTAATACCTCTACAGCATTCTGCCACTTACCATCTTTGTCTTAAGTGGTCAACTGCTGTTCCCCCGTGTGTCTGATGGCAGGGGCAGAAGCTGGGTAAGGGGGAAAGATGAAAGACATCATGGAAACTAAATGTTTAACCTACCTTCTTTTAAAGCATGAGTCTTTTAAACTGAACAGAACCTTTTATTATATAACTGCAAATAAGGTTAAAAAACATTATACTCAGAGAAGTAACACACCGAATTCCAGTCATGCATATTTGTTAATAAAGCATTTCAAGTCTTCTCTACTAAGGATTTTGATAGGTGGCTAGGTGAGAACTGCTAAAACAGACTTTTAATTCACAATTTTGCCTGAAGCCATCCTAAAGACCATGAAGAATGTGATTCAAACAGTTACTTACCTGTTAATGAAAATCTTAGATTTTCTGAACTTCAAAACAATCTCTGTGATACCAAAGCTTAACATTGGCTCATAACATTGGTCCAATTAAGTTAAGTGCTCCACAGCCACCTGTATTTCTGTCAGTGTATGTGTCTCCAGGGTGTAGTCAGGAGCATATAATAATTCATGAATGGTTGCCTCAAAGATTTTATTGGACTCACTCAGTTAATTCTGATAAAATACAGAGAAAAAGAAAACTTTATTGCTCACTGGCTGATTCTCTGTGTTTGTTTTCTGCCTAAACACGAGTTATGCAGTTAATGGAAAGAAATGTAAATGAAATTAGCCTAATAATTTGTCTAGGTATCAAAATAACATAATTTTTTTTTCAGGAGAAAAAATAAGGGTTCTTCTGAATACATAAATTAACTGGAGCTGGTGTCTCTGTGTATTAATTAAGATAGGAGACCCTTTAAACTCATATTTAGCATTATATAAATAAAAAAAGTGAGGGGGTAAATTATTTTATGTATGTATATAATCTGTTACTTGCATGGTTCAGAAAATGTCTAGAAGGATATAAGTGCCTACAGTGGGTGTACTGTTAACTTTATGAATTTTCTTTGCTCTTGGGGAATTGAAAACAATTAAAATAGGCCCTCTTTGAATTAAGAAGTCAAGTTATAATACAAAGAGTGAATTAAGTGATACATTGTTCAAAAGAAAAGAGTTGCTGTTCCCACAGTATTTATGTTTATTTCTCTTTATCATATTCTACTGTGTGTTGTTCATTCTGCCTAACCCATCTTTCTCTTAAATCTAAGGAAACTTGTACCCATCCTTATTATCTCTTACCCAGTCTACAGCAGTAGGACCTTTCATTCAGCCCCCAGCCTAAGCCAACACTGTCAAGAAAACCCTTTTCCTCACACCAGTAAATTCATGAACAAGCATATATAATCTGATAGTGCTATTTCTCATTTTGGCAAACAGCACATGAAAAATAAACAAAAAAAATATGTTAGCTTATTTTTCCTTCTGGATTTAAGTTAAAATGTCTCAGCTTATTATACAGGATCTTTAGTATACAACACCAGCCTCACTCTCCAGCCTGTTCTTTGTCCTACATCACCTCTTGCTGGTTTTATTAGTCATGATTCTCTAGAGATATAAAATCTCTAGTATTTGTATATCACACAGGCACACACGCAGAGATATCTATCATCTATCTATTCGTCTATTATCTCTTTATCCATCTATCCATCTATCATCCCTCTATATCTATCCATCTATTTATCTTCTATCTATTCATCTATTCATGCAGTTGACCCTTGAACAAAACATGTTCACTTATATGTGGATTTATCCCAATAAGTTCAATACATGCATTTTCTCTTTCTTATGATTATCTTAATATTTTCTTTTATCTAGCTTACTTTATTATAAAAATATATACATATACGTATACATATACATATACCATAAACATATTAACTGTTTATGTTATCAGTAAGGCTTCTGGTCAGTAGTAGGCTGTTAATAGTTAAGATTTTGGGAAGTCAAAAGTTATATGCAGATTTTTGACTAAATGAGGCACCCCTAACCCTGTGTTTTTCAAGGGTCAACTACCTACATGCATATTATATATACATATTACATATGTATAGAAGTGTGTGTGTGGAGAGAGAGAGAGAGAGAAAGAGAGAGAGAGAGAGAGACAGAGAGACAGAGAGAGAGAGACAGGGAGAGACAGGTAGAGAAAGAAAGAGAAATACATATTTAAAAAGATTATTCTAAGGAATCGTGGCTCAGTTGATGTGTATTACCGGTCTAAATCTGAATGTCTGAGAATCAGGAGAGCTATTGATATAAACTCCATTCTGAAAGCCAGCAATTTTAAGACACAGAGAATTCAGTGTTTCGGTAGGAATTTGAAGCCCAGACTAGAGCAATGTCTCAGCTCAAGCAATCAGTTAAAAGTTACCTGTTATTTAGCCTTTTTGTTCTATTTACGTCTTCAACTGATTTTATGAGGCCTACCCACATTAGGGAGGGCAATCTGCTTTACTCAACCTACCGATTCAAATGTTACTCTTACTCAGAAACATCCTCACAGTCACACCCAGAATAAAATATACGTAGATTTTTTTGGAGTCATATTGGAGTAGGGAATTCTAATGTAATTTAATGTGTAGAGACCAGGGTGTGGCCAGCCAAACTATGGTACACAAGACAGCCCTCTACAACATAGAATTATGTAGGTCTCCTTATCATTTTTGATATTGTAGACAGAGTTATTCTTTGTTGTAAGGAGCTCTTCTATACAGAGTAGGATGATTAGTAGCATATCAGCCTCTACCCACAAGATGCCAATAACAGCTCCTTCTCCAGTCAAAAAAAAACAAGTCTTTCTTCAGACATTGCAAACGTCCCCAGAGCTTCAAATTTTGTCTATTAATATTGAGAAATTTAAAACAAAGCAAAACAGTTTGAAAAAGCCAAACTTATAGGCACAAAGTAAAAGAGTTGGGGTTGGGGAAAACAGAGATGTTGCTCAAAGAGTACAGATTTCCAGTTGTAAGTTTAGAGGAAAACACACAGTATTGTGAGTATAAATATCAATACTTCAGTATATACTTGAAAATTGCTAAGAGAGTTGATCTTAAGTGTTTTCAGTACAAAAAAGAAATAATAATTATGTGACGTGCTGAAGGTATTAGCTAACACTGTGGTGGCACTCATATTGCAATATAGAAATGTACCCAATCAACATATTGCACACCTTACAGTTACACAATTTTATATGTCAATAATAATAAAGTTAGAAAAAACATAGTAGCACCTGATTAGGCAGGATGGTGAAAGCTTAAGACAATGAACTCTGAAATCACAGAGACATGGGTTTAAGTCCTATCTGCATTTAGTGCAGGGATAATGAGACATAGTTAACCTTTCCAAATTCTGTTTTCATCTGTGACCTGATAGTGTAATAATAAATACTGAATGAAACACAGTAGTTGGGAAAATTAAATGAGTTCATGTGTAGTATCTGATAAATGATAAATACTCAATAATGGTACCTGTTGTGATTGGCTAAGATAATGCCATCATAAAGGCTGGTGAATTTACCTCATAAATACTCTTAGTTACATCATTTCAGAACATCTGCGAAACTTAAAATTTGCACCAAATACCTTACCCTACAAATACTGTCTGGACTATATTTATTTAAATGTTTCATGTGTAGTTTTTGTCTCCTTGAATACAGGGGAAACATTTTTGCTTTTTCATGCAATGTAGGCCATGATATATATTTGTTAAATTGAAACTAACAAGGAAACATATTGCCACATAAAACTGAGTGTGGCAGTTATATCTCCAAATAGTTCTTATTGACCTGTCTTTCCCTATTACTGTTGTAAGTAATTTTCTTTTTATCAGTATTAAGTGCATATAGAGGTAGCACATAAAATATCAATTTATAGTGACATGGCTTACTGCTACAATACTATGATATAATGCAATGAAAGATGAAATTTGGGAAATATCTATAGGAGGTTCAAAAGTTATGGAAAAATTATTTAAATTGTAAAGAACACAATCACAGGATTAGGGAAAGCAATTGTCACTTGAACTGTGTGGTTATAACAGGAGTCAGAATGTGCCAGATGCACAGCTTGTCTGCAGCTGTTGTCATTTGAATCTTTTGTACAACATCCATTTTTTTTCTCCCAAATGAGTGGGATTTATAAGTGCTGAGAGTTGATCAGAATCATTTTGGTGTAGAGAATACTTGTATAACAGCTTTTAGATTTAAACCATGCATAAGGAAACGTAATCCAGGCATAATTCCACACATACTGGTTAAGCTATCACAAATGCTTGTGTTGAATTTAGTTGGATATAACTTTAAAGTGCTGATTAGCTCAGGTTATGGGCATAACCAACTACAGCTAGAAATTTATGATTTCCTAAAATGCCACATTTAAGATAGCATATGTTTTAAATGCAGTCTTCATCTGTATGTTAGTAACTCCAATAATACAGTCAGATATATCTATAATGAAAAGCTATTGATTGTATCGAGATAACCATTCCTCTTGGCTGAGATAGCATATGAGAGTGAGGGTACTAGTAGGGGACTACACAGAAAGATAACTTGGGTATAGAAATGATTGAACAGTCTTTGTTCTCTGATACATATAAACTAGTTTGTAATTTGAAACATGTTAGACAACATAAAACATACTTTTTTAATTCAGTTATTTTTCTGTTACTCAAAGGAAATGACTTTTGAAAAACACTTTCCCACTCTACATTGGTTCAACAAAATCAGTAATTTTATTTAAAAAATCAAAGCAAAGCAATTATTTGAAACAGTCAAAATAGATTTTAATCTGCAAAATATAAAAATACAGTCTCTATTATGTCTTCCATCATGTATACTTTTTGATACATTTGGTAAGCTCGAAGGACAGCTATGTAACTTTGAAGATTCTGTCTTCACCATGCAATATACCAGCAGAGAAAGAGTTTGCTTTTTCTAAGTTCCCATTCCAAGTACCAGAGAAATTCATAGCTTCAGCAGTGGGCATATCACCGTTCCATTCTGATTCCTTATATACAGGAGAGTTGGTATAGATATATCCTTGTGGATGACAGCACTTTAAACAATGAAAGGGGAACATTGAGAACTGTTTAGACAAGCCAAAAATACATAATAAAGTAAATACTTACTATTCATTAAAGAACATTAGTATATATTATTTTCATTGTCAGAACATTGGAATATATTTGATTGATAAAATTAAGGCTATTTTATGATCAAAGAGATTATACACTATGAAGTGAGACAGCTCTATTGAGAGGCTTGAACCTTGATTTATATTGATGGTTTGTGGTGGTCCCTGATGTTAGTAGTCAGACCTGAGTTCAGAGGCAAGGAGGTTGGTGATACCAAGCACTAAAAAATGGAAGTGGTCAGTTGTTTTGTGTGTACAGTAAGTGATGTCAAGAAGAGTGAATCTGTTGCTTATATTCATAATTGCTGTGCTTTTGAGTGATAATAACAATTTTAACACTGTCCTATTATATATACATTCGAATAAAGTATTCCTCCCTGGAAGGTGATAAAATTTCAAAGTTGCTCTCATGACGTTCCAGATAGATCTTTTATTTATACACATCCAACTAATCAAGGAAGTACAAAATGGGGAAATGAATTTTTTACAACTATTTTTTAATGATTTGCATTTTTTTATTCATCAGTTTTTTTGACAATTTAAAAATAGTTTCATAAACTTCTTTATAGATTTTATTAAGGGTCTTATAGCTTACTTTTCCTTATTTTACTTTCTTTGAATGAAAATTTAGATCTATTATTTCATTAGAGAAAGCAGAAATAACAGATTCTTAAGTTCACATTTTAGTAAGTAACAGGTTTCTCACCAAGTTTTTTTTACATTTATTTTAGAATCTTTTTTTTAGGAATAACAAATTATTTGATAATAGTGACAAGTAAAGATGCCTAAGTAGGTAATGATTTGATCATTTTAACATTAATTTTTAGAACAATATTTCCATCCCCTAGCATTAAAAAATGATTTACCAAGAATTAAGCTAAGAAATCAAGGTAAAAAAAATGATTAATAAATGTTGCCTTTTATTTTGCAACTTAGGCTATTAAAGGTTCTCAAAGTTTAGCATAGATAAATAGATCTGACTTTCTTGATATGCTTTGTTTTATATAATCGATATATTCTTGAAGAAATGTTATATAGTCATTTAAAACTGAAAATTATTGTAAAATATTATAACTTTGAAAAATATCAAATAATTAAGTGCTAAAAATTGTTGAATGAACGTGAACAATTCCATTTTGAAAGGTGGATTTTAAGACATTACTGTTGAATTGGAGTGGGAGTCCTGGGTAGTTCCATTACCACTAATTAGGAAATATCTGGTGTTTTACAAGGGACATAGTGGTCTCTTTTATATCTTGATAATAATACTAATGATTGATTAAGTTATTTATTTAACAAATATTTTTGAGTACCATTGTGTGGGAGCTAGATGCAAAGATAGAGTGGCAACTAAGACAAGAAAATTTTTTTCCTTTAAAAAACGTACATCTAATAACATTTGCCATATTTTGTAGGCTTGTTTAACTAGACGAATTTATAATGGCTGTGAATTCCCTCCTTGCATTAAACATAATATTAGTTTCCAATATTTTATGGTGTTGAATCAAATTAAATGTGTGCATCTTTATGTCCTCGATTGACAATATAGGCAAGGAAGTGCAAACTGGTATTGCTAATGTGTTAATAATTTACTAATATTTTAATCTTTATTACTTACAGAATGCTAGAATTTTGAAAATGTGAAATGTGAAACTCTGGTTTTAGGCTCAGTCTATAAAATTACTAAACTCATAGTTACAGCAACATTAAATATCATTACACAATTTAAAATTCTGTGCAATCTCTTAGTACAAACTCAAATTGTGAAGGAGACATACAAATACTTTTTCAAACAGCTACAATATACAGTGAATTGGAGGGAAAATATGATAATCTAGAATTGTGAACAAAGCTTTTACTGTTTACTTAAGTACCTATATATTACTTTTAAAAATTAACATAGTAAATATTATTTAAAGTAATTCAATCTTAATTTTCTGTTTCCACTACAAATTTTTAGTTTGCAAAAATCTCATAGAGTTTTTAAAAATAAGCATTGGCTAAATTCTTTAAAAAAATAAAAATTAGTTATTTAGTAATTATTCTTATTTAGTATGAGTGGAATCTCAGCAGTCCTTTAGATGTAAAAAAGGTTGTCTAAATTAGTTGTATTCTGGGATTAATATTTAATTATGTATCTGAGAAATGTTTTCATGAAATGAAATTATTTAGATTTTCTAAATAGAAAATATATTTTAAAATATTAATAAAAAGTTGTTTAACTATTCTGACCTTATCCTTACAAAGTATTTTGATATACTTGTTTAGATACATGTTTTGGTTAACAGACTGTTATACATAAAGTCATAATATGTTCATCTGAAAAAGACCTTACAGATAATTTGATGCAACCTCTTCATTTAACATATGAAGAAACTGACATCCAGAAAGGTCGTGAAAAATTCACAGATAGCCAGATGTTTTATTTTCCTTTCAAATACATCTCTTGTTACACATATTACAACTTCATGAATCATTAATTTTTATTAAATGAAATGCAATAAAGGCTAAGTATTAAAAATACTTGACCATTTTCTATATTTGATTGATGTAGGAGATACCTAACATTTTACAATGTCTCTAGGTCATTACTATAAATATTAAAATGTGTATGTGTTTGTAATTCTATAGATAAATGGTTATTTGACATTCTACTTTGGAATGTCAGTAGAACAATAGTTTACTGCATCAAGATAATTATAACATTTTCCCCTCATCTTTTACCATGTTTTACAGTTGATAGTACTTGAAATAGAACCTATGTTTCTTCTTATATCTTTACTTTATTTTTGCATAGCCTTTGGACCTCTTAAAGTGGTATTATGCAATTTCTTTTAAAGTGGTGGAAGAGGTGATTTTTCCTTACTGCCTAGCTTGAAAAATTCATCCTCTTATTAGCCCATAGTCTCCATCCTCTCATACCAGTCATAGGACTAGAACAGTAATTATTCTGTCTATTATGTAATATTTATTCCTGTTAAAGGATACCTTTCTTCTGAATAATAGCTATAATAATAACCTTTCTCAAGGGATTATTGTGAGGATCACACAACATTACACTTTTAAAGAGTAAAGGATAACTTGTTTTGAGGAGGTAACAGAAGCTGATGTCTTTCTGTCACTGGACATAATGAAGATAAATCAGAATAGCATGAGTTGATACATAAGATTCTGTTGACCCCAAAGGGTAGCTAGTGATAAAATCTTCAAACATCTCATTTAGGTCACAACACACATTTTTTTTTAATTTAGTAATTCAAGCTTATATTCCACTTTAAAACATAATTATCATTTGATGTAAAGGAAGTCTGATAAATCTAGCATAAGTGAAGGGCATTTTTGGTGACCATCACTGTATAAAGAATTTGTCTGCTGAGCATCCATTAAATTTTTGGCCATAGAACGATTTGCATCTTGTGATCTTCAGCATCATGCACATCACCAGAGAACTGTCTCCCCTGACCAACATTGTTAAAGCACATGTGTATTGACATTCTAAATTTATGTGTTGACAGGTGCTCTAGTATTAAAATATATAAAATAGTATCCAATTTTAACACAACAAAGCCTAAGCTCTTAAAAAGGAAAGTAACTGTTTATTGAAACAGAATTAGTATACTTTAAATAGGGAGACCGTTATTTAATTTATAGTTGTTTCCTTTATAAAGACTCACCAACAACTGTTAAGGGCCTGGACTCTTAAAGAAAACTCAATGAGCAGAATTATTTTATGAATGCTATTATTTCGTTTTTGAAATGGAAGACAAATCAAATAAGAATATTTGAGCACCAATTTAAAAAGACTACTGAAAGCAACAAAACTAAAATACTTAGTATGAAATTTAAATATTTATATGCTACAAGAGTCTCCTGAAAAATAATTATCACAACCTTAGGTGTTGTGCTAATGTATCTGAAATTGTTTTTATTGCCAGAACATGCTGTAGGGAATGTGTGAAGAAAAAAAAATCAGGCATTAGCTCTAAAATCCCTAGAACAATAATAAAGATAAATCAGTCACCCTTCTAATTCCAAATGCTTCATAAAATATAAAGACAAATTTATATCAAATATGTTTGTTTCATATTCAATGCCTATTATACTAGAACTATATGGACATTTTTGTGTGTACATGAGTGTTTATGGGAAAACACATATATACATTTGACACATATATATTTGCTAAAGCTATTTATCTAATAAATTTCTAAGGCAACTTATGAAAACTTTATTTAAACCCATATATTATATAGTAAATAATATTGGCGCCCTGCCATATCTCATTTATGGGGTTCGAGTACCCATCTCTCAGCTACTGTGCATGAAATGAGCACGGCTAAATTGAATCATCTAAACCAACCAGAAGTATTTCATAGTTGTGTGTTTCCGTGAGCATCCATAAAACCAAAGACTGGCAGATCTGCAGGTACAGAAAGCTAGCCATCTTCTTTCAAGGTTGGGTAACTTTGTATTGCTGGTCATGCTCCCTGTTGGGTCAGGCTGAAGCTGTAGGTCAGCTGAAATCAAATCTTTATCAAGCTTTTTTTTTTTCTACTTAATTCTGCTTCTCTCACATCTTTAAATGTTTTACTGACAGAATTCATTACTACATCATTTGCACAATAATCCTTCCTTTAGTCTTTCCTTAAAGGGAACCTGAACCTGGAAACAAAATCAAGCTACCACTATGTGCAAGGAGATTACAGCCAAAATGGAATGTTATGAGAAGTTAGTCTTTGCACAGTTTTGTTTAATTATGACCTTTATGGTCTGAAGAGGTCCTACAGAAGTTTAAAATTATAGAAAACTTGGGAGAACATTCCCCATAAATGTCTCATATTTCTGTATGTCATGAATTCACTTTTGTTCTGGACTATCTTTTATTATTATTAAGATTTTTTTTTTTAGAACAGTTTTGGTTTTACAACAGAATGGAAATAAAGATACAGAGATTTCCCATATACTCCCTACCACCACACATGCACTGCCTCCATGGTTATCAACATCCTCTGCCAGAATCACACAGTATGTAGCCTTTTCAGACTATCTTGTTTCACTTGCTAATATGAATTTAAGATTCCTCCAAGTTAGTACTGAATAATATTTCATTGTTTGGACTGTACCATAGTTTGCTTATCCATTCTCCTACTGGAGCACATGTTGGTTGTATCCAGGTTTTGACAATATGAATAAAGCTGTTGTAAATATCCATGTGCAGAATTTGTATGGATATAAACTTTCAAATCCTTTGGGTAGATACCAAAGAGCATGATTGCTAGATCATATAGTAAAAGTATGTTTAGTTTTGTAAAAAACTGCCAAACTGTTTCCCAGAGTACTTGTATTATCTTCATCTGCATTTAGTGTCATCAGGGTTCTAGGTTTTCGCCAATGTTATTGGTGTATAGTGGTATTTCATTGTTGTGATCATTTGCATCTCTCTGATGACATATTATTTAACATCATTTTTACATGCTTACTTGCCATCTGATTATCTTCTTGGGTGAGGTGTCTATAAAGGTTCTTAGCCTATTTTTCTAATCAGGTTGTTGTTGTTATTATTATTATTATTATTATTATTATTATTATTGTGGAGTTTTAAGGGTACTTTTGTTTATATTTTGGATAACAGCTTTTTAAAAATATGTTCAAAATTTTTTCCATTCTGTGTCTTGTCTTCTAATTTTTTTGATAGTCTATCACAAAGCAGAAATTTTTAATTTTAATTATGTTCAGCTTATCAGTTTTTTCTTTCATGAATCACGTATTTGATGTTAGATCTAAAACATCATTGTCTTATTCAGGGTCATCTAGGTTTTTGTCTGTTATCTTTTAGTAGTTTTATAGTTTTGCATTTTACATTTAGATCTGTGATCTGTTTTGCTAATTTCCATGAAGGGTATAAGTTCTGTACATCGCTATTATATTTTCTTGCATGTGGATATCCAGTTATGCTAGCACTATTTCTTGAAGAGACTATCTTTGTGCCATAGTATTGCCTTTGACCTTTTGTCAAAGATCAGTTGACTGTATTTATATGGATCTGTTTTGGGCTCTCCATTCTGTTCCACTGACCTATTCATGTGTTCTTTTGCCAATACCATCCTTTCTTGATTGCTGTAGTCTATAGTAAGTCTTGACGTTGGGTAGTATCTGTCCTCCAGCTTTGTTCCCCTTCAGTGTTGGTTGTTTCACCTCTCCATTTAAACTTTATAAACAGTTAGTTGTTATACACAAATAACTTGCCAGGATTTTAATTAGGATTGTATTGGGAAGAATTTACATCTTTGCAATACTGAGAATTCCTTTCCCTAATATCACTCCATTTATTTATTTATTTGATTTTATTCATGAGAATTTTGTGTTTTTCTCTTACAGATCTTGTACATGTTTTGTTAGATTTATACATTAGTATTTATTTTTTTAGATACTAATATAAATGGGCTTGTGTTTTTAATTTCAAATTTCACTTGTTCATTACTGTATATAGGAAAGTGATTGACTTTTATATATTAACCTTTTTTTATAACTTTGTTATAATTGTTTAGTAGTTACAGAAGTTTATTTGTTGATACTTTTATGTTTTCTATATAGATGATCATTTCATGTGTGAACAAAGACTGTTTTATGTGTTCCTTCCCTATATGTATACTTTTATTTCTATTTCTTGACTTGTTTCATTAGCTAGAAGTTTGAGTACAGTGTTGAAAAGAGTAATGAAAGGGGCTTTTCTTGTCTTGTACTGATATTAGTGGAAAAGCTTTGAATTTATCACCATGCAGTATGATGTCTTCTGTAGGTTTTATGTAGATAGTCATTATCAAGCTGAGGAAGTTCCCCTCTATGATTAGTTTACTGAGAGTGTTTATCCTGAGTAGGTATTGGATTTTATCAAATACCTTTTCTGCATCTATTGATTTGATCATGTGATTTTTCTTCCTTATGCCTATCGATGTGATAGATTACATTGATTTTCAAATGTTGAATCAGCTTTTCATGCCTAGGATAAATCCAAATTGGTCATGGTGTATAATTTTTTAATATATATTATTAGATTCTATATGCTAATATTTTGTTGAGAATTTTGTATCTATATCCATGAAAGATACTGGTTCGTAGTTTTCTTGTAATATCTTTTCTGGTTTTGATATTAAGGTAATGCTGGTCTTTTAGAAAGATCTAGGAAGTATTTTCTCTGCTTCTGTCCTCTGAAAGAGATTGTAAAGAGTTGGCATAATGCCAACTTAGGTGGTATAATCCACCAGTGAACTCATGTGGGCCTGGTGCTTTCTGTTTTGGAAGGTTATTAGCTCTGGTTTATTCTTTCAAGGAGGTTTGTATAGTGAACAATTGCATAACAGTGTTAGTGGCTCCCTCCAGGGAAGATAAACTAATTTAATTACTACCCAGGATACTGTATATAATTCTAGCCAGGACAAAATTTTGGCAGATTTGCTAACAGCTTTCCTATATGATTGGGGTTCCCTAAAATTAGGGTTTTCTTACCTGTAATGTCAACTTGCTGCATGTGCAACATTCACCAGAGCTGCTCTGTATCACTCTGGGGAAAAGGAAGCCAAAGCATCCATGACGCTCCTGGTCACTGTGCTATAAGTAATAAAACTGTATACCTCTGACCAAGGAATCTCTTGTATTCTGATGGCATCTATAAATAAGATACTTATGGGAAATGTACTCTCCTGTTTTCTATATTAACCTTCATAGAATCTCTTCTATGTACATCTCTCACTGACTTACATTCCCTATTTGAATTTGAAGCTTTTTTTTTTTTGGACAGTTGGAAGAACTATGGATTTTTTAAGAGATACAAATAAGTCTTATATCAGAACAGGTTGGTTTTAAAAAAAACATTTACTAACTTTTTATTAAAGTCAAATAAACCATAAGAGCAAAGTATTTTAACTTTTGTCTGTTTCAGAAGGTGAAACTGAGGTTTCTCACATATGATTTTGAATCAAATTTAACCATTCTGTTTTCTTAACATTTTGGAAGCTGCAAGGATCTTAGAGGAAAACTGAATGAAGACTTCTGAACTCCCTGAAGCAACCCCAGGCAATATGTTTATACTCATTGTGTATAATGGAAAGAAGTTATATCAAAATGAATCCAAGGTCATGTCCAGCTGTTGCAATCTATGATGAATTCAAGGCTTTAATTACCAATTATAACATTGTTTTAATGAAGAATCATGATGCATTTACAGCTAGCTTTAGAACAAATACAAGTAAATAGTGAATATGTAACATGCAAAATTAAATTTAATGTAGTTGGTAATATTTATGTTTGAACTATGCATTATAGAAAATTTATGAATTAAAATAGAGATGAGACTTGAATGATGATCAAACATATGCCTTGAGGACAAACAAGGCCAAAGCATCACAGACGGTATTTACATAGGCATAAGGGTTTTAAAGTCTGTCATGTCAGGGAACTACAAGTAGCTTAAAGTTACTCAAACATAAAGTAAGAGTTAAGAAAGAGCCAAGAAAGATTTTAACATGAGCAGAGGCCATGCTATGAATATTCAGTGGAAAAGCGTTTAATTTGTATTGTGTTAAAATTATATAGCCATTGAAGATTTTGAGGAGGTTAGAGACATAATTACAAATCTCACTTTCATTCCTTGCTAGGAAGAGATAACAGTAGGAAGTAAAGGAAGAGATTAAGAGAAATAGGAAGGAAGAACAGCCCTCTGATGTAGAGAATGATTCTAGCCAAGTATAACTTTAAAATGAGCACAGGTTGTATCATCCTTATAAGTCAGCCTCTTAGACTCTTGCTGTAGCAGGAACTTGGGCACTCACAGCATGTGGTCAGTTCAGGGTGCTGTTTTCTACTAACTCTTCATATCTAGTATATATTAGACAACACATTATCTATTTTTCTTCTATTTCTTTAACTTACTAGGAATTACATTTTCAGATCAAAAGTAGAAGAGCTTATATAAATGTTTTGTTTAGCATGGTTCTTAGTATTCTCTAGAGAACAAATATGCTAACCAGGAATATTCTTAGAATTTATTTTTTCTTTTTATATACTTTCTTAGTAATCTTGAATCAGCCTTTAAATCATTTGCTAAAGAAACTCTGGGATAGATAGTATCTATGACTGAGGCTCTCATTTAATAACAAAATGTAACTAATGCCAGCCCTTTGAAAGTTATATTAAGATTTTTTTTAAAATATGTAACTTCTAATGATAATGTAACACTCATACGTAACTATTCTTTAAAAGTTCTGTTTTACTGGTTATATCCCAGGTGCAGATCATGTTGTAAATAGAATTTCAACTACTTCTTGATTTGAAAACTTGAAGGGCATGTTAGGTTATATTACTTAAGTCAGTGTTTCCCAAACATACCTAGTTAAAGGTACTAGTGTGGAATCCAAGGTTGCAACTCAGACTCTGAATCAGTAACTCCTGGGGGTGACAAAGGTATGCATGTCTCAAAAGCAAACTGCAAATATGAACCCATGCAAGCCTTAAGAACAGAGATTTTTAGAAATCAGCTGCATTATTTTATTATTAGCAAACAGTACAGTGTGACACTGTAGCACTTTAAAGAAATGAATGAATGAATAATAATATCTGCTTTGGTTCTTATTAAAGTCAGTAAATAATGGAAATAAGAATGGCCATGAAAGGAAATAGAATGATATATATGTGGTTTGAATGAGGTATGGGGTACAAAGATGAAATGGTGAATGGCAGATTATCTGTCCCCAGGTCTCCAAGTGAGTAAGAAGGCCTCCCCCCCCCCCCATAACAAGTATTGCTCTAGGGTATGGATGGCAGTAAAAATATCACAGAGTCAAAAAGCAATCACTAAAGGCATCCTTTCTTTATTCTCCCAGCTCATATGACATAATGCACTGAACATCAACAATGAGTTGTTCACCCTCCTCCATAATTTTGTAGTCAAAAGTCATATTTTTTTCAGTTGTTTAATCTCATAATTTGCAGGACAGAATCAGTAGTCTTCTAAAGTTGAGATAGATTTTGTCTACTGTACTTCTTTAATCAGTCCTGTCATTTTTTCTTAAGAAGAAGGAAGATTATTTTGATAAGATTTTTTTTTTAATTCTTTGAGTGTGGACCAATAACATGTTTCAGGCAATTTGTGATGAACAGTGTATTTACTGTGTATTTCTAAATAGAAAGATGCCAATAAACTTATAGATTCATGCTGTTCAGGTGATTTTTTCTATGTTCTTGTACTTTTGATTTTATAAGTGGTGAAATAATCATGTTCAGGGTTATTAAAACTTTAAAAAAAATAAATTTGGTCTATGGCCATGCAACTCTGAACAAGCCTGATCCTGTCTGATCTTGGAAGCTAAGCACGGCTGGGTCTGGTTAGTATTTGGATGAGAGACCACTTTAGGAAGACCAGGTGCTGTAGGTATAAAAAATAAAAAAAAAATAAAATTAAGGAATTGTAAACTGACAAGGTTCTTGCAGTCTGTGAAGTCACCCAAAGGATCCCTTGCCTAAAAAATAAGTAAATAAATAATAAATGTGTTTAACTCTTAAAGTTCACACCTTATTTTGGTCATATTATACAGGATAAAAGATGTTATTTTGTTTGCTTTTAGGTTGTTTAAGAGTTGCACAGCAAGCACTGACTGTAAAATTGCAAATTTATAAGACATCTCTCATTCAAATTATATTTTGGCAAGAGAAAGGGAAAGGAAGAACAGAACCTGTATTTAGAAAAGAATGGTATAACAGGTATATATAGGAAAATATTTCTCGTTGTTTGAGAGAATTAGAAAATTTTAATAATTTGATAATTGGGAGAAGTGTAGTAGGGTGTTTTGTTTCGATGAACTATCCAGCAGATAGATAATAAACCAAAACAGATAGAGAGCCAGAATCTGTGAAAAATGCCTGGAGTAGTGTGTAGGTGATGATTAATAAAAGTAATATTTAGAGAAAATAAATGTAGGCTTTTAAAATGACAGTGAATTATTATGAGCCAGAAAAATTTGTCTTTGAAAATTTGCTCTACTAGTTATGAATGTTAGTTTTTTATAAAGAGCAAGTAAAATTACTCTTTTATGTTTTGACTATAATGAGTTAATTCATTTTATTAAAAGATTAGTACTGCAACCCTGCTTTAATCAAGCAAACCACTTTTATCTTCTGCTAGATGCCAGTCACCAGTCGTGGAGTGAAACATTTGAGAATTTTAGGCTTTCTAGTTCTATCTCTGAAACACAGACATTACAAAAGATGGAAGTATTATGCCTTTCTACTTGTCTTCAAGGTTATTTGTATTTCTGAGTTATATGTGTTGTCCATTGATGTTATAATGATCAACTTTTAGCCTTAAAATGCAACCTTATATTAAGCAAAATTCTATCATTTTTTTCCTTCAAAATCAGGCAAAATATTAAGATTGACCAGGTTTCTGAGTGTTAAGAAAAGCTAAGTTTAATAAAACAAAAATTAATTTTAAAAATACTTCAAAGATCAAGTTCTTAACTCATCACAGATTATTCGATTATGAGAAAAATGAGAGAAAATTTTGAAATATTTTTTGTGTGCATGCATGTGTGTTTGGTTTGGTTTGGTTTGGTTTGGTTTGGTGGTGGGAGGATCGTTTATTTTTGTAAAGTAGCAGCACTGGAAGGAAAAGCTGACTTCACTAGGGAATATGCAGTCAAGTGTCTTATTCTGCTATCTATGTGGGAAAGAGTTCAGATTCCTGCCTTTATTTCAGATTTCAAGGAAGGAAGTGCATAATTTAGTTAACTATACCCTACCATGAGCCATTGTCCCTCTTCTGTGATGATTTGATTGATGTCTCTTATTCCAGTTAGATGCCTATACACACCTGTGAGGTTTATTATTTTTATTTCAATTTTTAACGTTGTTTGCCTACATATGCAATTATAAAAGCAAAAGAATAATGGGTATTTCCCAAGTCATGGTCAACAACAAGTATGCAAGAATAAGATCACTATTGAGTGATGAGCTTCCTTGGCTATTGATGCAGGTTAGCTCAACTTGCATTTCACCTGCCTTGCAAGACCCTGAAATAATGCTGCCTAATTTTCAGACAAAAATAGAAATTACTGTCAGTTTCTGGAATTTGTGACCAAGCCTAGCAAGGAAAACCTCTTAGTAGGACAGCTGCTTTTGTAGTGTTGTTTCTTATCTCAGAGCTTGTTTACTCTGTTTCTTAGATTGGTGATTGTCACAATCTGGAAGAAGTGTAATGGCTTGTTGTCCTTCATTATGACCAAATGCGAATCTTTTGGGCTATGTCTTTCCACCTTTTCACTCAGGAATTCTGATTCTCCACGTCAAGCATGGTCCCCCTCTTTCATCTTTAGTTTCTCATTCTCATGTTTTCTAACCTCATTCTGTCACTAGAGTCTCCCAGTGTAGGGCCCTTATTCCTTGACTATTTTAGAAAGCCAAAAAACAATTAAAAAACAAACAAACAACAACAAAATAACATATTAACTACCATCTCAGCAGCTATTTTTTTAGGCTAATTATTTCTAAACTCATGGTTATAGTAGAATATATGGAATTATATTGTTTCTTGAATATAATATATAGTCAGATTCAAATTCCTCCAGTCTTCATATTAGTTTATTTTGATACTTGACCATATAATCCTTTCATTATTGGTTGTTTCCACACTTCAATATTGTACATATTCTGCAATAAAATTTTTCATGCATATAGCTTTTTTATTAAGTTGAATAATTTCCTTAAGGCAAATTCTCAATTGTGTATCAAAGTTTGTGGCAATTTTTATAATTTTTGATAGGCATTATAATCCTTTCCCTTGTATTTAATAATGCATAAACATTGTAAAAATAATATAATACCCAGAGCTTATTATACAAAAACAGCATTGCTATCTCTAGTTTCATTTCCAAGAAGTAATATTTTTTAAAAGTTATGTTTTAAGATATGGTAATTTCTTCTATTCAACTAAATAGTATATTCATACTGCTAATTTTTAATTTGCTATTTACTATTTTATGTATGATTAATAAATTTCTTGTTATCAATGGTGATTTTTAATTGATGTAATTCACACCTATCTCTTAATATTGTCATTCTTCTAATTTTGTTAAATTTCAAATAACAATTATATGAATATCAGTTTCTTATATCATCTGCTTTAAACTATGCTTCATAAACTCCCACTACATAGAATTAATGTAGCAACCACACCATCTCTCTCTCCATCTTTTTTCTTCCTTTGTTCTCTCTTTCAAATACTGTCAAATTTACATTATCAGATTGCCAATGAAGTAGCTTAATAACAATAATTATAACATTGACTATATTCAAGCTTTGTCTATAATATTATTCCAGTCATTGAAAACTAATTAGCAAATATTTACTAAAGTGCATATGTGTATATTTTTACTGTAAAATCAAATAATGTGTTAGGATTACGTTTTCTCTGTGAGTCAATATAATTTGATCCCTTTGCTACTCTAAAAAGGCTGAGTTCACTTTTTATATGCAGTCTGCCATTGAAAAGCATATGCATTTGAATATATATCTATATTCCATTTTTTGTAGTTTTCTAATTCACTATATTCTGAAGTTTATCTTTGCATACATTTTTGTTGTTGAGAGATAAAAATCATATTTCTTTTGTCCTAAGCACTTACACTTTTACTTTTTCTATCTAATTATTTAGTTCATCCCCCCCCCCCTTTTTAAAAATTCTTTTCTGGAGATTCTACAGAGATATCACCTGAAATTTAAGGCTAAATATGAAAGACAGATATTCTTTTGAGACCATATAATGACCTTCTTATTTCTTGTTGCTGGAAGAGCATAAAAGATAAGAATTAGGACCAGTATTTATAAGGGTAACAGGAGTACTTAGAATGCTAAATTATCAACCATACACATCTCCTACTCCAAATGCATAACAATGATTTGGAAGGAGTGAGATACTGAGACTTGGGGAATAGGCACTCGAGTCATACAAAGAAAAATGTTGAATTTCTGAATTTCCCTGAGTCCTTTGAGTCCTCAAAAGTGTCTCATACTTCCCTTTTAAAATCTAGTTTCTTTTTTATTGAAAGTGATTTCAAAGTGACATTGATTCTGTTCAGTGTCTGCATTCATCTTCTTTTTCTCACGAGACCATAACTGGGGTTAGTCACAAAATAGCAGAAAAAGTGTTATGCCTTCTAAGAAATGAAGGAAACTATACCTACCATGTGCCAGGAGAAACTATGGGATTATATCCTGAGGTACTGGATTAAGAGATTTAGAACAAAATTTCATGACAAAGAATTTATCCATATGTGAGCATATTCCCAGAATACAAGATTTAACATCCTGGCCAGAAACCAAGGAGATGGTGTTAATTGTTGCCAGAATGACTCTTGGAATTGGATAATGTGATGGGCTATGATAGGGAAGTAGAAATTCCAGAATGACTATGAAAGATTGTAGAAAGAAGAACCAAAAAGTTCCAAAAATTGGACATGGTAGAGTAGGAAAAAACTTCCTACCTATGTGTTATGTGGGAAGACTTGAAAGACACTGTTTATCAGAGCAATAAAAAATGTGATGAGGGTGACTCTAATTGAGAGTGTCACTTGGTGGCTTTTACAGAATAAGGCTGACAGTAGGAGATGCTGTTACAGAATCAAAATCAGTTAAGGTTGAATATAATGATACTTTGCCTATTTCTGGATTTCAGTCCACATTCAGATTGGGAACCTTTTGACTAAAGAAAAATCAGGACTCCAAGAAGAGCAGTCACCTAGATCTTAAAGAGACTAGAATTATTTATTTGAGTAACCATATACTGGGCATGGGTGAAGAGCCAGATATTTTAAGGATGATTATCAAAATGTGATCATGACCACTGTAGGAGTAGGGACATAATTAGATCAGGTAATAAATTTCTAGACCAAAAATTTTCATTTCTCAACTCCTGAATAAATTATTAGAATGAACATTCTTGTTAGATGACAAAATTCTCCATCCCATCCTGTCCCACCCTGCACAGCACACATACACTGTTTCCATACATAATAGATTGAGGACTATGATAGTGGGAATAGCCAAGTGGAAAACTCTGAACTAGTCCCCTTCATAACCATTATAGGAAAAAAAGAAAATATAAAATAAAGAAGATCACGTCCCAGATATCTGGCAGATTTTAGTACCTACCTTAATAACCTAAAATATCAAGAGTTAGTAGTATCCTTATTTTTCAAATGTAATTCATTACTCTAACCACTACAAAAATCTAGACATATACTAGATGACAGTAGACTACCACATATTCAACCAAGTAGAAACCTCAAGTGCCAATGCACGACATGGTATATTTGAAGAAGCAGATTATCAAAGCCTCTGATGTAATGCACACTGCCTTTGATAAGCCAAATGCTTTATTTTCTCTCCCAATCAGAAATGAGGACCAGAGATTTAAAATTTTAAGTGGAATAAATAACAGTCTACATTTACAGTCTTACACTAGGGCTATGTTAAATCTCCTACTTTCTATTATAGTTATAGTTGGGAAGGACATAGATCATGTGGACATTATATAAACATCTCCTTGGTCTGGATGGCATATTGCTAACTCCACTTAATGAGCAAGAAGTGGCAAATGCATTGGGGAGATTGTGTTTCCAATCACATAAGATAAAAATGAATCTGTGAAGATTCAGTGACTTACTACATGTGATAGATGGAGTTCATCTCCATTTTCTGATGTTTGACTGATGATAGCTTTAAAGCTTCATGCCATCCTCTTCCCTTTCTGCTGCAAATATGGACAAACTGTGAAGAAAGTCCACATTCTCTCTCCTTTGGTGTCAGTGAGAATTTTAAACCACAGGATGGGTTCTCACTGGAGACCCACCCCCAACCACCCTAAAATTCTGAAGCAAGTCTTCCCTTTTTGGTCTCTCAAATCATTTTGAGACCTGCTTTGCAGCTTCTGTGCTTTCCTCAGAAAACCTCATTATGTAGAAATGATGTTGGGATATGCTTTTCATATCCTCTTGTGTGTGTGTATGGTGGCATCCTCAGTGTAGTTCAGACAGCTGAACTGAATCTTAGGTGGGAGAACATTCTGTCTCTACATGATAATCACATACTACCACATAGTACAATTTTAGGGATCCCATTTTTTAAGGTAAGTTGGGATATTCCTTTATTATTTCATCTTTAAATACTCATCTCTAAGAATCGAATATAAAATTCTCTTAGCCTTTACACTATAAAGCAAACAAGTTGTCTGTTTTGTTCATTGCTGTATCACCAATAGTGGAGAGACTATATGGCATGCAGATATGGAATGAGAAGACATTTAAATGGCATGTGTAGGAGATAATAAATCGGTGATGGTACTGACATACTATTCTACTAGAAATAAGCAAAGAAAATGTCACCATTCTGCACTGATATAAAATTATGTTTAGATAAATCTAGTACATTAGAATGATGGAATTTCCTAGTATTAGGGTTAATCTAATCTTCTAATTAAACCAAATGCTGTTACACATGAATTTGCTTATTTTAAAGAAAGGTATGTGAGAGCTACACATACAATATCAAATTCATAGATATTATAGAATGATATTTTCTGTAAAATTCAACTCTATACTTCTGACAGAGCTAGAATAGCTATTGTTATATCATTTTATTAAAAATAACACTTTTAAAATCATATAAATCTAAAATTACTGATTAGTTTATTGCTACTGACTTAAAGTTTTCTTAAATTAAAATTCCCACAACCAAAAACTGCATTCAGATATGCTAAACCATTTCTTTATCTTTCATATACCTACATGCCAAAGAACAATAACTTAAGTAAATTAGCTTATGAATTCTTTTGTATCTCAAGCAATGGAAAAAAATTGCTTGCATTATTAAAACTCAAATGAGATTGAAAATATATGTTAAATTCAATTAATCAATTAAAAGTAGAATATGTTCCTAATATAAGATCTGAAAGCAGTCATATGTATAAGGTTCCTTCTTTCTGACATCCACATGATTAATAAAAAATATATCCTGGATATTGCTTATTAATATAGAATCAGATGAAAGGAACATGTGAATAAGCATATGTAATTTCTTTAAATTATCTCATCCTAATAAACTACTCTACTTTCAGAGTTATATTTTTAGTTTGAAATCTCCAAACCTTTACCTGGAAAAAGAATCTCCACTTTGAATGACCTTATGTTATATTGATTGTATATAAACTGAGGTGTGTTTCAGCAGTATTACTGCATATTGTCACTGTATTAGCTGGCTAGTGGACAGAGTCAACTTTAAGTACAGAGGCCCTCTCATTAGTAAAGACAATATATTCTGTATTAAGTATATGTTACATATTATAAATTCTAGTTTCATTAGAATTAATTATTTTAGCTTTTATTATTTTTTATTGTTAAAGTTATCTTTAATTCTAAGAATATCATAGAAATCCTCTTCCAGTGTGCCATACCAATGTTAAATTTATACTAAAGTTCATTTTCTATAAAATTATAGAGCTTGGGTTCCATTTTTGGTTCCTGAATGATCAATTTAAAAAAAAAACCAATAATGTTATCTTTTCTTCAATGGAGCAGAAAGAAGTTACAAATTCTTTAGCTTTTATTATTATATTTAGCTATCAACTTTAAGAGACAATTATCAAAAATTATAGATGATTATAATGATAATACTTTCTAAGATAAATAAAGACATACAAGTTACAGAAATGCAATTAAGTAACTTGTGATAAAAACATTTTAAAAATCACAGGCAAATTTGCACACCTATCTGCTTGGTATATAATCATATGTGTTAATGCCAGATCTTGCTGAGACAGGTATCACCTTTGGAAAGATAAAACCAAGAATTCTTAAAGTGGATTTCAGTGCTTATTTAATAAAAATTGATTTTATTTAAATTAAAAAAATGTTTTATGTCAAATATGAGATCTGGTTTCTTCCTTGTTTATAACCCCACCCTTTGCATATAAAATAAAATCTAAACTCCCTTAAATGACTTATAAGACACTGCATTTCTAGCCCATGCCTAGCTCTCTGATCTTATACAAGGCTCAGTCTCACCAGATAAAGCTGAGGCATACCAGTCTTCTCTGTGTGTTTCTAGCATTCTATACTCATTTTCTACTATTATTAATACTTACTCTAAAGCCATGATTGGCCCTTTTCATATCTCTGCTCTCAGCTGAAAAATTACCATCTCGGAAGTCTTCCTCGGCTTGCCCGTTTCATATAACCCTCACCTAGTCACATAACTTACCTCAACCTTTCTGTCACGTTATTGTATCTAATATTTGTCATTTCACTATAAACAACATTAAATTATCTTGTTTATGAAATGACCTCTGTGTGTGAGTGTGTGTGTGTGTGTGTGTGTGTGTGTGCGCTCACTTTACAAGAGAGAGAATAATATCTGTTTTTTTTTTTTTTTTTTACACATCTGTATTGGAGTATGGTCTGACACATAGTACTAATGCATTAATACCTGTTACATGACGAAATAAATGATTACATAAAGGTGCAGTATCCCCATTAAATTTATATTATTTGGAATTTTAAAGGAATAGATTATTTTCTTTATTTTAAAATGTCCACTTTACTGTGCTGCATACTTTAGTGATAGTGATAACAGTTTTAAATTTAACTGTGGTTGAGGAAGTTAAGGAAACTTGCATCAGTGGTGTCATTTCAGTTTCATTTTCTTAGTCTATGTAATTTGATGCTGCATAATGGCCAGGAGGAAAGAGAATTATATCTAGGTGTATCAGCTACTCTTATGCAAAATATAGACCAAATGTATCTAAAGAGCTTTTTATAAGTTGCCTTCTGTTTCTATATGAATAAGAGGTTCATCTTTGGCCCCCTTGACCCTCCCCCTTTTCTGCACTCAGCCAGTATAATGAGGAAAATAGAATATAAACTGATCACACGTGGCTTTAACCAACGTTTACCTGCTCCCATCCTTTCATTGAGAAAGAGCCAAAAAAATACGGAAAGTGGATGATCACAATGTATTTAATATATTTAATAAAGTAAGGAAACCAAATTATTTGTGCCTTATTTACTTGGAATAAATAACAAAAAATAAGAATAAGAATAAAAGAATAAGAATAAGAATACAAACCAAAATCCATGGTAGCTGATGCACAACTACTTATCTAAACCTGATAGCAAAGACCACCAAAGACAGCTTGTGTTTAATAGGCAGGGCCAACTATAAACCTCACTTTCTTACCTCAGGCTGATATTTACTCTCTAGTCCTCAGACTCATAATATGTTCCGTAGAAACTCGAGAGCCTCTCGGTCACACTGGACATGATGCTAGTCCATGAAATTAATTGGAGCTGGTGAGCAGGAAGTAAAACTATTCTTTTATTGATGAGACACATATGTGGTAGAAGGGGGGAAATATAAAAATTTAGAACTCCCCCCCCACCTCTATAAACTTTTTGTGCATGCAGTGGTTTATGGTATGTTAAAACATCATATCATAAGGGGTCATATTGCTGCCTCTGGCACCCTTTATCATTTAGAAAAAAACAGATCTCCTAGTGGGCTTTTTTGGTTTTCAGAGTTCACATCTACCTCATTATAGGGCTTTCAGTTTTGAATGGAGTTCAGAGCAAGAGAAGAAACTGCATCTGATTGGTTATGTCACATGAGTTATTTTACCACTTAGACTATATGACCAAGGAAACAGAATAGTTCTTAAAATGTAGTCATAAGGTTAAGGTTGATAATATAGAGTCTTTAGCAGATCACTGCGAATGAATCCAGTATAGAAGTTAAGGGTTTTGTAGTAAATATATGTCACCCTTAGCAAATAAAAAGTTGCCTTCTGAGAAACACCTTCAGGCTTGCTAGTGAGCCATGATAGAAACATAATGTGTGACCCTGGGCGACATCATGAACTGGAACTTTTCTTATCCTCCACACCATAAGGTTGGACTTATACAGCAGTAGCCATCATCCAGTGGAACTGGTTCATATCAAATAAATCTTAAGCATGTTCTGAAGGAATAAGTAATTTTCATGAACAAGAGGTTAAGAATACATATTTTCTTCTTCTTTTCCATTAATTCCTATCTCTCATTCCATGCAGATACCCTCTTGAGATTATTATAACCAGAGGAATAAAATATTTAGGAGTTGTTTTAAATATATATATAGCTCTGTATATTTTACTAGCATAAAATGGACAGCTATAGCACTACATCCACACTCAGTGTGTACCCCTGAGAAGAGGAACGAAGGGAAATCCTCTCGAGGTTGAATATCTAGCTATTTATTTTGCCTGAAAGATGAGAGGCCTGAGGTATGCATCTCCACTATTAGATGATAGCTAATGGTTTGGCTGTATGGTCAGGATCTTAGAATAATTTGAAAGGACTAAGAGGTAATGTAGATTGACATCTCTGAGCAGCCTCAAACAATTACTTAATTGGTTTAAGTAATTTAGGTATTAATTTAAATATTTGTTAATTTGTTTAAGTAATTGAGATGTTTGGTTACCCTGTAAAGGCATAATAAAAAACAGCCTCAGAAGAGAAGGATTTTAATAATCAGTTGAACTCTCCTATTCTTTCATAGTTTTCGCAAATAGTCAGTAAAAATGTGCCTATGGAAGCAGGGATATGGCTAAGGAAGTCATGCATTATAGAGTATGGACCTTGAAACATGCAGGCTTATCTGATTATACCAACTTCTGTTTCCCCAGCCTGCTAAAAAAAGAGACAAACATTGAATCCTTGAGCTAGCAGGATACCTCAGTACTCTGCTCGCTATCCGAAGACAGAGTAAATCTATTTGAAAACTTCCCTTAAGAAAGGAAAAACATTTTATTCTCTCTGGAATGGATGCTTATTCTGCTTATGCATTTTCATACCTGCCTGAAATACTTTCTTCAATATTACCATCTGTATACATAAGTACGTCTTTACCCTCACAGTATTTCACACAATACTTCTTTTGACAAGGGAAAGACTTACATAATGCAGTATGGAATTTGGCTCATTCTCATGGAATTCTCACCTTACTATTCTAATGTAATTGGCCTAACAGAATTTTGAAATGTTCTTTTGAACAGTAAATTACATTGCAAGATAGGTGGCACACTGCAGTGTTAGAATATTAATCTTCAGGAAACAATACATATTCCGAATTAGTGACTGGTGTAAAATGTTGTTTCTCCAAATACCAGAATCCATGCATCTATGAGTCAAGTTGTAGAAATGGGAGCTTCTCCTATCATTATTCTCCCTAATGGTCCATTAGCAAAAACTTTCCTTCTCCCATCGTTTTTGGGTTCTGCTGTTTTAGAGATCTTCATGCTAAAGTGAAGAATACTGTTATCAGGAGCCTTGGTAAGGACCCAGCAGAATAAAGCTGGGTTGGTCACTTGGTCACTTTGATCTCATGCCATTCAATCAACAGCCAGAAAAGTGAGTTACTGTACTGGTGAGAATGAGTGATTCTAATTATAAAGGGCAAATTTGGTTGCTACTACAACATTGGGTCAAGGAGACATATGTCTGTGGTCCTTAATATGCCCATATATTTTGCTAACTTAATGAAAAACTACAAAACCTCAAAGTACATGTGACTTCTAATAGCACAGATTCTTTAGGAATAAAATTGAATATCACTCATTAGTAAAGAGCTATAACTAGAGATGCTTGCTGAAGTCATGGAATGAGATATGGAAGATGACAATTATGCATACCAACTATGACCATGTGAACAGTTGTAGAAATAATATTTATCATGCTTGCTTCTTTGCTTTGATGTATGTATGTATGTATTCATTCATGTTTGTATGTCAGTCCCTCCTTTCTTTTTTCCTCTAATATTTTTCTACTGCTTACAATAAAATATGATAACAGTGGTTAAACATACATCTCAGTATTTAAATTATATGTTACTACAGGATGAATGTGACTAAGGTAGGAAAGCAATGACCATCACCCAGTATGGATAGCAGGTGATATTATACATCTAATTTGGGGGAGGGAAGTAGCATAATTTTGATTATATGAGGGATTGTTGCATCATTTAGAATGATTCTGTCATTTTCTTTTTGTCTAAGAGAAAAATATCTAAAATATGTGCGTATGGTTGCCAAGATAACAATACTTAGATTGTAGTATGTGAACTTTGTTAAACTGGAGACTTTCTTTCAAAGAATCTAATAGAATAGTTCAGGTTACCATCATCACAAACAGTCTAAAATTTTTGAAAAGTAATGAAACAGCAGTCATTAATCTTGGAAGATCATCTCTGTTAAATGTGGTTAAAAGCACATGCCACATTGATCAGTGGTTTCAAGCTTGTCTTTGCTCTTCTCTGCACTTCATCCCACTGCTGTCTTTTAATGAGGCGAAATAACAGTCCTGGCCCACAAACAGATTCTTGGCCGTGTATCACACAGTAGTCTCAATTTTCCATGGCTTCTCCAGTTGTCTGCCTTTCACACTCTCACTGTGGCAGCTGGATGTGTTTGGGTTCTTGGTTTTTTGCAAGCTTATACTTGTTCAGCTTGACTAAACTTTAGACAGGCTTCATCCAGTCTCTAAGTCCCTGAACTTTTTTTAGAATTCTTATGTAGAAAATGTATAATTGCAAATTCTTTTCTACCTCTTTGAAATATAAATCTTTATAAAAGTCTCTTGCCAATTTTATAACCCAGGCATATCTTTCTATAGGACTTGGGAGCCATCTTTTCAAAATATAAACAGAAAAGATAGTGTCCCTGTCTCTTAGTCTTTGTGGAAAGTTAGAGGTTTAATTTACCTAAGCACAAATTCACAAACAAAGGGAAACATATTTGTAAGCTCAAGAATTGATGTGATTGACATATCCTGTTGATTAACCTCTCCCCAGCATTTCCCAATACTTTGCCAGCAGCTTATTCCAGCATGAAAAAAAAAAAAAATCTCATGCCCTTTGTCTCAATGGAGTTGAGTTCAGGCGAATTCTCTTCCTTCTTCACTATTACAAAAAGCCTTGAGCAAGACTTTCTTGCTTGTTTAAATTTATCAGGTGCAGGTTTTTTTTGTTTTTTGTTTTTTTTTAATGACACCACAAACAGAGTAGAAGTAATGAACATAATTATGGGGAGATGGACATTTGACTCAGGAATATTTATCATGCTTTGTTCATGCTCAGAGCAGAGGTCATGAGTTTTACCACCTATAGACACTTGAGCATCAGAGTAATTAATAATAGTAGTTGACATTCAGAATTGAGTAAATCAAATACTTCAGTGTAAGGAGAGCCCTTTTACCAGAAACCTACCTCAAGGCCATAGGATGGTAGCTTTCCTTGCAAAGTTACATAGGATTAGGGGATGGAAGAGATTGATGTTAAAGAAATGTTGAAATACTGAATATTTACTAAAAAATGCTGAGTTTAATAAAAATAAGGTAATTAATCTCAGATTTTCTAAGATAATCTCTTTTAATATTTGATATGAATTTCAGATGACAAGTACAAAAGTCAGTCACCTGACATAAAAGTCAGCTTAGCAAATCTGAAATCTGCAAGGTAGGCCAGCAGCCAGGTGACTGGAAATTCCAGCAAGAGCGATGGTACAGTCAAGTCTGAAGGCAGTCTGGAATCAAAACTATTTTTTTTTTAAAACCTCTGTCTTTTCTCCTAAGGCTGACAACTGTTTAAGTGAAGTCGACCTACATTATTGGTGGTCATTTGCTTTCCTCAAAGTCTACTGATTTAAATGTTAATCACATCTAAAAATATACCTTTATAACAACATCTAGCCTGATATTTTACCAAACAACTCTGCATTATAGCATAGCAAAGTTTAATATATACAGTTAACCATCCCATTAAGTAAAGGTCAGAGATGGAATGTTTTGAAAGTTATATTTCTTCCATGTATGAATCATAGTATGTAAATGTTATCACCAGTAATAATTAGAATATTAGCTAAAATTTTTGTTTATAAGCATTTTATGTAGGTTATATTTTGTCTTCATATATACTCAACAAAGTAGTTACTGAGTTAATGCTCAGTCTCAGCAAAAGAAATTGAGTCATAGAGAACATATGCAAATTACTGTAGTTAATTTGCCTAGTAAGAGTAGAGCTGGACTTTAAGCTTTTGTTGTTCAATGCGGTAATCACTAGCCATGCATGGACGTTGAGCACATGAAATATAGCTAGTTAAAATATTAAAAGAGAAACAAAATTAAAATATTCTAATTACCCAATATATCCAAAAATGATTTCAGCATATAATTAATAGAAAATGATTGAGATATTTTACTGTTTCTTTCATGCTACATTTTTCTATTTATCGTGTTTTTGCTGATGTTGTCGTTCTTAAATGTGGCTACTAGAATTTTTTTTTGAAATTTAAAAATTTTAAAGCCACATAACGTGGCTTTCATTATATTTCTATTGGACAGGGCAAATCTCTGAAGAGTCAATCTTTAGTCTTCCTATTTGTAAGGTGTGGCTCATTATCACTTAAATTCAATTAACATGTAAAACTTAATTTGATTAGCTTATTATCACCTAATATAGACCAAGACTATTATTTTTGTATCAGAATGGAGAAAAGGTGTCTAGATATAAATAGAAATCCAGTAACATGTTTGTTGTTTTGTTTTTTTCTGTTAAAGCTGCTGCCTGTTACAAAGACTTCATTTGATTCCTCAGGACATGTTCACTAACATTAGGGTAGTTAATTTTGTTTCTGAAATTTCATTCTCTACATGTTTATAAATTATGATATATATGTAAGAGTATTTTTGGATAATGCCTAACTGCAAAAGTAAATTCTGATTAATTATTTAGAAGGATCACTGATTACTTTGAAACTACATAGTTTAAACAAATCACAAGTCCAGAAACTTTTAAGAAAAGCAGTTGCTAAACCTGAACATTGAGTATTTCAAATTCTAACTTTCCAAGGAAATATGAGCACCAGAGATTACTGAATATTTTAACCTATTCAACTCAGCTCCTAAAATTCTGAATCCGAATTTTGGCACTTTAAGATAATTATACCTTTTATATTAATTTTTGTTAATATCTATTTGGTAAGAGAGATTTTGCAGCTTGCTGAGCTTAAAAAAAAAAAAAAGCTAATAGCAAGCAAGAAAAGCTAGAAGATTTTACTAGGTAAAACTCCAAATTATTTATGCATTTAATTGAAACAACAGATACCATTAGGAGAACTAAAAGAGAGACTTAACAGTTTCTATTGTAAACAAAAATTTCACAGGACTCTCCTGAAGAATTAAAATAGAGTTTTATTCTGATGTGATTTGCAAAGCAGAGAATGTAGCCTTAGTCTTGAAACAAAGACATTGCTCTGAGGTGAGAAAATAAGGCAGGGTTTTAAAGGCAGAGTTAGTTGCAAGAACTGATGATCAAAGGGATAGGTTGCTAGGGAAACAAGACCATAAACTTACATCATTCTTTTTCTGATTGGTGGGTTCACCTGCATTTTCAGGGTTTGGCAGACTCAGTGATCAAAATTGGGGTTGTGAGAAGACCAATGGGTAGTTCCAGTTGATACGGGATAAGCAGGTAGAGTCATGGGATATGGCCAACAGTTGGAGTCCTAAGGCATGGTCAGTGGGGAGGAAAGGTCACAAGGCATGGAACAATGCCTGTTTCCCTTGAAGAATGCAAAAAAAAAAAACAAAAAACAAAAAACTAAAAACCAGTTAAACAAGTTTTGTGGTGAAGAAGACAATGTAGGAAATAGAATTCATTAGGTAGACAGAGTTTAATCTATAAAACTGGTTAGTCACTGGAGCAGTGTCGGAAACTAAATTGCAGAAAGGTGTAGATGTTTGGTCGCAAAATTATCATATTAGAATCATCACTGTACACTAAATCACAGACTTTGTTTTAAGGTTCTGTACAATATATTTTTTATTCATGTTTTCAAAAGATAACTGATCCCAAATTGATTAACAATAGTCTTTCTGAAATGTAATCTAATTATTTTCTTCTGTACTTAAATGTATTTAATGTTTATAATATAAATATAAATATAATATAAATAATAATATTTAACTTCAAACACATCTGTGAGCAGAGTTTAAACTATTTAGTTATATCATTTTTCCAACTTTAATTGTTCCATATTTGGTTTATCCTTCAAGTAACTTTGCTAGAGCAGGATCAGCTAAGTATTGCATTCAGGCCAAATGAGGCCTCTTTTTTAAAAATATCAATTTATTTGAAGACTATCACACCCTTTTTCTTTGTTTTGCTTCTATTTTATTTTATTTTATTATTTTATTTTATTAACATAACTGTCTATGACTGCTTTGGTACTACAACAGCAGAATTGAGTATTTCTGATAGATAATCTCTGGCTTGTAAAGCCTAAAACATTTCTTATCAGACTATTATCAGATAAGGCTTATCATCCTAAAGCTATTATTTATTCGTCCTTCATTCCTGCCTTTGCTATCCATTTCTTTATCAAAGAAGACATCAGACTGTCTCTAAATCCTCTTAAGTATTTATTTGTGTACCTTAGCATAAAAGATGATACACAATACCTGTTTGGAAAATAAACAATTGCTTAATGAGTAACTTTGATTTCTAAAATAGGGAGAATCATTATAAAGGTATATATGTACTATATGTACACATTCTTCTTCCTGTTAAGAGTTTATTGCTCAGTTTTTATCTGTGTTCATTAATCATATAATACTATATTATTTAATATCTTATTATTAAACAGAAAATATCATGAACAAACTGGGACTGTGCAATAGGAATAATCTATTCAATTATTTTGGACATATTGGCCAGTTATGTGAACCGAGCAGTTAATTGATCACTAAGCCTTTCCCCACAAAATTGAAGTTTTTTGAATAGATGATATTAACTGCTTTTCTACCATTATATTGACCTTCAGTATATGTGCTCTACTCTGATCTCTTCCAGAATGGCTTTCAAAAATATTAGTGATAGCTATTATATATTGACTAATTCTGTGATTGTTTATTGACTAAATAAAATGCACTAGGTACTGTGGTAAGTGTTTTACATATGCAACCATATTAAATCCACACATAAGTATGAATTGGGCCTGAATCTAGGAGAAGTTGCACAGATCAGAATTTATGGAGCCTCTCTTTAAATCAAAACTGTCTGACTTTCCATCTTCTGTACTCAAAACACTACTCACATTGTTTCTGAATCACAGCTATTCTGGAGTATCTGGCAAAACCACCAGGAAATTTTAACAAACAGAGCTATTAAGATAATTGTCTAAATGGGTTGAATCGATCAATCAACTCTTAGTTATTTAAAGGTTGCTTATTTGGCTCTTTATTCTCTCCCCTTCTCTCTGGCTTCCTGCCTTTGGCCATTTCATTGCTCTTTAGCACTTTCATTAGGGATTTGGCATGAAAAAAGAAAAAAAGATGAAAACTAAATGAAGCTATTTAATTTCCCAATAGGCTTAGCAATTTTTAAATCTTCTTTTAGGGGATGTAGGATGTAGTTTGGGTTATCTCACCTATTCATCCAAAAGGTCATACTATATTTAGCATTATTCTTTTGCCCATCAGGAAATAAGAAAATATAAATTCAAATGCACTTAATTAAAATCTCCCTTTTTGAAGTGATTGCAAATTTCAAAAATATACTAGGTTTATCGATTGTCTAATTAATTTTAATGTATTTTATTTCATTATGTTTTGATTTCATGGTTTTTATTAAAGTTCTGTAGAAAGTTATTTCACATATCATAAAATACACTCATTTCTATTAATTCATTTCAAGTGATTTTTAGTAACCCCCCTGAGAGGTACAACTCTTAACATAAATCAGTTTAAAAGCAATCTTATTCCTCCATTAGATTCCATGTGCCCATTTACTGTAAGCCTGTTACCAAGTGAGGGCCCACTACCTGATGTGCATAGGAGCCCAAACCATGATGACGGCCTTTGGAAAAAAGAGAGAACCATTTATTTATTGCTGAATCTACCTGCAGGAGATAGAAGACACAGCTCAAATCTATGTTCCTGATCGGGAGTCTGGACAAGTTTTAGGCATTAGTGTTATGTTTGGGGGTGATTTGAACTTCGGTGTCATCCCAGCAGCATAGGGGTGGATAACGACACAGAAGTGTAATTAGCATTTTTCCTCAGTTCTTCCTCACTGATGCAGTGAAGAATCACAGGTCAGTGAGATTTAGAAAAGATTTATTAGCAGTATATTTTAGAAAGACAGAACGTGCTCCAAGGGAGGAACGGGTTTTTAGTGAAGAGAGCCATAATCACTCAGAAGTAGGAAGGTCTTCTGTATTATATTTGGGCCGTGAAGGGTGGTTACAAAGGCATTCTAGGTGATTGGCACATGAGGTCATTTTGGTTGACACCTGGTTGCTATATAATTCTTTGTCTAGTGCACAAGTGCTTACACAGAACCTAGTCTGTTATAGTTAGATTCATGAACTTCCCAGCATAAATATAGTATTATAATGATGGTATAATGAGTCCAAGGTTGTGGCAGGTTAGGGTAGTACCTTTAGCGAATATATCTGTAACCAGATTAAACCAGCTACAGGTTTATAGCCCTCCTGACCTTTGTCTCTGAGGATGCAGGAGAGATTCTCTAACTACCAAAAGGGTCTTATTTGGGTGGTCTCTAGGCTGGGCCTCCATTTTCCCTGTTGTTCATGTCTGACTAGCTACCTTACATGAGGGAAAACGTGTTAACACACAGTAGTGCTGGTCAGGCAAGTTTTTATTGGAGGGTTTTGGAATTTGGTCAGTTGTAGTAGAGGGTTGAGGGGCAAGAGAAAGCAAAAAGGAATTCAAATCTAACAGGATTTGATTGATCAGTTCTGTGTTTGTCTAAGGACTGGATCCTCCTTATTAAACAACTTATTATTTTATAAAGGTCTCTCGTGGCCACATTTCTGTTATTTTGAGTTCCATAGATGAAGTTTCTTGGTTTTGGGGTCATCTTGAGGACAGGGGTGATATATATGCAGTACTGTCCCTATAAAATAACTCAAGGATTGTATTCCTCACCAATATATTTTAAGGAAGCAGAACCAATGTGCTGTTTCTTCTCCAATCTCACCCCCCAGGCCCTCAGCATCCACTAGTCTGCTTTCTGGTTCTATAAAGCTGCCTTTTCTAACTGTGATATATATGGAATCACAAAATATGCTGTCACTTGCACCTGGCTTCTTTGTTTTAATATAATGTTGACATTCTTCCAGGATGTAACATATCAGAAGTTTGCTCCTTTTCAATGCTAAACAATGTTTCATTTTATTAATATATTATGTTATATACATCTGTTTACCAGTTGATGGATATTTAGGTTGTTTCTAGTTTTTGGCTATTATAAATAAAATGACTGTGAACATTCACATGCATTTCTTTGTATGGATATATGTTTTCATTTCTCTTGGATACATACCTGTGGATGGAATTACTGTGTCATATATTTGTTTTATCTTTTTGAAAAACTACCAAACTGTTTTTTAGGGTGGCCAATAATTTATATTTGCACACTAATATAATTTATATATTTCTCTATTTGAGTTAAACTAATGATGTTAATATTTAAGTGCATTTTTGCAATGGTTCTTGAAAAAATGAAATGCGATATATTGCTAATTATTTGAGAAAATATCACATCTAACATTGTAGAACTAAGATGTATTTTACCAATATTATGTTATGTACATAGAAAACTTGATCTAAGATACCATGCTACTTGATGATATTTTAATAATTAACTCTATTTGAAAGGAATATAAAATGTAGAATGTTTACAGAGGCACTCAACATATACCTGAAATATTAAGAGATTCTCTGTATTCTCTGTATTCTATGTGTATGCCTATGGAAAGAGTAATAACTAAAGCTCTAAGTATAGTATATTAATACTCAAGGACAGAAACTAAAACGTTTTTGATTTGCTAATGGCAAAATCACCTACATTCGGTTTAACATCCTACATATAAAAATTATAAATCTGCTGCAGGAAATCTTCATTGAAGATATTGGTGAGCAACCTAAAACATCCAGAAACTAGAGAATGTATAACGTTTGAAAAAAGCACTGGGTGAGAAATGAGGGCACTCTCCTGTGTACTCTGGGAGGAGCAGCTATATTTTTGTAATAGATGAGGTATAACCTTAAAGGCAGCTTGAAAATTTTAAAAATATAAAATAACATTAACACAAGAATCTGACATTATAATATCAATATCAAAAACGGACATTGCAGATCTTAGGATACAGAGCAACAACATAGAAAAACAAAATTTCTTATAATAAAAAAATTCCATCAAAAAGTGTAATAACATAAATTTTATGCACAACATAATAGAGTTCCAAAGTACATAAACTAAAAGTGGTAGAACTGATGAGAAAATAAATCCAGAATTATAGGTAGGGAAATGAATGTCCTTCCCTCACTGAATGATAAAGAATAACATTGAAAAAAAATTTAGGAAGGTTATAGAAGACTTGAACAAGTCTATAAATCAACTTAATCTCATGATATTTCTAGAACTTCTTATCAACTAGCTCTAAAATATATGTTATTTTTAGTACACATAGAATATTGATGAAAATAAATAATACTCTGGACCATAAACTAAACTTTAAAAATTTTAATAAAATTATTATGAATATTATTCTTTGAAGAAAAGTTTATTAAATTGAAAAACAATACAAATAAGTTTACCCAGAAATACTCCTAAATAATGGAATATGCTACATACTTTTAAATAAATCATGCATAAATCATGCATTTAAATAGTAATTATAAGAGGAATTAGAAAATATACCAAGCAGAATAATAGTAAGACCAATGCATACTAATTACTAAAGCATTATTAGAAAGAAATGTATAGCTTTATTTGCTTATATTTAAAAATAAGAAAAGTTTAAAATCAATTATATAGATTTATTTTTGAAACAATCTGAAGTAAAAGCAAAGTTAATTCAAAATAAGAAAAAACAAAAATAATGCAAGTATAATAAAAAGAAAGAAAAAATGGAAAATTAACAATGCCATGTTTGTTGTTTTTGAAAATGATAACCAAGTTGTCAAACACCATTTAGTCTTTGTAGGGAAAACAGACATCTTAAAGACATTAAAAATATATTAAAACCATGCTATAAACAATGTATTGCTGTTACCGAACAGAAAGAGTTCCTTCACCTGGCACCAAAAGAACCAAACACTGAACACTGAGAATTTACAGTAGAGAAATTAAGGTCACTTTATTGCAAGTGCTACAAAAGGAAAACTGGAAAGCCATTGCTCGAATGCTTGAACTCCCTGGTGGCTTTCAATCAGAGAGTTTTAAGGAGTTAGGGGGATCAGGTATGCAGAAACGCTGGCAAGGCAAGTTTGATTGGAGAGTTTTGGAACTTGGCAGTTTGCGGTAAGAGGCTTCAGCACCAGATTTTCCTGAACAACAGACCTTTTGCTTCTGAAAGGATTCTCCTGTTCAAGTTCCCAACCCTTGATCCATGCAGAGGGGCTAGACTTTCGTTCCGGGTTCAAATGGAGGACAGGGATGCTACAAGTACGGTATTGTCTTTGTAAGATAACTCAAGGATTGTGTTAATCACTGATTTGCTTTAAGAGAGCAGAACCAGTTTTAAGCTGGTCATTGTGATTTGTGTGCTATTTCATTACCCAGTGCATTCTACAAGTTAGATGAGATGGCCAGATTCATTAAAGGCACTACTTACAAAGATAAAGACAAGGAAAAATAGAAAATTTGAATAGCCCTATATCTATTAAATTTAGAATATGTAATTTAAATGCAAGAACACATTTACAGTTTCTGCTCTCCTCTATTATTGTTAATATTGTAGTTGAAATTTAAGTACAACAAAGAAAGAAAAGAAACAAATGGAATAAAAACTATAAAGTAAAAAGCAAACAAAACAAAAACTCTGTTTGCAAATATATTATTTTTATGTTAAAAATCTGAAGAAATTTCTCCCAAATACAAGACCTAATTAAATGAATTTAACAAAAAAGGAGAATAAATGGTCAATATATAAAACATTGCATTTCTATATAGTAATGCTGAAAAAATGGAAAATGTTATTTAACATCTCAATCATAATAAATATGGTACTTAGGAATAAATATTAAAATATTTTTGAAGTTTGTACAATTAGAAACCTTTGCAGAGAACGATTTAAAAAAGCCTGTGTAAATGGGTAAACACGTTATTGTTGATATGACAGTTCTTTGTTAAATTAACCTATATATTGAGTACTATTATCATGATTCTAGAAATCTTGTGTAGTAATTGATAAGCTTATTGCGTATATATGTATGTATATATACATATATGTGTGTGTGTATGTGTGTCTATATATGTATACACACACAAATATGAATGAAACAGAGAGGTCACAATCTAGTCAGAACGCCCCTTTAAAAAATTAGAGGAATTTTATGACCAGATATTGTATTATTTTACAATAATTAAACCAGAATAGCATTAATTGAATAGTATTAATCTCCATGTTGACAGGAGAAAATTATCTTCTTATACCTGTTTCTTCTTCATCATACTTGAATTAAATGTAACATAAAGATATTGTATCTTATCTAAAAATTTGGAAAATATTTAAATTAATTTTCTAAAGGAAATATGCCTATTGTAAGATTACAGGTTTGGGCATTAATTCCATGTCCAAAACGAAATGAGTATTAAGTAGGTCAAACTGATGTTTTATATTAATTGGGTTTTTACATAATTTGAGACAAATATATTTTTAATGTTATTCTCACTTCTTTAATATAATTTGTTAATATAAAAGAAGTCATAAATAATTGCCACTTTTATTACACACATAGTTGTGTTATTTATTTCATAGTTAGATAATACAGCAATTTTGGTGCCCACATCTCCACCACCACAATCACTTGGGAAATTCTGCTGCCTTCATTCGTTAGCTGAGTATTATATATAAGTACTTATTTCAACTGTGGGAGAAGAAATTTCTGTTCTCCCTTCTAGGTTCTTTCATTTGATTTAATAATTTACATGAGACAGATTAACAAGAGAAAATAATCAAGTTTAATTGCATATGTGCATCTAAGATCCCCATATACATGAAAGGTCCAGAGACAGAAAGGTAAAATGAGGTATATATGACATCCTGAGCTAAAGATAAGGTAAGGTACCTTGGCTTCAGATGAGAAGGAGGTTATTTATAGGATGAAAAAATGAGCAAATGTTCACTAATTTTAAGTTTGCCCTTCTGTGTTATTAAAGATTATCTCTGGTAATAACTCTCATTATGGGGAAAGTGTCCAACCTGGATTCTTCTGGGTAGTTAAAGGAGGAGCAGAAGTCTCCCCTGAACCTGCAGGGGCAGCTCAATAGCCTTCAGCACAAAATAATTACCAAAATAACACATCTTGGAGAGGCCTGTTCTGAACCCCTTCACAATTCTTATAGACCTTAAAGGAAATTTTATTTTTCAGAAGTATTGGTTGAGGTATATCATCCATCCAACCCTAATTATTTTAAGAATTCTATGGGAATTCTTGTGTGATATATAACATGTGACATATAGCATTTTAACAAAGCAAAGAGTTGCTGGGTGATAGCTATTATTATTGTCATAGACTAGACACTTGGATATATACAGCCATCATCAATGTCACTAATGAATACATAGACAAAGGTTGGAGGACATGTGTACAAGTACTTATAATGTGCTTTGTTACTCCACTAAAGATAGCATTAGTGAGTTGTCTGCAATAACAAGCTCATTTTTAATTTTTGTTTCTCATAATTTTTACTGTTAAGAATATAAAAAAAATAAAAATTAAATGAAAAACACATTCTTAATTTACTTAATTAACTTTTTTTACAGATCCTTCCTATCATTTTATAAATATAATTAAAATGCTTTTTAAATATCTTTTTAGACCAATTATATTTTTTTCTTGTTTGGCAATCATCACTATGAAAATGATGAGGATCCTTCAAAATCATTTATATAAAGGAACATAATTTTTGTCTCTTAAAACATATTTTATAAAATTAATACTAACACAATTTGTCAAAAGTTTTTAAAAATTCAACATTGTTTTAAAGATATAATTTTGATATATTTATATTTGTATCTAGAAAAATCTAGCTCTGTTTCTGTATACCTAGATTTGTGACACTGTCGAATAGTTATTCATATGATATTCTCTTTAAGTAGTTTCTTATTGATGAACATTGCAAGGTTTTCTAATTTTTTACATTGCAATAAACTGTGCCAAGGTGAACATATTTATAACCTGCTTCTCTATCAACATGTTATTGATTCCTGGATATCTGAAATTTTAATTTCATTAAATATTTACAGGCTTTGCTTCAAAGGAACTAAAATACCAACAATATATGAAAGTTTCTAATTCTCCCCTTCTACTCCAGAAATAAATATGGATTTTAATATTTTTCACATTTATTTGGTTAAAAATAGGAAAGTCTCACATATTTTCATTGGCCTCTTGGTTTTTCTTAACAAACTGCTCATTTTTTATTAACAATTAACTTTTTTTCCTTTTTGATAGGTAGAACTTTTCAAAATATATATAAATACAAATTTGTTACCTGACATGAATTACAGATCTTTTCTCCCAGAGTATTGTTTTCATATTAGTTTAGCTAATTACATATATGATATATTGTGCATATATATATATATATATATGTGTGTGTGTGTGTGTGTGTATACATATATATACATATATATACATAAATGATGTCACTATATTATCTTTAAAATATAAATTTTATGAAATAAATGTAAGCATATTATCACAGTGAATATGGGATATCTTTAACAAATCCAGGGCAGCTGAACTACTGGATATGATTTTATATAGTCATGGCCATGGACATAGGTGCCCACTCACCCACTGAAATGTAAAGGGCAAGTTGTAGCTTTAGGGTTATAGTAAAGTTATTAACTGTCTTTCATATTACCTATCCATCTTTTAAGCAAATTTAAGCAGCAGAATTTTCTAATTGTTCTGAACCAAAGCCAACTTTCAAACACAGCCAGGGGAGATAAGTATTCTTACAAGGTGAGACAGCATTACTACACCATTCATACCTTATTATTTACACTGACATGACCAAATACAGTGGGGAAAAGCAGGGTACCTGAACTACCTTCAACTCTTTTTTAAAACATAGATTCAATTTAAGATTTTTAAATAAATTTAAATTATTTTCAGTATAGCCTCTTCCCTTGTCTGAAACATAAGACATATCATCTGATGATTTATATCAACTCAGTTTATCCCAGAATTGAGTTGGGATCTTCTTTTAATTATCATTTACTTTTGTTCTTGTAATTTTTTTATTGCATATGATCATTACAAGGAGGTCAGTCATGCTGGTCAGGGGTGCAAGAACAGTACATGACCAATTTAACATTAGTGGCCTCTGCATATTTGGCAAATTCTGACAGAATTTTGTTATATTTTTGTTATATAGTTCTGTTATATTTTTTGTTATATAATTCTGTGGGCAAATCGTGTGTGTGTGTGTGTGTCCATACATCATCTGACAACTTTTTTTCTAAAAGTATTATATTTAAACTTTGTTCCAATACACTGTTAGCACATTTAGTATAACCATTAAAAATTATCATAACCACCATTCCTTTAATATCTATTCAATGCACAAGTCCCAAATTTAAATAAATTGATCTCAGTTTGCTTAATGTGCCCTAAATGTGATATGAGTCATTAATAGGTTAAGATCAAACATCAAATTATATGTTTGACAGAAAATCTCTGCTGGCAAGAACAAAATTTAGAAGCTTAAACATACGTAGAATTGAAAAGATAAATTTTCTCTGCAGATATATCTTTTAGGATGAATAACAATATTTGAGTAATCTGCAAGAAATATATTGCTATAGTTTTAAGCACATAATCTCAAGCTGCTGTGTTCTGATATTCCAGAAAGGTTTCAGATAAAATAAATTATTGTTTAAAAATAATAAATATAGAAAGCATGCACTCTTTCCACTTGTGTGCATACATGACTCTCCATTCATATACATGTGCCTCTCTATATATTCACATATCGTTGTGTGTCTCTATGTGTATAAATAAAATTTATATTGAAGAACCTAATATAAGTAGACATTGACTACTTATGTATTTCCTTCCCCTTCCCAAATGTTAGATTTTTCAAAGACGGAAATGATAGGTACATCTTAAAAGACTCAACTATTAGAGTAGGAATCATCCTGATGCTACTCTATGCTTAAAAGAGCTGAATTTGGTATGTGACTGATCTCTATCTAGTAAGACATACATATCATTTTGGCAAAATGATACAATCAATAGTAAGTGTTTAAAAAAGAAAAAATAATAATTCAAGACTAGCTTGAGGGGAGAGAAATATGTCAAGTGGGATGGTTGGCTGATCAAAGACAAAAAGTGAACACAGAATAGCTACAGGCTGTTTGGTTATTTATTATAGTCCCTTCTTGAATGTCTAAATTTCCTGTAAACAGGAAACAAGATTCCTATGAGACACCAATTCCTAAGATTTGAGCACCTAAGTAGATTCTGCATAGTATTAGAAGTGCAAGGAATTTTGGGTGTTAAGCCAAATCAGTCTATTGTAATGGATACTTAAATGCTATGTATTTAAAAATAAATGTGAAAACCTATAATAATCAGGCAGTGGACTAGGCTGTAGAGATAGATATAAGAGAAAAGAAATAAAATGAGCTCCAAAATCTCATAGCATATGTAAAGAGAGGGGAAAAAAAGGAAGCCATTATAAAAAGATAAAGGTACATAACATAATGCAGTCCTGGAGAGAGGACCAGTGTGACTAGAGCATGTTCAACTGACACTTTAAATGATTGGTGTGACTTCAGGATACATATATTTAAATTTTGCCAAATAATCTGTCATTTTTGTAGTAAGGAAAGAGGACAGCTATGGAAAGAGTGAGCATCAGATAAAGATCATAAAAGAAGTAAAAATTGTAACAGACATGATCATATGTTGTAAATAGAAATAACAAGAATGATTGGCTTATGCTATTTGATCTAGTGTTTTCTCAACCATTTTATGTATTTTAACTTAATATAAACTATGTCATTATATAATACTATGTACAAGGATATAGAAGTAATTTTAATTTAGTTTATGTAAGATTTTATTTTATTTATTTTCCTTTACACATTTTTTAAATTTTTGTCTTGCTAAGTAGTAATTTTAAATGGAAAATTTTAATAAATTATTGTGTTTCAACTTCTAATTACATTTACTTCTATGGACTGAATGTTGTGTATCTCTAAAATTTATCTTCTGGGGCCATAATCCTTAATGTGGTGTTTGCATATGGGGCCTTTAGGAGGAGGCTATTTGATTTACATGAGATCATATGAGTGGATCCTCCATGATGGGATTGGTGCCCAGATAAGTGGATGAAAAGACCAGAGTTCTCTCTGGCCCTTGTGAGAATCCAGTGAGGAAGTCTTTGTCAAACAAGCCAGGAAGCAGGCCCTCACTAGAACTGAACCATGCAGTTCTCTGATCTCAGACTTCACATTAGTCCATAGTATTTTGTTACAGCATCCAGAGCTTACTAGGACATGCACCAGGAATAAAATTGGAAATATATGTTCCTGGTCTTGTGATATGGCTAGATAAAAATGAGGTAGAAAAAAGAACAGAAATTTCATGTGCAATTTATTTAGATTTCTACTTTTAAGTGATGTTTAAGTATTAGAAAAGTAGTTCTAAAGAATAGCATACAAACGTTTATTTATTAGAAACTAATACATTGCAAAAATTATTACTCCAAAGTTTATTGGAAAGTGCATTGTCATTGAATTTATCTAGCATTTTATTTTAATATCTAAGAAGTATCTCTTGAGCATGAATTTTAAATAACAAACCCATATGAATATATCAGCACCAGAATATTACCTTCCATTTTGTTATCCTACCACTTATAGTAAAATTAAAATTTGTCCTCAGAATCAGGACACCATCCTCTCTTATCGTTCCTCACTTAGACTCCACAATCACACCTATCTTCCTGCTATGCTTTCTAAACCAGTTCTTCTCTAAGCACTTTCCACAGTGTGGTAAATGATCATACTTAAATACCCATCTGATCAAAATGCTTCCCTGCACAAAACTCTCAAACGGCTTACCATTAATTACAGGTAAAATCCTTGAGCAGTCTATAAAATCAGTGTCAGAAGGCTACTTATTTATCTTTTATATTTCCTGTTTAACTCCTGGAAAATATAAATAATATATATACACACACATATATTTATATACATATACATATTTATGTTTGTACATACATATGTACACCATACCTTCATTGCAGCCACATTAAATAATTCAAAAGCCCCATACTATAACTTATGATTTTTATATTCCTGTTTTTTTCACAGGTTTTCTTGGATTTCTTAAAATGTTCTTATTCACTCTAATTTGACTGATGGATTGCTTAAATATCACTTCTAGAGAAAGTTTATTTCTCTTGCTCCTTTGGACAACTATACAAGATCACTTCTAAGGCGCTACTATAATTATTGATTTGACATTAACTCTAATGTAGTATGAAATTCTGAAAAAAAAAAAACAGTAATGCCTGAAATACTGATATTGACAATGAGCTTAATAACTATGGATAGATTACAGGTTTTTAATACTAATTAAAGAAATGCAAATTTAAAGACTTAAATCAAGGAAATTATTCCATTTTATTTAAATCAAGTAAAAATAAAATATTTCAAATAGGTCATTTTTTAAACACAAATTTCTCATTTTGTGTTTTATTGTAATTATTGGTACCAAGGATTGCCTAAACACTGAATGAAGAAATATACAAGTTTAATAAAAGCCAATTTAATTACATGATTTTTAAATTGCTTTCAAAATTAATCAAGTTGCATATCTAGTGGCTCCACTACTAATTCATTTTCCACTTTATATTGAAAATATGTATATATTTTATGACATCTTTCTAAAATAATGAACAGCTGTGTGTTTATTAAATTTTCTATTCGGTTAAATGAAAGGTAGTTATCTGTAGTCTTTCTTGATGGTGCCATGCAAGTAATATCATCATACATTTCTACCAGAATATGAATAAATTCTAGTAAATTTGATTTTATTACCAAAATTGTATGTATGAGAGTCAGTTATTTTACAGAATGGAGTATCACCATGCTTTGAAAAGTTTGGTTAAATTTTAGGGATGTTTTAGTAATATTTTAGAATACAAAAAATTAAAAGGGAATCAGATTGTAAGACATCCATATCTATAATATTTAGATAAGAATATATAAACTATCAAAAGAAAAAAATGTGATTTGAGATAACGATTTTTTAAAATTTTAAATAGTGAACATTAGATAAACTAAATGTTGCAACTTAATGGTTTACTTGAAGTAGACTTTAAGGCTGGATGTGAGTCGAATAACACGTCATCAGGTGATTAATAGTTAAACTAGAATGGTCACCATTAAACCAGTGGCCTGAATCTTAGCCTTTGGCCTTCTAATAACTGCTTAGGCATTAACAATTACTTAAGAGTAAAAATAAATATTTTGCTCCACAGTATCTGCTGAGATTTAAAAATACGATATGGATGGAATTCGGATACAAATATGATTAGTTGAATGGCTCCTGGGTCACTCACCTACTCCAGGGAAGCAGCACTGTTTAAACGGGTGATTTTTTTTTCCTTACCCCAAACTGCACATCAGAGAGTTGACATTTGAAGGTGAGAGAAAGAAAGCAACTTCACAAAGTAGAGCTTTTGGGAAATGGGGCCATCTTTCAGGCAACACTGGTTAGAAAACATTCTTTTTATCTCTAAATCCATGGAGGCCTATGAAATACTTTACTTCACAGCTACAGAAATAACATCTTGGCCTTCATAAGTAAAGGGCATTTGATTTTTTTCTCCTTCTAAGAAAGCCAGTAGAGGATTGAGTCTAAGAAGTTCTGCTTTACACAGATTTATTTTTTTAACATAAATGTGCAACATAACAGTCTAAGTACAATTGGATTAGGAAGAGTGAAAAATGAATCACTTTGCTTTAAGGATTGAACTCAAATAATTTCCAGCAAGTTGCTGTCTTCTCTACTCAGCATATAAACTTTATGATTCCAAAGAACAATCAAATGAGCTTAAAGTGAAGCCTAAAGCCAGCAAGAAAGCAGAAAATATTGTATAAACAAAGTAGCAAAGGAAGACATGAATTGGTATCCAGGAACAGGCATAACAAAGCCCTGATAATTTGAGAAGTAAAAGATACAAATAGGGGCAAAGGATTAAGAGGTACAAACTTCTATTTATAAAATAAGTCATGAGATATAATGTGCAGCACACAGAATAGAATCAGTAATATGGTAAAAACTATGTACCATAACAGATAGTTACTAGACTTTGTAATCACTTTGTAAGGTATATAAATGTTGCATTACTATGTTATGCACCTAAAACTAATAAAATATTGTATGTCAACTATAATTAAAAATAAATTTTAAAAAACTTAATACCAATCTTAGGAGGGCATAGAAGTCAATTACAGAACTATTTTGGTCAAAGTATTTTTTTTATTTTGCTATAAGCACATGTATTTACATAATAAAATCATCACTTGCAAATAGAGAGGAGAGAGAATTACAGTCTATAATACCTTTTTTGTCCTTCTAAAGTCACAAGTGATAAAAAATAATTGATAAAAAATAATTAAGCTTTGGTAAAGTGAGATACTGTAACCAAGTAGATCGAACATTTTTGATCTCAATTCTCTTGTTCAGAAGGAATAGTTTAGACGCTCACAACACTTTATTGAATAGTTCCATAACAAAGATTACCCATATTTTATTTTGTCTTCTTTATACAAGTCATTGTACCACCTTTTCTGTAAAAAGACTAATTGGGACCAGCCTTAGTCCTCAATGTCCATATAGTTACATAGGAGACATAGAACAGGCAACTAAAAAGTGGCAGAGAATTTAACCAGTAGATGAGGGATTGCAAATATATTTCAAGTTAATCTGTCATGAGGAAGACAATCAGAAATATTTTACGGGTTAAAAAAAAACATTCGAATTAAGTCTAGGGTTTTAAATGTTAGAAATGAAGAAGGTACAAATAAACATCAAAATGGAACACAGAATTACAGATATTTTCTATAAAAGATGCTTAGAATCAGGAGGGGCTTTCTTTCATTTTATATCCACGTGTGACCTACATTCAATAAGTGAACAGGAGTTAGTGATAGTTCAGTGCAACTGATTTGTATGATTAGAACTCAAGTAAAGGCAGCATATTTGAGCAATGGCCCAAAGAACCCACAACTAGTGATAAAGGTGCAGAATCATTCAAGTGAGACTTGGTTAAGAGTTGCAATAGGACAGTGGAAGAGGAAATGAAGAAGAGATATATGTAAGAAATAAAGATGGGACAGAATTCACAGTATTTGGGTACCCATTTAATGTGAGCAAAAGAAGGAGACTTGCTATAAAGGAGACTTGAATAAAATTCAGAGATGCCTGAATTTTGAGTCCAGTTGCCTGGGCACTGTGCTAGTAAAGTAAGTTGTATTTGAGGTATAGGGTGATGGATTTAATGGTTAGGAAATACTGGTTTTTGTTTGTGGATGTATATTCAGCTTATACTAGAATATGCAGTATGTCAAAATATCTAGTTGCAAAATAGTATACCTTTGAAGGTATTAGTAATATATTTTTTTTAGTTTTTTATTTGTTTTATTTTCATTACAAACTGTCAGTATATATAACCAATAATATACCACATTTAGAATTGACAGATTGATATCTTCTCCCCTCTCTTTGAATACCATCCCTAAATGTAAAATGACAATTAACTAAGAAGCGAAGAAAAAACAGTTTTTACTAAGAAAATGAATAAAATAATATTGTCCTCTTGAGTGCATTTGACAAGCAAGCAAAGCTGGATGCTTTGGTTACAAGATTCTAGCAGATTAATATCAGGTAAATGGAAAGCACACAATAAATATTTAGCTCTTATCTGGCCTGCAAGACAAAATGTGGTTTTGCAGATAATCAAATCTATCTTAATTTATATAAAATATGTAATATTTCGATCAACTTTCTAATCAATGTCTGTAAATATATAAATATTTAAAGTATAATTCAATTTTACTAATACAGCATGGGTTCAAATAATAACCACAGTAGTTTAATATAGCAAATAATATTGAGCTTTAAATAATAAGTAGGCTGTTATTTCAGGGTAACAATTTTGTTAATTTAAATGTTCTGTCAATATTCTTAATCATACAACTATTACCAGAGCCAGTGTTCTCATTCCATAAATATACATAATAGGAAAAAGGAAATTAATTTTACAATGATATTATACTTCTGTTGTTGTTGATCTCTGTCATTTGAAATAGTAAAATTCCTGAATCTTCTAGAAAAATAGACTAGTAAATGATTCGACCATCTACCTCAAATACTCAAATGCAAATTGATAACACTCTGGTTGGTTACTTATATAATAAATTATTAAAACAATAAAAGTACTGTGATTAGTCCACAGAACCATTAATAAAATAATTCGAAAGATATTTCTGAATCTTTTTATATTTGTCACATACTGAATATGAGGCACAAAGGAGAAAACCATATCAAAGCAAATAAAAATTTTTTGTTGTGTGATTAATATGTGTTAGACTAATATTAAGTGTAAAATAAAACAGAAGAAGTTATAATGAAAACATCAGTGGAAAGACATAGGTATCCCATTCTCAATGACAAAAAAAAAATGGACTCTACCATATAGATAATAATTTGTGTAGAAGTATAATGTACCTATAAACAATAAGTTTATTGTTTTGTAACCCTGGGGGAAGGACAGGTCTGCATTATATTTGGAGGCTGTGATGGGGTGGTCCCAAAGACATTTCTAGGTGATTTGGCAAGTGAGGTCACTGTGATTGACACCTGGCTGCTATATAACTTTGCCTAGCGTGTATGTGCTCACCTAGCATTCAGTCTGTTATAATTAGATTCATGACCTTCCAGGCATAGTCATGGTACATAATGATGATATAATGAGACTGAAGTTATGAGTAATATTTTCTATGCATGTGTTTGTGACCAGATTAGACCAGCTAAGACTATGACCCTCCTGTTCTTTGTCTCTTAGGATGCAAGAGAGATTCTCTAACTATTGGGATGTTCTTTGGGTGGTCTCTAGGTTGGGCTCCTATCCCTTTGTTCCCCTGTCATTCATGTCTGACTAGCTACCTAACAATTTGACAAATTAATATGCTCTAAGATATAATAATAAAATATAATAGATGTAAAAGTTAAAAGTTGATTTTCAGTGAGGGTTTTATTTAAAAAGACATTTGGAATAAGTTAAGATTTGAGCTATTTTGGAAAATGGGTATATTTATGTAAGAAAGTTACTGCAAATGAGGGAGCCAAGAGAGCTCAAAAAGGGTTTTAGTAACTGATCTTGTCTAGAAAATGTTTCTAAAACTGAGATTATCAAAATCACTTAGGGTAATATTTAGAATTACAGATTCCTTGGCACTAAACCAGATCTACTAAATAACAATCCCAGTGTTGGGTAGAAGGGATTGACAGTGGAGAAATGGTTTGGTTGACTGAATAATGCCTGGAAGTATGTGTGTATGCGTGTGTGTGTGTGTGTGTCTGTAGGTCTGTGTGTGTATATTTATGTATATATATACACACATATACACACACATATGTGTGTGTATATATTAGTTTCTTGAGTAAACCACATAATTGGGTAAAATGGTAATAAGAAAGTTTGATTTCATACGGATAATTCTGATTAAAATGTGTAAAATTTATGGAGAAGTGAACGGGATACATTCAACCAATTAAAAGCCTATTATAATTGCATAGTTGCATGATAGTGAATAATTGACCGTGCACTTAGTTATGGAAATCATAACTGAAATAAGGAAATGGAAAATATTTTGATATTAAAATAGCATGGCATCATACTATATAGTTCAGATTTTTGGCTTTCACTTGGCCACACAAGAATCGGCCTTGAGCCTGGATCATGTTCTTATCAAGAGATGAAGAGCCCAAAAAGCCTGTGCCAGGCTATTGCCTTGTGTGGGAATATCTTTCCCTATTCCAGACAAGAGCGTTCTTTTGTCTCTGCTTAAAGGATGGGCATCATATGGTACCTGGTCAACCCCACTGCTGGTTCCTTCCACAACCGCACAAGAAGGATGTGTTAAGCAAATCGTCCTGCTTTAAGCAGCTCGGAGGGGTCCACAGGCCACCAAGGACCAAAGCACAGTACTGAAACTGATCTTGCTGTTTATTCTTTCTGTAAATAAACAATTGTTTGATCTGTGCTACCATTTATGTGTCACTAACAGGATTCCTCATGTCTTAAACCATTTCCCTAATGTCCCTTCAGTTTTTGCTTTATTTTTAACAAGGTTATTTAAGAAAACTGCCTCAGTTAGAGTGGTATTATACAGAGCTGAGAGGAATTGGGGGATCTGGTTAGATTAGAAATTGCACAGTAATACTAGCATTGGTTATAGCTTTGGAAAATCTTGGTTATAAGAGGTAGTAACAGGAGGATTAGGTTTTGTTCATTTGTTTTTTAAGTGTACAGTACAGGGTTATTAACTATAGGCATAATATTATATAATATATTCTAGAACTTAACTATGGTTCATAACTGAAACTTTATATCTTTTGAATTGCAACTCCTCATTCCCTATCTGATTGCAGCCCCTAGCAACCACCATTCCACTCTCTGCTTTTATAAGTTTGACTATTTTAGATATTTCATGTAAATAGAATTATACAGTATTTGTCCTGTGATGGGTTTATTTAATTTAACATGTCTTTAATGTTCATCCATGTTGTTGTATGTGGCAGGATTTCCTTCTTTTATAAAGCTGTATATACCAGCTTTCTTTATGCATTCATTCACTGATGAATGTTTAGTTTGTTTTCATATTGTGGCTATTGTGAACAATGCTACAATGAATTGAAAATGCAAATCCCTTTTTGAGATGCTGACTTAAATTTTTTTGGCTCCACATCCAGATGTCTGATTGCTGGATTATATGAAAGCTCCTTTTTAATTTTTAGAAAACTAGATTTTTTGGAAAACTTTCAAACTGTTCCATATCAGCTGCACCATTCTTTTATTCCCAACAGTAGTGCACAATTCCAATTTCCTTGCCAACACTTATCTTTTGTTTGTTTGTTTGTTTATAATAGCCATCCTAATAGGTGTGAAGTGATATCTCATTGTGTCTTTGATTTTCATTTTTCTGTTGATTAATGATCTTTTAAGCATCTTTTCATACACTTATTGGCCATTCATATGTCTTCGTTTGAGAAATGTGTATTCAAGTCCTTTGCTCATTGTGTAAAATATGGCATTTGTTTCTTTGCTATTGAGTGGCAACTATTATTTATGTTTTGTATTTTAGCTTCTAAATATATACATATATATATGTATATATATATATATATATATATATATATATATATATATAATTTAGTGTGTAAATATTTTTTCTCATTCCATAGGTTACCTTTTCACTGCTTTAATTATTCTCTTTAGAAGCTTTTTTGCTTTGATGTAGTTCTCATTTGTTTTTACTTTTGTTGCCTGTGCTTGAGGTATTATATTTGGGAGATTGGGATTTTAAGGTGTCCAAAATAAACATGTTATGCATTATGGGAGTACTGTATTTACCTTCTAAATAGAAGCATTGTAATCAATTTAAAATATGAAAATAGGAATATGGCATGGGGTGCAGAATTGTCTAGAAATATCTGTAAGAGAATAGTGCAAAGAGCATGTTTGTGTGTGTGTGTGTGTGTGTGTGTGTGTGTGTGTGTATGGAATATGTGTGTAATTTTTCTGAGTGTTTGGACAAATTATTAATTTAACCTCTTTGGCTCTAACAAATGTGATAGAACTAGAAAAATGTAATAATAAAAGTTCTATCAATTTAATGTTCTAATTAAATTTAAAAAGAAATGGTAACTAGCAGCCCATCTATTTTCTTATATGAACTGAGCAAAGGAGATTACAAAAAAAAAAAAAAAAAATCCTAGCTGAAAAAAGGGGAAATTAATCATCAAGACTATAATTGCAAAACTGCTTAAATGTTAATGAACTTGATAAAATATTTATGAATCAGATTCAAAAAGCATACAGATTAAGATTAGAGGTCATGAAAGCCACTTAACTAATTAAGAAATATCACCATAGAACAAATTATATAATGTGTTAAATGTTAATATCAAAATGATCTTACACAGTAAGTATGTGATTTGGGTCATAAATATTAATTATTACCTTTGTATAATTTATATAATAAAAATAAAAAGTGGAAAAAGAGTTGGTTTATCTTTTTAATACAAATTTTCAATTTAAAAGACATTCAGAGATTTTTTAAAGGAAATAAGAATTAGAACGTATCGAGGAAAGGATAAATATATTCCTAAGTTAAATATGTCCATAAAAATAATTTAAAAATTGTTTATTTAGCCAAAAACATGTCCTCCTTTTCTGTCTTTTCTCCCATATTTCTTTCTTGTTCCTTTTTAGAATATAAGTTTGGGATTTGATTTATGTATTCAGCTTCAGCTTTATTTCTGATATTTTATTTTGCCCACAGCACAGGTAAATATTGCTAGGACCTCCTAATTTCAATCCAAAAAGATAGGTGTAAAATCTGTGTAAAAACTGTGTTCTCATTGTATTATACTTCATGCCCCAAGGAGAGAATGATTTAAACATTAGGGATTTAACACATATGTATCAAATAGTTAAGTGAAATAATGAAGAAATATTTAATTTGATTTGGAAAATATGATTGCTCTGTATCTATAACTTGTTCAGTAGTATCCTTTTTTCTTCAATAATTCACAAAATTCTTGCCAATTAAAGTTATTCCAAATAAAGAGGATCATATTATTCTTTCTCCAATTCTACTTTATAGGTTTGAATAATTTCTCAAGAAATTAACTTATGAATTATTATCTAGTAATCTATAATATTTTAGATAATTTATTTAAAAAGTTTCAAAGATATTATTTAACTTTTCTATTTCTGTACTTTTTACACATGTCTATATTTTTTGAATATTGATTCAGTTACATGTTGATCATTTATAGCTATTTTCCTTTTTTATTTCTTAGCATTAGTTATGCATGCCTGGATACAGATCAAATGCTATTTAGATAATGATGATTGTGTCAGTTATTCAGCTGCAGATACTTAAACAACATTACATCAGTAGACTCATTTAGCCACACATAGTTGTATCAATTGCAATTATAAAAATTGAAAATTACTTAAAACCAACTGAAAAGTAGCATACCCAATAAAATGGTCATTATCTCAAAGAACAGTTGTATGGAAATAGGATCAGTTCAAGGTAGGGTAATTTAGAGACATATCAATATCTCTGAACTCATTATTTTCATCATTTTGCTGTGCAATCCTCAACACATTCATATATTCTGTTTTGGGTATTGTAGCATGTATAATAGCACAAACAGTGAAAAAATGAAAATATCCAAAAATAGGGGAAAAAAGAAAAAAGTAAAAAACAATACCTTTTATTAATAAGGAAATAAGTAATTTTCCAGAACCTTCCCAGAAGACTTTTTTTTTAGTTCTCATCAACCAGAATTGAGTTACTTCTGCTGGAACAACCAAAATAATAGCAAAGGAATAAGATAATCACTGTTGTCCTGAAAAAGTTATTTTGTACCTTTGAAGCTAGCAAGGGTCTCATTCCTTGAAAACATGGATACTGATGATGAAGTTTCAAAGAAATTTGGAGCTTTGTAAGCAAGGAGAGAAGGGAGGGATAGAAAAAGAAAGCAACCATTTTGGGTCATTAAAAAATAAAGTCTGTGTTTCAAAAAGGAGGCATTATTTTGGTATGTGTGATCTATCTCAGTCTGGCAGCTATCCCAGTTAACTTGCATTTTACAGTCAGGAGACATTTTCCAGTCACAGTTAATGGAGGTGCAGTGTGATATTGTTGGCCAATTTTTCTTTATGTCAACTTTATGCCTATTGAGTTCTAGATTACAGTAAATGATATAACCTCCTATATCCTTACAAAGCGTAGGATTGAAATCATAATCACATTCACTTCCTAGCCATGCATATCTGAAAAGTTTAGAAATTGAAAGATCTTTTATAAAGGACAGAGAACCTATCCAAGCTACCTCAATACATGATGGCAGAAAAAGTCAAGTAAAACCACTTTATTTTCATCATTATCAACAAGTACCATTGGTGATCAAGTAGATAAAAGAATTTAGTGGTGATAAGAAAAAGAACGATGGCTAAGTATAGTTTGTCTTAAAATAAACAACAACAATTAAAAAACAAATACTTGTAGAAATGTGGATAAGTTGATAACACATTCTCATCAGTTTCATCAATCAGATTTGTCATTTTTTTTTTTTGTTAAGTATCTCTGAATAAGCAGATTGGTGAGTGGAATAAAAAACATTACTAGGATATTGTTTCGTCTTTGGTATTGAAGTAGAAGCTCTTTATGTAAGCAAGAACAGAGTGGTATGATTCATTTTTATAACTGGTCTTAGCTTTGAATTGCTATTGTCAACCAGCCACTTGAAATTAATTTCATTTTGCTTCTGATGTGTCTCCTATCTTGCCTCTTGTTTTCTCCTTTTCTCTTTTACTATGATCTCTTTTTATGAAGTGTTTTTGAACTGTAACTGTGTAATTTTTTGTGTGTTTTGATATATGCATAAAACTAAAATTATCACCATAATTAAGGTAAAGTATATATCTATTATTCTCCAAATCTAGGATTTATATTTGATTTTCTCTAATTTTCTTATCTTAACAATATCATTTGTCCTCTACCCTAAATATAGCACCTAAACCCATTAATGTTAAATATTTCTTTAAGTTGTATTGAGTCTAAAAGCCCTCTGCTAAGAAAGTCAACTTAGTATGCAGCATTCATTCATTGACTAAGTATGCATTAAACAAAGACAGTTCATTCATGTTATTTCCAGTAGTTATGTTCTGTGAAATCATCATGAACACTGAATTAGTAAATATTGAACTATTGCTCCTGGGAAATATGTACATACTTATGTATATGTATATCTCACATAGAGTAAAACCTTAAGTCATAAAACAACTCATCTTTTTAGAGTCTATTTTTTGTTCTTTTTTTTTTTTTTTAAAGAAATGAGATTCACGAGTTAAGGACTTGCTTGAGACCACTCCACTCCATTAACAGGTGTCAATTAAACCCTGCCCGATTGTTCTAAAGACAAAGCTTCTTGCACTAAACTTTGCTGCCCCATAGTCTTAAACTTTTTGTCACCTCTGCGTGAAAACTAAAACAAGAATGCAGAGCTTGGCTTTGTTTAACCTCAGCTGGTACATGTGCATTAAATGATTCAATTTTTTTTTTTTTTGTGCTTTGTTCAAATCACTACCAAAGCACAATGAATAATGACTTTGAGGTTACAAATAAATATTATAGTGAATAACAGTTCCCAATTTCCTGCTCCCCCCAGCCTCTGGCAATCACTGTTTGACTTCCTTTCTCCATGAGTTTGACACTAAGAAACTACATGGTATCTGTCCTTCTGTGACTTGCTTATTTAACTGAGTATAATCTCTTCAATGTTAATCCATGTTATCATTTATCGAAAGGCTTCTTTCTTTTTGTGCATGTATATGCTACATTTTCTTTATTTTCTGTACAGGTTTATGGAGATACAATTGGCATATAACATTGTTTTAAGCTTAATAATTTGATAGATCTGTATTGTGAAATGATCACTACAATAAATTTTATACTCATCACATCACATAGTTAAAAACTTTTTTCTTCTGGTGGCAACTTTTAAGATTTACTTCTTAGCAACTTGCAGACATACAATATAGCATTGTTAATTATAGTCACCATGCTATACATTACATCCTCAGAACTTAATTATCTTATAACTGGAACTCTTACCTTTGACAGCCTTCACCCATCATCTGGCAACCACCAGTCTTTTCTGTTCCTATGAGTTGTTTTATTTTGTTTTGTTTTGTACAGATTCCACATATACGTGAGATCTTACAGTATTTGTCTTTCTTTATCTGATTTCACTTAGTACAATGTCCTCAAGGTTCATGCATGTTGTCGCAAATGGCAGATTTTCTTCCTTTTTTTAACTGAATATTATGCCACTCTGTATATGTGCGTGCGTGCGTGAGTGTGTGTGTGTGTGTGTGTGTGTGTGTGTGTGTGTGTGTGAAATTACATTTCTATATCCATTCATCTGTCAGTGGGCATTTAGGTTATTTCCATCTCTTGCATATTGTGAATAATGTTGCAGTGAACATGGGAGTGTAAATATGTCTTTGAAAACCTGATTTCTGTTCTTTTGGTTATATACCCATATGTGGAATGGATGGATCATATGATAGTTGCTTTTTAACAATATCTTGGGAAACCATCATACTGTTTTCCACAGTGTCTGCACCAATTTACTTTTCCACTTACAGTGTAGGAGGGTTTCCTTTCTCCATATCCTCATCAACACTCATCTTCTGTGTTTTGATAATAGGTAACTCGCCATTGTGAGGTGATAGCTCTTAATGGTTTTGATTTGCATTTTGTGATGATTTGTGATGTTAAGGATCTTTTCATGGACCCGTTGGCTATTTGCATGTTTTCTTTGAAAAAATGTCTGTTCAAAATATTTAAATGCACACATAATGCAATTAATAGTAATACATTATTTCATGCTTATTTTTTCTTAAAAACAGAAAACATTAAAAATAAAAAATTGTTTTAAAATAAACAATTAAAGAGAAAATAATGGGGAGATTTATAAAGACATATTAAGGGACACTTGGTAAGCTGTTGTTATTTCTTCCATAGTAAAGATTATTCTTTGACTTATTTGCTATCATTAACACTTGCATTAAATACCTCTGAACTCTGCCTTACAAGCAAATAGTAGGTTTGGCTTTCCTCATTTCCTGAAAAAAGTAATGTGTCATTCTCAGTGCATTATATCAGAAGAGACATTACATTTGTTTGTTCCATTATTGATGATGTAATTTTTTATTACATTAATATGTTTAATAAGTGTCAGCCAGTTTTTTTGTTGTAAATTTATAACTATAATAATTTTGTGGAGATATTTTGAACTATAAAAAATCTTGTTATTAAGCTTTCATGGATTACATTGAGCATTCATGAATGATTCTTTTCTAATTCAACCTTGATGGCAGCAAAATGATGATTTTGTAATTTCATTATTTATTTTAATTTCTTATTATTCATCTGTATGGTTCTCTCTATACCCCCTCCATCAATTTTACATAGGGATGTTGAACAAAATTTTATGGATTCTACACCAAAATTGACATAATTAATATACTAAATGTTTCATACATACAATTCTGTTATTCTTTTCTATTCATTTTTATTTCACTGTGGTTACTTTAAATAAAAGTAGAAACAATCTTGCATTTTTAAAAATTTGTTTGCTATGAGATTGATAAAATATATCTTTAAAATGCCAATAGGTTCTTTATTCAAACTCATAGTTTAGAAATAGTTTATAAAACAACTTTTAATAGTTTGTGTGTAAAATCCTTTACAGTTGTCTTGGATAAACAGCATTTTACATTTCACAAACAATAGTCTTTATCATTTTTAAATATCTTGTGATTGTTACATTATATTTCAATATAAAACTTTCAGCAAGAGAAATATAACTACAATTTCTCTATGTGTTTATGTTAAATCTGACAAAATATTATAGTAATGGAACCCAAAAGAAGTCCAAATTCACTGGAACTAGTGACTATGTTAACTTATAGGGGAAAAAGAAGACATTGAAGATGTGATTAAGGTTAAGTACATTGAGATGAAAAATAATCCACGTAGGCCCTCATTAAACACATGAGTCCTAAAATCAGAGAAACTTCTCTGTGGTGAGAACCCAAGAGAAAGATCAAACTATGCAAGAGCACAGAGATTCGACTTTGCTATCATTGAAGATAGAGAAAGTGATTCATGAGCCAAAAAATGCAGTTCTCTAGAAGAAAGTACTTCAGACAAAGGAGATTTAGGTTAGAAACATTAACTACATAGACAAAAGAAGAGTGTCTGAGAAGAAATAAATAAAAGTAAAATAAAATATTTTATTCTTATTCTTAATTAGTCTAATATGTAACTGTTTGAATAAATAACAGTAATTGATATTTGCTAAATGTTTATGATCCCTCAAATTAATATGTTGAAATCCTAATCCCCAGTGTGATGGTGTTTTGAGGTGGGGCCTTTGAGAGGTAATCAGGGTTAGATGAGGTCATGAGAGTGGAACCCTCATGATGGCATAAATGCCCTTGTAAAAAGAGACAAGAAATCTCCCAGCCATGAGGCTATGGCAAGAAAGTGGCTCTCTGGAATCCAGTAAGTGGGCTCTCACCAGACATCTATTCTGCTGGTATATTAACCTTGGATTTTCCAGCCTCTAAAACTGAGAGAAATAAATGTATGTTGTTTAAGCCAACAAATCTATAGCAAATCTATTGTAGCAGACTGAACTAAGGTGGTAATAATGCTTTTAATGATTATATTATATGTATAACTGAAATGAATGACCAAAATGTCATAAGAATGGATGAGAGGAATTTGAGTACTTTATTACTATGTATATGTACAATACATGAACCAATATAGTGTTATTTGAATGTGGTTTTAGAATAGTTCAAAATGTATATTGGAAACTCTAGGAAAATTATTTTTTTTAGGGAAACAAAATTGATATTCTAATGGAAAAAATAAATAGAATTATAAAAAAAGAGATCAGTTGAAACCAAAAAGGCAGGAAATTATTAGGGGTAGAGGAGAAGAAAAAATGGAATCTATAGAAAATAGTTTCAAACGTGATGGGTACTAATCCAAATACATGAATCACCTCTTTAAATGATAATGGAATAAATAAACCAACTAAAAATAGGTTGTCAAAAAGAGTAAAAACTACCCAACTATATTATTTATAAGAAACCTACTTTGAATATAAACATACTGGTATATTAAAAGTAAAGGAATGAGAAATATATGCCATGTTAGCACTAATTGAAAAAAAGCTAGAATAGTTATATTAACTTTAGACAAAGCCAACTTCAGAACAGGAAATATTATCAGGGACAAAGAGAAATATTATATGAAGATAAATACATCAATTAAAAAAAAAAGTCCTAAGCATATATATACCTAACAAATGATCCCCAAAAAGCTTGAGTCAAAGACTGAGTGATAGAACTGGCAGGAGAAATAAACAAGTCTACTATTATAACTGGGGATTTGAATATTCCTTTTTCAAATTGACAAAATCACACAGAGAAAAACTCAATAAGGATATAGTTCACCTGAACAGTGCTGCCAAAAACTTGATCTACTTGACATGTAAGAAATACTAAATCACCAAACGGCAGAACGCGTGTTCTTCTCAAGGTCAAATGGAGTATTCACCAAGTTAAAAAATATTCTAAGATATAAAACATAACTTAAAAAGAATAGAAATTATGCAAAGTATATTCTCAAATCACGGTGGAATTAAACTAAAAAATCAATACCAGAAGGACAGCTGGAAAATCACCAGATATTCAGAGATTAAACAACAAACTTCACAATAACATATTCATTATTTAGAATCAATTTAAGTTATTAAAAAGCCCAAGAGGAATTCAAATATTGTGAACTAAATAAAAATTTATATAAACTTAGTCAAATTTGTTGTGTCCTGTGACAGCATTGTTGAGATAAAATTTATAGCATTAAGTGCATATATTATAAAAGAAGAAAATTTTTAAATCAATTACTTAAGCTTTTATCATGGTAAACTAGAGAGAAAAGAACAATCTAAGTCTAAAGTAAGCAGAAGTCATAAAGTAGAGCAAAAATCAATATAATTAAAACAGAAGACAATAGAGAAAATCAATGAATAAATTCAAAAGCTTGTTTTCTGAAAAAGTCAATAAAACCAGTAAAACTATATATACATTAATTGAGAAAAATAGGGAAGAAGCAGATTGCCAGTATAAAAAATGAAAGCAGATTCATTAGTAATAAACTTGTGGACATTAAATGGGTAATAAAGAAATACTACAAGTGACTCTATGTTCAACAATTTTATAACTTAGATGAAGTGAACTAATTAAGCCAAGTGTGGACTAATTAACTTTAGAAAAATGGGTTATATAAAGATGAATAAAATGATAATCTTACTGTAAAAGTCTGATTCTTCAAATCTAAGTGACCCCAGAGTTGAGTGAGCCACAATGTTAGTCAACTTGCTACTTTTAAGAGGTTATAATTTGAAAGTCTTTACTGGATTTGCGATTTCTTGCCTGAGTTAGTCAAAGAAACAGGCAAATTAGAGGCAATAAAATTCAAGTTCTAGAAAGATCATAGAAGAATTCCAGCTAATAAAATCACATAAAAAGATTTCAGAGAATAAGAAAGAAATATGTCAGACTAGAGACATAAATTTGAGTGGGAATACCAAGAACTAGTTCGTTGTGAGCATTTAAAAAAGAGTTAGAGTGTTATTATATGGAGTCAGATGTTGTCTTACAGAATCTGGGATGATAATGGTAACATCAAAACAGACCCAGATTCACATTCCAGGAGCAAGTTCAATTTACAGAAAATGTAATCTAATAGAGAAACTGCTATGATATATTAAATTGGATAACAGATTCTGAAAAGATTCAAATGGAATAACTGATGAGGAAATGCTCACAGTCAGGTTATTCTCTCCTTAAAGTCTGAAAGCAGGTAACAGGCTACAAAGGGGATTAACAATTGCAAAGCATAGCCCTTGACTCAGATAAATTAACAAAAGAGGCAAAGTATCATGATAAACTCTCAGCCATAAGGGCATAGGCAGAAAATCAGTTATCCAAATTAGTGCACACAATCCAAACTAGAGTAATAAAATTGCATAGTGGTAACATTAGGTGATAAGTTAAATTTTTAAAAATTTCCCCAAAACTATCAGGAAATGTGTTCTAGAGACAAAGATAAACCTACAGATTGGACTCAATGCGTTACAGCTCTGTGAGGAAGCATAATATACAAACTGGAAAATACTTGAAATATGAAAATAATCCTGCATTTGTTTCACATTCTTCTACCTGGCCCTGCTGTTTTAAATATAATATTACACATTCTGTGTTGAATCCTTTGTGGCAGAATTTGGAAATAAATATACTAAATAAAGATGATGTCATTATATTGTATTTGTGATCTTTATTGGCAAATAAAGTAATATATGCTATGAAATGGTATAAATTATATCATAGTTAATATAGAATATTCAAATTGTCACTCTGTCTTTTTCATATCCTTAGGTCTACATATTCAAACTCAGGCCACAATAATTAATAAATAAAACATATCAAGTAGACAGCATGACAATAAAGTAAAAATGAACAAAAGTTCATCAAGTGAGTCAGTCACTATTTGGAAGGATTTCAAAAAGCCCATTAGTTAGCCACAAGTTTTCCAATACTCCAAGAAACAATGAGAAAAAGTTACTTTTTAAGTGTTCAATTACATTTATAAAGCACTCTTTTTCACTTTGTATACAGGCTCATTATCTATAATCCTCACATCCACTCTGAAAGGTAAATACTATTAATCCATTTTGTAGTAGAAAATACTGATAAATTATGAGTCTGGCAGGATTAACATAACAATTTAGTGATGTAGACATGAATCAAACTTAGATATTTAAACACATTCACTTATCAAACAAATAAGTGTTGGAATCGACCTAAACATAGAATGATCATATTTGAGGCTCTGTTGTAATCACCATTTTATTTACAATATCTAGCACAGAACCTGGCAACTATTTAGTTCTCTCTAAATAAGTGTTGACTGGATGGGTGTGTCAGGCATTTTTCTAAGTTCTCTTTCTTCCCCATATCACCAAACTCATATTTCATCTCAGTGTAGGTTATTACACTGTAGGATGATTCTTAATCTAATAATATAAGTGAATATAGATGTTATAAACAACTCTTTTCCTAAATACTGACATCCCCAAACTTCCATTTTCATTGGAATTTACTTATCTATTAGGGAGTGAGAATTTTAGATATTTTAGGTGATTAATTTAAGGGCTTCACAAGGTCTACAGCATACACTGCAGAGCATGCATATTTTAAAAAATATTGTGATATATTAAACTTTAATAAATCACCATCTGTCAACAATAAATCTATATTAATCTGAGATCATGAACAACATAGATATATAATTATGTTGCAATACTTGTGAATTTAGATGGAAGACACTTTTTCATTAGAATCACCCTCAATCCACTTTAGCATGATTGTTTAACTTTTAAAACTTGGCTTTCCGATTATTTATAAATCGTGCTGCTGTTCTGGATCCACTGAGGAAATTATGAGGTAGCAGAAAGCTTCTTTCCAGCCATTACTGGGATTTGAGGATGAATTACCTTTTTTACCATTGACTTGGAAGCCCCCTGAGTTTTAGATATAGTAACTGGGCAGCAGCTCCTGGGTGGGGCACTTTGAGTGTGAAGAGAGTGGAGACATCGCTTCCAAATATTCATCTTCAATCCTAAGTGCTAGTGAGTTTTATGAGGAGGGAATGTTCCTTGTATTCCACTCAGTAGGTTAGAAACATTCTATCTGCCTATTATTAGATAATTCAGTTTCCCACTGTGAGGCCATATTTCTGCCTCACACTTTCAAATTCTTGTCTTCGTTTCACTCCTTTAGTGAATTTCCCAACAATCTTTAGATCTCTCTCTGTTTGCTGAACTCTGTATTCTTGTCGGTCTTTATCTGTGTGTTTGTCTCATTTTTGCAGCTAAAGTATCTTCTTTCCAATCTCTTCTCAACACCTGCTTTCAAAACTTAATCATTTTTCATCACTCTGTGTTGCCCATTTCAGTGAGCTGTCCATTAGACACACATGGATAAATAATTCAGTTACCAATTTTAAGAGGTTTTACAACCCAAGGGTTGATCTGACATCTCTGAAAAATGTTCTCTTTCTTAAGGAGGAGTAATTAAACATATCTATTTGTATTATAGAAATTTATTATATAAGGCTCAGTTGTTGGAACATTTCTTTTAGCCCCTTCTCTACATTTACAAGTGATTTAATTTAATTTCCCTACTTATTTTCTCTCTTTCCATTTCAATAAATGCTCTCATTGATTTAGATTTGTTAAAACAGTTACAAATGCAAAATTCTTTGACTTTCTTCCACTGCTTACTCTTATGAGTCAATACTTCGAAACTTCAAGTTTCTGATTGTCTGCTAGATAAAATTTTATTAATGAATATCCACTCCTTTCAGTGCTAGGGTGGCTTATCATCTTTCTAGGACATATGCTTCATGCAAAAACGGTGTCTGATACTGACTCTTAACAGGTGGCTTGATTTTCTAGACAGTTTATTATCACAGATAAATCCATTGACTTATTTCCACTTAATAGCATCTTCTTAATTTATATTCTCTTTTTTTCTGGTATTATGGTATATTATGGGGTTTACTCGTGTTCTTATCATCCCATGAGTTTACTTCCATGTCACTCTTTGCACATTTTAGGTTTTAGGAGAAGTCTGAATTTTAAAATTTATGACTAAATTTGCCAATGCACCTTATATCTGATAAGAGATGTTTAGGAGATTGCCTCAGTGAGACAGAAACTGGAAAATGTTAAGGCAGTGTCTCTGTTTTTGCAATAGTCTCAGACTTCATGTAGGGCCATCTCATGTATCCCTTACTTTCTCAGCATTTCTCCTTTGAGATTCTGCTTAAGAAGCAAAGGCAGTGGTTTAGCATTTTACACTGCTTCTGACTTTCAGCTCTCTGTCTCTAAATCCTCTCTTATGCTCATCACTTCCATATTTAAAAGGTTATTTAACTTTCCATTTACAGGTAAAGGGAAACAACTAGAAAATTGGTTTTAACACTTAATTGCAAATCTCTTTTATCTGTTTGACCAATATTTAAGTGTGCTACACTATCTCACACTAGGAATTTTGGGTTATCTTAATTTAGAACCTAAAAATGGGGTTTCTGCTAACTTGTTCCCAAGAAAAATGGAAGCCCCAGAATCTAACATATAAATGAGGGTAAGCTGAAAGGATGAGTGGGGGAGTATATAGAAATACCTTGATTTCTCAAGTAATCTACTTATCACATATTAATATTCCAAATATACTCTTCTATACCTGCTTGTTAAATTGAGATTTTATCATCAGTACCTAACTCCTAAAGTGTCATTGATTCTTTCCCCATATTCTTGAAAGAAACTTGTACATAACCAGAGATCACAGATTTTTTTTAAATGCTATTCTGTCATGTGATTAAAAAAATTTTTTTTTCATTTTCTATTTTCATTTAAATTTTTTTCTTTTCCCTTCTTTTCTTTATCCATTTGGTTTATATTTTTTCTATGAAATATAGTTTATTTTGAAGTATGCTTCTGAATTTTCAAACACAAGGAGAACTTCATTTTATTTATTTGTTATATTATCTAGGTTAATTGTATTATATTCAAAAACCATGCAATTCACAATGTAACTTACTTTTATGTTGTTGATGGTTTGCATTATGGCCCAGTATATTATAATTTTTTGTTACATGCTCGAAAAGAAAGAATACCATTCAGTGGTTAGGAGGAGTCTGTTAGCTTATTGTTGTTGCTGATATTGTCCAAAGTTGCACTATTTTTACTAACTTTTGGTCCACTTTCCTTTTCAGCTCCTGAAAGAGTTCTTTAAAATCTCTCACTAAAATTATGGATTTGACTGTTTTTGCCTCAGTTTTCCTCATGGATTTTGAATTGATATTATTTGGTTAAAAATACCAGTTTACTTTTAAAAATTAAATCAAAGGTGCTATTAAATAAATAAATCTCTAACTAAACCCTGATCTTGCCAGGATTTCATTTTTATCATCTGTCACCCAACAGAGATGGACAAATCTGTTTTATAATCTAGACTCCAACAATAAAGACAATGTCCCTAAGTGTCTTGGAAGTAATGTTTAGATATCTCAATTATTTTTTTTTGTCAGAATTTAGGTAATTACTTTCTAAAATGAATCTGTTATAATGTATAAGTATAATATTAGCATTCATTATCAAAAATGGAGAATTCACTTCTAATTTAAAAATAAATTATTTTTTTTTTCTGGATATGCCTTACTGGTCCAATAGTTGCTACCTAGTCCATTTTAGGTTATTGACTTCAATAATTTGTCCTAATTAAATGGATACACTACAAATGACGGTAAATCTTAAGATGGTCTTACAATTGAAAGAAGCAAAATATTCTGCTATAATCTTATAGAGACTTCTAAGTCATTGTTTTGTGGAATATTTGTTGAAGGTCTTTTAGCACTCTTCTAACTAACATTATACCAAGTTTAAAATGCTATATAGAGAGACATTTGAGAGTATATGTTTTCACATTTGGGGAGTAGGTGCCCAGAAGAGGAGTTGCTGGGTCATATGGTAATGTATTCTTTCTTTCGTGAGAAACCTCCATACTGTTTTTCGTAGTGACTGAACAAATTCACATTCCCACTAGCAGTGTATGAGGGTTCTTTTTTCCTCATAACCTCTTGAACACTTTTTATTTGCCTTGTTGATAATAGCCATTCTAACAGGTGTGAAATGGCATCTCATTGTGATGTTCACTGCAGCTTTATTCGTGGTGGCCAAAACATGGGAACAACTGAAGTGCCCTTGGATAGATGATTGGATAAAGTAGATATGGTACATATATATGATGGAATATTACCAGCTATAAAAAAGATGAAATATTGCCATTTGTAACAACATGGATAAATCTTGAGACTATCATGAGAAGTAAAATAAGTTAGAATAAGTTGAGAACCATATGATTTCACTTATATGTGGAATTTAAAACTGAAAGCAACAAATGAACAAGACAAACAAAAACACATAGACAAGAGTGTAGTGGTTATCAGAAGGGAAATGGGGGAGGTAGATAAGGGTAAAGGGGGTCAAATATATAGTGACAGAAGGAGATTTGACTTTGTATTCTAAACAGTCAATGCAATATACAGATGATTTATTATTGAATTGTACACTTGAAACTTCTAAAATTTTATTAATCAATGTTACCCCCAATAAATTTAATTTAAAAAGTATATGCTACAGTATAAGTTACTTATCTATGCTTATAATTTGCTCATTTAACTATATTGTGATAATCAAATTATATATAATTTTAAACCTCATAAATAGTATAATTTACTCTCAGTTGAGTCTATAAAGGGTCACATCGATGCTTTGGGACTGCCAGTGTATTATATAGTAATATCCATGGCAGTGCTGGGCCCTTACATTTCCTGAAGACAAAGTACTTCTGAGATAATTTATTGCAGAATTGAAAGGATTCTTAGAACTGAGAAGTTATATTGAGATATTCTTCTCATCTGAGAGTATATATATGTATATATATATATATATATATATATATATATATATATATAAAATTCACATTGACATTTAAAGAAGAATGAAAGGGAAGAGCTTCCTGTTATCTGTACTGAAGGTCTTTATGACATAATACTCATTTCTAAAATTATGATTAAAACTGCACTTCAAAAGTTGAATTTTTTCAAGGAAATTCTCAATTACTGAGTAAAGGATTTGGAAATCTTATTTAATGTGCTTATGAAAAATTCCCGTGACCTTTGTATTGACATGAAGAATTTTCTCATTTTCTAAGCTCCTCTCTTGCACTATTTTTATTATGACAATGAAGTTATAGGGGAAAACATCTAACAAAAAATTTGCTTAATGTGCTATGAGAGTAAAACTTTCTTACCTTTGTATGTTTGTATAATATTATTGTGTGTGTATATATATTCATATAATTAAAAATACTCTTATAAAATTAGAATCCAAAATATTTAAATTAAAAAATATTTTAATTTTCTTGCTCTGCACAGTGCACCACAAGGAAATTTTCCAGGCTGTGCTTTTCTAAATAACTAGATTAGGGATATTTGCAGCTGTGACTAGAAGAATTAGTCTTACTACCTTTAGGTTAAAAGGATAATATTATAGAATACAAAATACGAGCTCTATAAATATATTAATAGAAAGGATTTTTTTTTTAAGTTTGGTGTTTTACCTGCAAAAGAGGTTCAGTGATATTTGCTGTGCATTAGAATTTCAAGGTCTCTGATCTGGTGACTAAGCATTAAGGCTTTGATGGAGGCATTTCTCTTTAGGCGTGGTGGATTGTCCGGCTTAATTTATTATTTTTTTTCTATCCCCTCTGAAATGAAATAAAACCATCAAAACAAATAAAAAGACAATTGGGGAAACATCTTCAGAGCAAAGCTCTAAAAAGACATTTGGATGCAGGAAAATGAAGAGGGGGAGTTGATTTTTTTTTTTTTTTACATAGAACAGTATATCGATGAGAATAGAAATAATTACTTCATATAGGCCTTGAGATTCTCAGAAGTTAGATTAATTTAGATGATGCACACAGCTAAACACAGATGGACTCTTGAAAGCTGGGATTGCCCTTTGTCCTCTACCAGATGGAATACAGATCGTTTATTTAGTGAAAAATATAGCAAAAGGCGCTGTGGGTTCTAGACCCAAGCACAACAGAGGAATCCTGGGAGAGAAGACACACAGTCCAAGCTTTATTTGTGGTTTCTCTTCCAACTCATTTTTTCACAGGCTCTGTAAAAGGGAAAAGTTTGCCATCTAACAATATTGTCTACTTCAAGTCTTTTCAAAACAAAAAAAGGGTTGTGGTAAACCACTGTAGGGGGTGTGCTGGGAGATAGCAGAGGAGAGTTCCCCAGTGGTAGGATTTTAAAAGCAGGGGAGCTTTTTATATCTGCCACTTTCTATTACTAAAAAATGTGATTTACAACATGGTTTACTGTTTTAATGTTTTAGTCATGAGAACAGCAAGTAGGTTGCAGATTTGGGAAGATGGGATTGCATGAGCATATAGCCAAAATTGGTTTTAGTAGGGAATGGCTAAAGCATTTAAATTGATAATGGTCACAGACAGCCAGTCTCTCATAGTGTTTCACCCCTTAAGGATTAGGTGATTAAAACTTAAGGAGACAGTTCTTTAAAAGAACATCGTCAGGGTAAATATAGAGAATATAACAGTAGATCTCCTCAACTAATTCTGTCACCTGTCCTTTCCTAAAAACATCTGCAGAAACATGATCTAGAGCCTTGGCATTATCTCTGCCCCATAATTATTACCTGCTGATTGAATTTTGCCTGGGGATCCAGAGCTTGAAAAGAAAACTAAACGGAGTTTTTTCAATCACTGTAAAGGAAAAATAATAAACTGAAAAACTCAAATACGCTGATTACTCTCTACCAGCCCCTTATCTAGTCTCTGCTCCTCTCTGCTCTGTATCCTAGGCATCTGAGGCCACAGCCGGCAATACCTTGACCTCTTCCCCTTAGTTTTGAATTAGGTTCTGCTGGGAGAGACAGGACTGCTTATTTTGCACTACCCTGCAAAAGTTAGGCAGGTTTACTTCCTATTTCAGTTTCTGGCTCCCTAAATTCAGGATTCTTCTCCTTTAATACAGCCTGTTGTGCGTAGGATGCTGTGTGTCGTCTAGCAGAACCCCAGCAATGACCTGCTTTTATATAAATAAGTACAAGTGATCATTTTTTTTTGTTTTTATTAACTAGTCTATTTTAAAACTTTATGAAGAGAAATGAAGTTATTGCTGATTAATAATAGTTTATTTAATCTTCTTTGCATCATGTGGGACCCAGTCAAAGAATCAGAATAAAAGTGATACTATTTCAGCTATTTCTATTGCTATTGCTATTGCCATGAGGAATAGACTTTCCTTTTATTTCTTGTGTTTTCTGCAGCATCTTAAATTTTCAGTTGATAAGGCTTATGTTTTAGTATATAGTATAGTTTTATTTAGTATAAATAAAATATCAACCCTTTATAGTTCTTGACAATAATGACAAAAACATATCTATATTACACTAGAAAATTATTTTTTCTTTTATTTTTGGGTTGTCATTTATACAAATAGTATGAAAACCATGATCAAGTAAAATTCTTGAATTTTGGTGCAAACCATAGTGGTAGACCAAAATAATGAAGGAATCACCATGTACTCACAGTTAAACAAAACAATATCAATACTGCCCAAATTACTGTTAATGATATGATAACTGAAACATTTATACACATATTTGTTTATGGTTATAATTGTATGTTTTTGTCTATGGATTAGGCATCTCCATAGATATTTCAGTAGAGACAGATGGCTGCCAAATGAATACATGTCAAAGTTATTTAAGATTGGTACATATTTATTTGTATATTTATTTTATTGTTTATTTTAATTTTATTTTTATTTTAAACCATTTAAGTTATTTCTATGAATTTAAAATTAAAACAAGGCATACTAAAGAACACTAGCTTGTATCGATGGCTTTTCCATTCTTTCTATCAGAGATAACCATTTAAAAATTATAAACATGTACATAAATATAAATATATGTAACTTACAGTAGGTATGTGCATATGCTAGTTTTCTTAGGTTAAACTATACTATACACATTTATTAGAGGTAACATAAAAAGTTTTTAGTAATATAAAAAGTTTCTTACCTTTTGTAGTTGTATACTTCTTCATTTTGTTGAGTACTGAGTGTTTTTCATTTTATTAATTGATGTTTATTTAACCTATATTCCATTGATGGTTATTTCAGAAGTGTTCAGTTAGTTATTATGTTTTATTTTTTTCCTATTACAAATAGTACTTGAATTAAAGTTGTAATACATTTAATTTTACTTTTTTCCTATTAGTTTTTGGGATAGTTTTTTTTTTTTAATTGGATTGCTAGATGAAAAAAATTAGTAAATGTCTGTGAAATTTTATACATTTTGCCATATGCTCTTCAATGAGACTGCACTTTCATCAACAACAGCTAAAGTACATGTTCCATAGGTGTATAACAGAATATATTTTATGCCATTAAATTTTTACCAAACCGAAAATGTTTAACAATTTAAAACACTGTTACAATAGACTCTACTCAATGTAACAATTATTTCAGCTTTTGGGAAGCGCTCTTATCCTTTCCTTCAGATTTTAACATTCTGTGTTGCACCTTTGGTTGCAGCCACAGGTCAATGTGGAGTTGCTAAATTCATTTAATTCTTTTTAAACCAAAAATAGTTCTTCTATGTAGTTTTTAAACAATAAAGGCAATTTAAATAACAATGGATATTTCATTGACAAGCCAAGCTGTGATAGGCTGATACTTAATTCTTCCTATGTGTTGGAGCCACTTTTTCTATGATATAGTCATCTTTCTGTTTAATTAATCTCTTGTTTTAGTGAATAAGTTCTCCAGAAATTTTTAAGTTTTTTTTTTTTAATTTTTGAATGGTACTTCGTTGTAAAACACAATTAAAAGTTTAGCTGACTAAAAATACTAATTTGAAAATATTTTTATACTTAGAAAATATTTCGTTGTTTCTCATCTTTCAGTAGCACTGATTATAAGTTACATATATACAGATTTTTACACAATTAAAAATTAAATACCTGAAGAGTATTGCCTCATTTTAATGGAATTTTTGCATAAAATACTATTTTATGACTTTGCTGGAGAAGGATTGTAGAAATTGCCAAAAAACAGTAATTCAGAAAGGATTAATAAAATGACAAAATTATTCATGAAAAAATGGACTTTAGATTAGAGATTGATTAAACAAAGAATAAATATGTTTGGCCTAATTTGAATAAATTTCACAGATTTGACAATTTTAAGTGTTGAATTTCAAAGAATATTGAGATTTCTGTCAGATTCCTTACATGAAATTAAAAGATTAATATGAAGTTGAAAATTTTAATGATAAAATAATGTAGTGCTTGGGAGAATTGCTAATATTTTTATACACTTTTTATCACTATTTTATCACTGTATTGTGAGGATATGAAGTAATAACCACTTCATATATCATAGATTTACATGCACTTTGTCTTGCAAGACTGATTTCCATGCTCTAGGCTTTCTCTTTAATCTTTTTTACAATCTTATTACAATTCAGAAAAGGTAAACAAATACAATTTTTTTTTGTTTGAAGGTGAGAATTAAGAAGTTCAAAAGATGATATAACTTGTACACAACTAATCAGATAATGAATGACCAATTTAATGACAAAACCTATAGTGGCTTTTCTTTTGTTTTAGTATTGTGTCACTTTCTCTTATGCCCTTTATCTATTAAAGTAAACCTGCATTTAGTTGATACTCAGTAGATTGAAAGAGATCAAATTTAAACAAACTACATTCAATTATTTTTTTCCAATAAACTGACCCAATGGATATATAATCCAACCTCATAGTAATATCTGAAAATTGTTATGCAACTACCCGTAATAGCCAAATGTAAAATAATAGTAATATAAATATTAGTAATGAAACTGATATTGAAATTAGAGTCAGGGAATTTCAAAATTATGTAAACTTGATCAGAAAGAATCATCAAGAAGCAGATATAAGTGAAAATATTTTTTTCATGGGCATGATATTATATATTAATATCCTAGGGGTTAGAAGTTTAAATTTTATCTTAGTGTCTGTCATGCAAGAGCATTTTTTAAAAATAAAGGATTTTTTTTTATTACAATAGAAACTAAGATATCTCAAAAAAAAAAAAAGTGATAGCTGCTTTATCAAAAGCTTCACAACTGCCCGCAGATTCAGTAATCTATTGAGTGCTCTCACAGGGCAAAAGGACAAAGTTTCTGAAGGCAATAATTTTGCTGATAGAACAGCAAAAGCGGCTATTAAAACATGAAAGACTCCAAATATAGAAGCTTTACCTTTAACACAAAATTTTTATTCATTTTTAAAAATATGCTTCACAAAAGAAATAGAGACATGGTTTAGAAAAGGAACTAATAGATATTTAACTGGGCTATGGAATTACCTAACAAAATACTTCCTATATGACAGTCTTTATTTAATTAGTGTAGTTAAGTCATCAATAAACTTATCTAAATAAAATATATATTTTAAAAGTACCAGGCTCTTTCTATTTCTCTTAAAATTATTTAAAACATATTAAAGGTATGTGCTATTGTCAGAATTAGGCTTTGCAGACCACACCCAAGGTCAGCACAGGAAGTTCTTTCTGATCAGCAGCATTACTAGGAACATTGTGGTGGTTGGATTTCATGGAACTAATGCTTGTAAAAGATAAGATATATATTCTAGTTATGGTGTGTATGATGTATGGGTGGCCTGAACTCTTTCCGTCTTTAAAAGCCAATCACTACTCAGACAGTGATGAAGTCTCTTTAATATTTTAATTTTTTTTAATTTTTAAAATTTATTTATTTTAATTAGTTTCAAGTATACAGTACATTGGTCAGACATCTATATAGTTCATAAAATGATCCCCCCAATTGCACCCTCCTTCCCCAGCCCTCCACTTAGCCAACATATTAATGCTAACTTCATTCTCTTTGCCGTGCTCCTCATCCCCGTCACCGTCCATCAGCTACTAATTTGTACTTCTTTAACCTTTCCCCCAATTTTCCCAACCTCCCAACCCCCCGCTCCCTTCTATCCATCACCAAATTATCTGCTATATTTATGTCTGTTTTTGATTAGTTCTTTTTAATTCCTTAAATTCCACATATAAGTGAAATTATATAGTGTTTATCTTTCTCTGTCTGACTTAAACACCTTCTAGAACTATCAAAGCAATATCTTTTTCCATCCCCTTCCTTTTAGTCTGTGTGTGTCTTTTAATGTGAGTGAGTCTCTTATAGGCAATATGTAGGGGTCTTGTTTTCTTTTCCATTTATCCACTCTATCTGTTAGTTGGAACACACTCCTTTTTCATTTAAGGTACTTATTGATAGTAATGTAGTTATAACCATTCTTTATTCCTGTTTTTGATATATTTTTTCTTCTTAAATTCCTCCAACATTTCCCGTAATACAGGATTGGTGGTGATAAATTTCTTTAGCTTATTTTTTTCTGGGAAGCTCTTTATCTGTCCTTCAACTCTAAATGATAGCTTTGCTAGATAAAGTATCTTTGGTTGTAGATCCTGGGTCTTCATGTTGAATATTTTGTGCCAAGCCCTTCTGTCCTGCATAGTTTCTTTTGAGAAATCATCTGCCAATCTTATGGGTGCTTCCTTGTATCTATTTGCTTTTCTCTTGCTGCTTTTAATATCTTTTCTTTGTATTTAACCCTTGGCATTTTAATTATGCTATGTCTTGGTATGGTCATCTTTGGATCCCTATTTTTTGGCATTCTCTGAGCTTCCTGGGGTTTTATGTTCATTTCCTTCATCAGATTAGGAAGTTTTCCATCATTATTTCTTCAAACAGCTGTTCAGCATCTTGTTTTCCTTCAGGTATGCCGATTAGATGGATAATTTGACCCTTAATAGTGTCCCGTATGCTCCTTAAATTGTGTTTATAGTCTTGGAATTTTTTTTCTTGCCATTCTGATTAAGTGTCCTTGGCTTTCCCATCCTCTAGATAGGGCATTTGATTCCTTTCTTTATTTACTTTGTTTATTCCTTTATTTCATATCAGATAATGTTTTCTTCATTTCAGACTAGTTCTCTTTTATAATTTCCATTTCCATTTTGATGTTTTTTTATCTCTTTGTTGATGTTCTCACTGAATTTATTTACACTTCTCAAAAGTTCATTGAGCATCTTTTAACCAGTGTTTTGAACTCTGCATCTGTTAGATTACTTGACTCCATTATATCTGGATCTCTGTTCTCTTCTCTCATGTGATTTCTGCTTCTTTGTCTTCCCATTTTGGCTGCCTTTCCATGTCTATTTCTATGTACGAAACAAAGCTCCTAAGTCTCCCAGTACTAGTGTGTATTTGTGAAGTAGGTGTCCAGTGGTAGAGTCCTGAAAGGAGTTCAGCTGAAGGCCAACTTTAGCCCAAGCCTCTGCCCCTCCAGGACCACCTGTTAAGATTCAGCAAATAATCCACAGGTGCTCTGCTTATAGTTGCCTCAAAAAAAAAATAAATAAATAAAAAACCACCAGCTATCTCCAGTGTGAGTCTAGGTGCTGCTCAGCAAGGAGCACCTAATCACAGAGGATACACCTGGATGTAGCTTGGGTGAGGCCATGAGTTGGGGGAGGCAGGGTTTCCAGGAATCCTCTGGGCAGAGCAACCTCTGTCATTCAGTCTAATGACATCATGGGCTACGGCAGGTCTGTGTCCAATGCACCTGTATGGGGGAGGGCTCAACAGGGAACAATGGATACTGCTGGCACTTCTGTATAGAGCAAGTCTTGCCTAGGCCTTCACTCCAGCAAGTAACTATAAGTCCCTGGTACCCACTGCTTGCAGCCCAATCGACCCTGGTGCTTAGAATGAGCGGATGTGGCCCCTGTAAGGGGAACCTGCCGGTGCCACTGCTGCAGCCTCTGTCTCACTCAGCCACCGGGCAGCCCCTCATTCTCGCTCTGTTCTACCTTCTGCCATTGCAGGGTGCTTTCTTGGATTTCTCCCTAGTTATATGGCTTGTTCATCTAGATCCCAGGAGATTTTTTCCTTGCTACTGCTCCTTGTTTCTGTCACAACTTTAATTTGGTCTCCAGAGGGATGAACAGAGCCTCTATCATCTACATAATTTTTTTTTCCTCCTCTCAAGTCTCTTTTTATACACATAATTCCCACCTTTGGGACACCAGAGCTTATGATTTACTACAGAGAAAGTCATTTTATTTCCACTGTTGCCAAAAATTATGCAGAAAAAACACTCAGAGGAAAGTATATAGCTTAAAATATCATAAGTTGAATGTTCCCAAATAAATAGTGTGAAAACTAAGAAACAAAATTACTAGAACTCTATAATCATCCCTTATTTCCTTCAAGTTATTAATGTCATTCTTGGGTAACACTATTGTCCTGGCTTCTAACATCACAGAGTTTGCCTTTTTAAAATGGAAACCTAAAATATAATCTATTCTGTATCAGTATTCTTTTGCTCAATATTGAGTTTAGGCAATTAATCAGTTATTAATTATTATAGTAGTTCTTTGTCGTTCTCAGTACTATATATTACCCTACTCTTTATTTATCCATTTTAAAATTGAAGATCATTAGATTTGCTTCCTGTTTAGAGCAATTACAAATAGTGAGGCTGTTAATATTCTTGTATATCTCTTTTTGCAAATGTGTAGTATTAGCTTTTGGATATTTGCCTAAGAGTGGAACAATTGGGTAATAGGATATTTCAGCCTTAATAGAAACCACTACATATTCTGTCCAAATGTGTCGTGCCAAAAATGTACCAATAGCAGTGTATAAAAATACGAGTTGCTTGACATACTTAACAACACTACTATTTTTTAATCACATACCAGATATGTTGTAGATGTAAATGTAAAGCAAAACTAGGATAATTTGGTAAAAACTAAACAATATCTTCATTGTCATAAATGTATTGGAGGACAAATTTGTGGATTAGAGAAAATCTTGTAATTTGGCAATTATCCCAGCATTAACATATGAAATCAGTGCAATTCGAAGTCTGAATTATTTTGACAGAATTGAATGGGCTCTGAATAAATATCAGTGATGTAACAATTACTTTATGATTGAGGTATTTAGCTTATCTAGAGGAATGCCCTTTATTCTTAGTATTAGGGAATGTCTCAGATGTTTCATAAGCAAAACATATTTTATGCTGAGCTGATAATTACCCTATAAATGAAGCCTGTTCCACGTTTTTAGAAAGATATAAAATAATATCTTCATGACCTTAATGAAGATTGTGTTTTTGCAAGTAAATGCTAAAAACAATTTTTCTACTAGAATTATTTATATATCTATTTATAAAAGCTTTCCAGTATACTAAGCAATCATATAATCCAAATAAAAAACAAAGTAAGTTATCAACAACACAAACAAAAATACTGAGAGCTCAATATAAAAAACAAAAGCATGGATAGCTGTTTTTTGCTTTTTGTTTTCAAAATGACTGTAAAAAGATTTGCTGTTCTACATACCTGTCCTACAGAATGATGTGATATTCCTGTCATTGGGAAGTGGACATATGTATTTCCTGTTCTTGAATCAGGGTAGGACTAAGACTATGGTGAAGGGCATGCTCTGTGATTTGAGGTTAGTTTATAAAAGGTGATATATTTTCTGCCTTGTGCTCATGGGTTACTCCCTTGTAGGACTCAAGCACCATGTTGCACGAAAGTCCAGGGAACATTTAGAGATCATTTATAGGAATTCTGTCTGACCGTCTCAAGTGTGAACCCAGGAAAAATTCAGCATCAACTACCAGATATTTGAGTCAGGCAGCGAAACAGACTGAGTGTTTGTGTTTCCCCAAAATTCATATGTTGAAACGTAATTTGCAGTATGAGAGTATTTGAAAATGTGGCCTCTGGGAAGTATGAGGGTTGAGCCTTTATGAATAGGATTGGTGTCATTCCAAAAGAGACCCCCAAAGAGACCCCACACCCCTTCTGACATGTGGAGACATAGTGAAAAGATGGCCATTAATGAAGCAGGAAGCGGGCCTTTACCAGACACCTAATCTTCTAGCGCCATGATCTTGGACATAACAACCTCTAAAACTGTTAGGAATAAATTTCTGTTGTTTACGAGTCACCCAGCCTATGGTATTGTGTTAAAGCACCACAGATGAACTAGGAGAGGTAGCTTTCAAAGTGACTCCTCAGTCACTGCCTCTGACTGGTATTATTCACATATCCAGCTGAGACCTGTCAACCTCAAGAATTATCTTACGTAATAAAATACTTTTCACTTTCGCTATGTGTTAGGTGATTAATTGTATAGCAAGAGATAACCAAATGTTTAGAAAATATAGAACAACAAAACTCTCATAGATTACTGGTAAAAATGCAAATCGATCTTGCCACTTTGGAAAATATTTTAGCATTATGTAAATATTTTTAAAGATACACACACCTGTGAATCAGTGTTCTTATATGCACTAGAAAATTGTACATATGTTCTTTATATTACATGTACAAGAACGTTCAAACAAGCATTATCTATTGTATCTTAAAATGGGGACAATCTTAATTCATGTCAAAACAGAATGCTTATACTATTTGTAGAATAATATAATGAAATTATGTAATGACAAATGGATTAATTGCAACAATTAATGAACAACTTTCAAACAATATTAGCAGAAGAGAGGAGGACTCAAAGAATCATTCAACATATCATCTATGTGAAGTTGAAAAATAGCAGATCTATCTAATGGATGAAAGTTAGGGGTAAATATGTAAGTAATCTTAGTAGCTGAGGCAACTTGTTTTTATGTAATAACAGCGAAGGAAAATCTAATGCATTATTAAGTGAAAGCAGCAGAATAAGGAATGCATGCTTACAAAGAAAAATTATTGTTGTATTTTTAGTCACCAAACTTACATGCTTTCTTTATTGTAATGGATTATAAATAAAATCAAGTCCAATTTTTATATGTACATTATTTCATCCTAAATTGTAGTAATGTTAAGATATTCTTTAAGTTACTTATACGTTTACCCTATGTCCTAAATTCACTGTGCCTATGGCAGATATTGCTTGATCACCAAATATATACTTCCTATTTTTTCAGATGAATAACCAATTATCCCAAAATTAAGAAACTTAAAGCAACCCGTGTTATTTTCTCATGGTGTCTGTGGGTCAGTAATGTGGTTATGGTTTATCTGAATCTTCTGGCTCTGTCTTTCATAAGGCTTCAGTCAAGGTGTTGGCTGGTTACAGGAGTCTTCCCAAGGCTCAAAAGAGGAACAGTTTGCTATTGAGCTCATTCCTGTGGCTTTCAATATAATTCGCTTTCTCCTGGAATGTTGCCAGGACACTCCCAGTTTCTTGCCAGGAAGAGCTCTCCACAGAGCAGCCCAGAACATCACAGCTTGCTTCATCAAAAAAAGCAAGTGGAAAGGCAAGAGAGAGAGCAAGACGAAAGAGACTAAGATAGTCTACCAAGGATGTTAGGAAGAGAGTATTTGCATCAACACTCTTTCACCTTCAGGGCCTGAAAATGAACAATTTAAAACTAAGGATGGTAAAACCATGTTAGGAATGGACCTTGGTCCCTGCATAACCACATTATGATTAGTCCTCTGACTGAAAATACTTACCCCATTATAGTATAAGAATAACTTCTATTTTGTTGAAGCCATTGCTTATTTGGGATGGGTTTGTTTATTAAATTATACTAACTTTAAGTATTAACATACTCAGATTGAGGATAGTGGTGATGGTGGTGGTTTTCTCTGGTAGCAGTGGTGGTGATGGTGGTGTATGTGTACATAACAGACTTGAAAAAGTATATTAATCATCACTTGTCTTTGAGGATTTATTACATCAATTCTTTGAGCAATTTATTACTTCAATTATTTGAGGAATTATTAGTTAACTTATTTCAGAGTTCATGATTTTTTTCCACTAAGTGGAACTGTAACTTATAGATTCTCTCTGTGTGTTACATTTCATTAAGTCAGCTCTGACTCCTGGCAACCCAGTGAATGAGTGATGCCAAGAGTGTCCTGTCCTCAGATGCCCTGCATAGCTCCTGCAGACAGTCAGTCCATCTTAGGTCTGGTCTTTCTTTTTTTCTGCTGTCAACTTTTTTCCCCAGGATTATTGTTCTTTCCAAAGAACCCTGCTTTTTCTTATAGAGTCACTAAATATTAAATATTAGGTTAATGAGATTATGATACAGTTTAACAAAAGGAAAGCCAGGGCAAGCTTTTATGATATAGGCATTATAATAACACTAGGCAAAATACAGTTGGTTTCCTTCATCTGTTTTGATGTTGCAAGCTTCAGCTACTTTTCATCTCATTTTTTTCGAATGATACTTATAGAGTTTAAGGAGATTCCTCCTTGTACAATTAAGATAGAGATGGGAGAAATGATATCTGTTGATTGGCCACTGTAACAATTCATAATAACATGGACATACATAAGCTTGTTTTAAACACAGCCAAATATTTGTCAATGTTTTCCCCTCCCCAAGTGTAAATGAGAAAAGAAAGGAAAGCAGAAAAATGTGTTTTTTAGGACAAAATATCTGTTGTGTTAATTGTCCAACCAAAATGCTGGCTATAGGAAATGTAAATAGTTTTCTACTAGTTTCAGAGGGAGAGGGGCACTAGTGGCAGCAAAGGAAAGTGGCAGCAAAATGCAAAAAAAAACTATTAGGCAGAAGAAACAGACATGTGCTACAATTAAAGAAATAAAGAGATTTTTAAGAGCAGTGTGCACAAGTGTCCCGACCCCCGGGACAGTCAACAGGGGCCCCAAGCACTGAAAGAGAAGGGGGACAAGAAACACGAAGAATGGAGACAAGACAGGTTTTCTGATCAAGCCTCGGTTATTGTAGGTAGGGGTAGAGTATATAAGGGGAAGGAGGATTTGCATAAGCGTGATTGCCTTGGATACGGAACCGCAGAACATTCCATTTCCTTATATAACCAAAAAATGCAGAAAGGTCCCGGGAGAGGAGGGGGCTGCAAGGTCAGATTAGTTTAAGCAAATGGCTCAAGGGGCCCAAGGCATGTCAGGGCAACTGACTTTATGATTGTCTATCCTATCAAATAGCACAGGGCGAGTCAGACCCTGTCCCAAGGCGAAGTTGCCTAGATCTCATGTATGAGAGCCTTGATAAGAATGGCTCCCCACACACAATGAGTGACTGCACTGCTACAGGCAATAGCTCTATTTATTACCTGAATATCAAGGAATGTTCTAAAGGGAATAATTGGAGATAAATAATAATGTCCTAGGGATTTATTAATGTTTTATTCCCTTTTTGAATATCTTAATGTCTCATTTCTAATTCAAGACGCTACTAGAAGTCTGATTATCTTCCACAATGCTTCAGTGGCACTAATTATTTTTTTAAATTTCCCAGTGAGAAGTTATAAATAAGCTTCTCTGTATTACTCACCAAAACAGTACTTAGAGTCCTTGGCATCTTCAATGGATCAAGATGTATAGCATACTGTTTAGAGAACTGCACTGTATGATGAGTGAGACTTGTAGGACTCTGTAGTTCCATTTTTTGGTATTTTTATTGTGAGAGAACAAAAATCAAATAAACAGCATACAACATATAAAACAACAAAGTAATAAGCCTTCTCAAAAACAATTTTAAAGATCTTTTAATATGTTAGTAATCAAACATTTTTTTACTAGATAGCCTGATATGTTGAACAGATAGGGAATTTGAGATTGAAAGGTTTCTGTGAATTCTTTATAAAGATCTATATTTATCTTTAAAAATGTGGCATAATAATTTATTTGAGTAGACATTTGTTAATAAATAATATCACCAAACATCAACCTATACTTGAAATGTAGATGAGGACATTTTTTATCTCTAATTTTTACTGTTATTTTTATAAATAGTTTAAATTCTGTCTCTATTATTGAAGGTTTAAATACATGTATTTTGAGGTATAGTGATTCTTAACCATTGTAAATGACTAAAAACATACTAAGCATGGTTTAAATTATTAAAAATTTTTGCTTTGGGGAATTTTTATACTTCTTCATGCAGTTCTTGATTTGAGCAGATAATATTTTTATACTTAAAATCTTTCTCATTGTTATTGTAGGTACACAAATATGTTAAAGAATATTCTAAAGAATATAATTATCACTGCAGTAATGATATATCCCTTTTGTATGAGTGAATTAAACACTTTAATAACTTTGATGTAATTAACAATTTCCTTATATGATACTTTTTTTGTAAATATTGTATCTTGTTTCTGTCTAAAAAAACTAATGACTTCATCTTTTTATAAAGTAGTCTGATATTCTTGGTCCTTAAATGCATTTTAAAATATTTGACATTGATAGTCCACTTAATTGCCCATGTTTAAATTTAAAATACCAGGTATAAATTATGATGATAGAAGGCAATATTAATACTGATTTTAGAAAGTATCAGGAAAATATTAGATGCTTTGTTTTTTCTTATACCCTCAATATAATGTTTATATAAAGGCAAACTTTGACAAGTATGATATAAAAACAGCTATCTATTTATTTTCTTTCTTTCTTCTTTATATCTGTCTGTCTATCCATTCTTCTATCTATTTACAGAGTGTCTACCAGCCACTTTTTTTTTTAACTTTAATAACCTGCTTTGAGATTTCCTTATAGAAAAGGCATTTGTGTAAATGAAAATGAACTTCCATAAAAAAAGTTTCTGGATGCACACGGAAACTATAATACTATTAGATTTTATCATAGGTAAGATCATATAAAAATATGATGGAATAATAAAAAATATATGTTGTATAGTATCTGATAAGTCATTATATTCCAAACAGATCTTTGAAATGAGGCATTACAAAACAACATCTAACATACGCTATAAAAATATTCGATATCAAAATAGATCCTGTGCTTTCCAGTTTTATTTATATCACATGTAGATCATGATAAGGACCTTTTAAGTAGAGTCTCTTCTAACTAGTTTTGAAAACATTATCATATTTTTAAAATAACTTTGTTCTTGTCACATATATCAGTAATAAGTAAGCCATTTCTAGTTCATATAAGGTATATTATATAACATCATTATCCATCAAGTAATATAGCTAAGTAACACTTATTGAGGGTTAACTGTGTTAGGCACTGTTGTAAAGTGAGTTAGAAATATTAATCCATTTATTTCTTATAAAAACTCTGTGGACTGGGTATTCTGTTTACCACAGGCATAGGAAAAACAGAAAGTTATGGAACCACACAGTTCAGCTGCAGATGCTTTATTCTTAACCCAAATTATATCCCCACTGCTTTTCAAGTTGAAGTTCAAAAACTTAGTCCTGCTTCAAATGTGAGGGCTATGGGCAAACTGCATCAAAATCACCTCAGTAACAGATTAAAACACAAATATGTGCCTGAAACACAGGTATAATGAATAAAAATCTCAGACGGCATCTAGTGATCTTTACTTTAAACCAATCTCTCATGTATTCTTGAGATACTCTAAAATTTGAAAATCATACTTTGATCTATTATTTGAGACTCCTTTAATTGTGGAACCGAAATCTACCTTCAACTAATTCACTTCCATGAGCCCTTGACTCCAGGTCATATTCCTTATATTTTTGTCAGCATTTTTTTCACAACAAAATTTCCTCTTCGTAACAAATTTGACTAGGGTGCCTCTGTGAATTGTTTCTAAAAGAAAATTATTATTTCATCTTGTTAATAACATATTATTGTTTTATAACATATTATTAATTTTATTCTTACCATAATGAGTCTAATGTCACTTGGAAGAGCAGAAACAAATGAGTATTTCTGGCTATAAAAAATACATACCTAAATACCCTATATATACTCTACTGTCAAACAAATACTCTAAATAAGTACTAGTTTAAAAACACTGTAATTACAGTTAATTAACTATATTTCATTTACATCAAATTGAATGTTCAAGATACCTCCTTCCAGGGCATTGTAGAAAATATCACAGCATATATATATTATAGCCAAAATGTAAATATTTTTATAATGTTTAAAGTTTAATGTTAAAATATTATTAGAAATATTTACCAAATTTTAAGTCCTTCAGAAATTTATATATGTATTTTTAAAATTATTTTTTATTGATTTGAATGAAAAATGTAGCCCTCAAAATATTTAGAATCATTTATAAGATATGACAAATTGGTGAAGCCTTTGGGAAGTAATTAGTTTATAAGAATGAGAACAGAGCCTTCTACCAGAGCCCAACCATACTGGTACCCTGATCTTGTATTTCCAGTCCCTAGAAACATGAGAAATAAATTTCTGTTTGCAAGCTATCCCGTCTATGATATTTTATTATAGCAGCCTAAATAGGTTAAGACACCCCTAAATGAAATATTACTCTTTCATGAGCTTATATTACAAGACATAAACCTCAACAAAATTAAAATATTTTGTATGTATATAAAATTAAAACAGATATTCTCTTCTATCTCATTTAAAAAAATTTATTCCATCTCTTCCCCTTACTCTTAACACCAACTGCTACTGTATCTGCCATAGTATTTGGCTATATGGTTCTATTTGTATCATCTGTTTTCTTCGGACACAATATCTTACTTAGGATCACTACTATAGTGCTATAGATGCTGATATAGGTACGAAGCTTGTCCTGTGATTTTTAATTTTATTTGTTTTTAATTTAATTTTATTATTAGTTTCAAGTATACAGTACATTGGCTAGACATTTATATAGTTTTTGAAATGATCCCCCTGATTGCTCTTTCTCTCCTATGGCTCTTCAACTAGCCATTACATTAATGCTGATTGCATTCCCTACACCGTGCTTCCCATTCCTGTGCCCATCTATCAACTACTAATTTGTACTTCTTTATGCCTTCACCCTTTCCTCCCAGTTCCCCCAATCCCCTTCTCCTCTGGCCATCACCAGATTATCTTCTGTATTTGTGAGTCTATTTTCGATCAGTTTATCCTTTTTCTTCCTTAGCTTCTGCATATATGTGATATCATATGGTATATATCTTTCTCTGACTTATTTCACTCAGCATAATAATCTCTAGGTCCATCCATGTCTTTGTGAATAGTAGGATTTCATTTTTAATGGCTGAGTAATATTCTATTGTATGTATGAACCATAATTTTTTTATACAATCGTCTGTTGATGAGCATTTAGGTTGCTTCCATATCGAAGATATTGTAAATTGTCCGCGATGAACATAGGGATGCATAGATCTTTACAAATTATTGTTTGGGTTTTCTTTGGATAAATACCCAGAAGTGCAATTGCTGGGTCAAAAGGTATATCAATTTTTAATTTTTTGAGAAATCTCCAGAAAGTTTTCCATAGTGGCTGTGCTAGTTTACAATCTCACCAACATTATGTGAGGATTCCCTTTCCTCCACATCTTTGCCAGTGTTTTTAGTTCTTTCATTTATTGATGATGGCCATTCTGAAAGGTGAAGATGCTATCTCATTGTGGTTTCAATTTTTATTTCTCTGATGATTAGTGACCTTGAACATCTTTTTATATGTCTATTGGCCATCTGTATTACCTCTTTGGAGAAATAATCAGTTCAGGTCTTCTGCTCATTTTTTAATTGGATTGTTTTTTGTTGTTGTTGTTGAGTTGTATGAGTTCTTTATATTTATATATATATTTTAAGCGAAGCAATCCTTGGTTACCTCACAGGTTACAAGGACCTTGTCAGCTTACAATCCCTTATTATTATTTTATTTTTATTATTATTATTATTATTTATTTATTTATTTTTATACCTACAGCACCTGGTCTTCTTAGGCGGTCTCCCATCCAAGTACTTACCAGTCCCAACCCTGCTTAGCTCTCGAGATCAGAGGGTATCTTATCTATGGGTAGCATTGCCAACAAATAAATATTTTGGATATTAACCTTTTATCAGATGTATCATAAGCAAATATATTCTCCCTTTCGGTCAGTTGTCTTTTTGTTTTTTTTGATGGTTTTCTTTGCTGTGCAAAAACTTTTTAGCTTGATGTAGTCCCATTTGTTTATTTTTTCTTTTGTTTCCTTTGCCCAAGGAGATATATCTGAAAATTAATTACAAGTAGCAATATCAAAGAGATTACTGTGTATGTTTTCTTCCAGAGTTTTATGCTTTTGGGTCTTACATTTAAGTCTTTAATCCATTTTGAGTCTGTTCTTGTACACAGTGTAAAAAGATGGCCCAGTTTCTTTCTTTCTTTCTTTCTTTCTTTTTTTGCATGAATCTGTCCAATTTTTCCAACACCATTTATTAAAAAGATTTTTTTTACCCCATTGTACATTCTTGCCCCCTTGTCATATATTAAGTGAAAATATAGGTGTGGATTTATTTCTGTGTTCTTTATTCTGTTCCATTGATCAATGTATCTATTTTTATGCCAGTACCATGTTGTTTTGATTACTATAGTCTTGTAGTATCGTTTGATATCAGGTGGTGTGAGAGCTTCAACTTTTTTTTTTCTTCTCAAGATTGCTATGGCTAATTGGAGTCTTTTATGGTTCTGTATAAATTTTAGGATTATTTGTTCTAGCCTCCTGAAAAGTGCCATTAGTATTTTGATAGGGATTGAATCTGTAGATTGCTTTGCATAGTATGGCCATTTTAATGATGTTGATTCTTCCTACCCATAAGCACGTTATATGCTTCCATTTATTTGTATCTTCTTCAATTTCTTTTATCAATGACTAGTAATCTTTTTAAAACAGGTCTTTATCTCCTTGGTTAATTTGATTCCCATGTATTTTGTAGTTTTTGACACAGTTGTAAATGGAAGTGTTTTCTTAATATCTCTTCCCAAAAGTTCATCATTGGTGTATAAAAATGCCACTGACTTCTGACTTTTAATTTAGTATTCTGCTACTCTATTGAATTCATTGATTAATCCTAAGTTTTTATTGTGGAATCTTTAGTTTTTTTTATAGTAGTATGTCATCTGAGAGTTTTACTTCTTTTCCAATTTGGATATCTTTTATTTCTCTTCCTTGTCTTATTGCCATGATAAGACTTTCCAATACAGTGGCTAACGGGAGTGGTGAAAGTGGGCATCCTCGTCTTGTTTCTAACCTTAAGTAAAATATTTTCAGCCTTTGCCCATGGAGTATGATAATAGCTGTCATATATGGTCTTTATTTTGTTGAGGTATATTCCCTTTAGTCCCACTTTGCTGAGAGTTTTTATCATAAATGGATGCTGGATTTTGTGTCCTGTGATTTTTTTTCAGGCCTTTTGTAAGATATGATTCTGTGAACTTTTGTTTTTTATAAAATAGGACATATATATAGTTTATCCAAGTAAAAAAATCCATTTAAATTTCAATATTTTATTATAAGTATTTCTCAGGCAATTGTAATTTTTATACTAAAAGTAATTTTGTTGCTTATCTGAAATTCAAGTTTAACTGGCTCTTATGCCCTTATTTGCTAAATATGGCAACTCTAAGCACATTTGAAAAATTGTTTTCAGTTCTACTGTGGTAATTGTACTGCAGCAATGTAATGTCTAACAGGTGATATCTAAGTAGAAGGCTGGTAATTAATGTGTCTTTTAAAATTTACCATTGAAAAGTCAGTCACAATATTTTTTTTATCTGGAAATTTAATACTTGAAGATGTACTTTTTTTTTCAAAATAGGTCATTCTGTTTTAAGAAGACTACATAATTTGGGCACTTTTTATTCTGGTATATAAGGCTCATTACATTATTGAGCTCTGTTACGAAGATGGTTAATCAGACCTAATTTGTTTATATGGTAGGAAACTCCAAGTTATCCAGTCAAACTGAAAATAACACTGGCATAGTACCTGATCATCTTCTAGTTCTGTTGTATGTTCTTAATTTTTAAAATATTTGAAAGGGAAGACAAGAGAAAGAACAACACCTTTTTCCCCTACATGAAAGAAGTAAAAGGAAAATGGAACTGAAATAGGATAGAGTATAGCAAAAGTCTTAAAAAGAATAGCAAATACTAGATTTTGTTTAAATTATATAATTATACCAAAAGATATAAACAAAAAGGTAACTAGATATAAAGAAAAAAGAATTTCTCTGATATTATCTATTTTTGCCATATAATGAGAAATGAAGTATTCTAAGGAAATTTTGAGGAACAGAGATGTTTAGAAAAGAAATTGTGGAGAGATTGAGGAGCTGCTAATTTGAGAAGAAACTTATTTGCAGCTATTGAATAAAGTGCAAATAAAATTGAGGACTATGAATTATTGTCATTCCATTCTGTAAATTTGTGAAATTATTTTTTTATTAATTTGATAATTGAATATAAATTTCACTAAATAAACACAAGGATTAATATCATTGCCATGGAAAACAGCTTACTGAGCATGGAATATAAACTACATAGACATATGTAAAGCCTGCAGAAAGTTGAAATAAATATGTAAAACAATAATTATATATGAGGGATCTTTATGAAGTTAAATAACAAACATAATGATGATACATTTATTAAAATGAAATGTTGAAGTTATATACATAAAGATTGAAATATCTGGATAAATTGTCTGTGAATACAATTGCTAGAGTATAACTGTAGGAGCAGGTGACTTTAGTGGAGAAGTACCATGCAGAATTGAGACACCTTTTCAGGGTGTATAGAATTATTTTATCCCACTACTTCCCCCAGAGGATATGATGAATCAAAAGTTTAGCATCATTTTTTAGTATTTTTATTTCATTTTTTACTTTATTTTTATATGCAACACTTCTATTACAATAGATACATTCAGAACTTGGTTGCTGTTTGAACTGTCTTTCATGCAGGTTGATGGACTTGACTATTCCAGATACACTTTCTGCTAAATGACAAGTAAATGTTTTCTTGGCCTTCAGTTTGGTATAACTACATGTGAATTCAATAGTTTTCTATAGCTTGGTTTGTATAAATACCTTTAATTGCAATGATTTGCCCTCTTATTTAGAGGAATATGGTAATTCTGTCAGAATCATACCCACTTTGTTTGTTTATTTATTTCTATTTCTATTTTATTTTGTTAAGCAAGACAACCCTTGGTTTATCTCACAGATTGCAAGGAACTTATCAGCTTACAATATCTTATTTTTTAAAATTTTTTACACCTATAACGTCTGGTCTTTCTAGGTGGTGTCCCACCCAACCCTGCTTAGCTTCTGAGATCAAATGGGATTGGACTTGTTCAGGATAGCATGGCCATAGACTCACATAGTTTAATTGTATTATGTCTTTCATGAGAATGACTTGGGGCCACTCTACAAGGATTTGCTAAATTTGGTCTCATTTTTACAGGTGAATATTTCATATCTTAGTGTTCAGCAATGTCCTGGTATTCCCTTTCTATTTGGGATATAGAGCATAGGCTTATGTTTTACAGAAAATATTTTCTGTTTTTTGCTTATATTAACAGTTTACAAAATTCCTTCTATAACATGCTGTAAACTTGCCAAACCAACAGATTATTTCTTAACATTATATATATGTCTAAGATTACCTCGAAACCAGCATGAATATAGTCTTTCAGCTCTAGGGTAACACTGAGCAAACTTGATCATACTCACTGATATAGTGGCAGTGCTTAGAATTGTTTCTGATACAAAGTAATGGATTAATTAATATTTGTGGAATAAGTTAATAATTTTAGTATTATGGCATAAATTATTTCATGGCATTTAATTAACAATTTTTCTCATGTATTTTGAGCTTTTTTATAACATTGTTTTATATTTTACTCTTTAAATATTTTTGCAAGTGTTTTTACTTTATGTATAACATGCATATTACCAGGAAAGGTGAAAATGCTAAATAGAGCAATATTTAAAAGCATAATTATATAAACAATATAATTATTAAGATTATTTATAAAAGTTTGTACAAAAAAAAACACCCAATGACCTCTAAGAGATATAACATATGTTTGATTATTGAGACTAAATCATATCAGTTAAATTAGTTTGGAGCCAACTATCAAAGGCCTTTGTAGACCGACTAAAACCTCAGCCCATGAAATAATAAGAAAACTAAGACACAATTATGTGCAGCCAATAATAAACTCCCTTCAGCTTTAAGAACACACAAAGCTGAAAGTGCAGAAAAGGAAGAGGCATTCTATACAAATAGAAACCAAGAGAGAACAGAAGTAGCCAAACTTAGACAAAATAGAGTTTGAGTAAAAAACTGTAACAAGACACAAAAAAGGCCATATAACTGTACAGAACTCAATTCATCAAGAGAATATGACAACGGTAAATATATAGCACCCAACATTGGAGCACCTAAATATATTAAGCAAATATTATCAGATATGAAGGGACAGATGAACGGTGATACAATAATAGTAGAGGAGTTCAGTACCCCACCCCAACAATGGGTAGATAATCCAGACAGAAAATCAGCAAGGAAACTTTGGAAGTGAACCATATTTAGAAAGTAGTAAAATTGTTTGTTTGCAGCTGGCATAATTTTCAATTTAGAAGACCCTAACTACTCTACCAAAAAACTTTTGTAATAAAAAAGTTCAGTAAAATTTCAGAACATAAAATCAATGTTCAAAAATTAGTTTTTAATACACTAACAACAAATTATCTAAAAGAGCAATTAGAAGAATAATTTAATTTACAATAGCATCAAAAGCAATTAATTAATTAGAAATGGATTTAAACAAGGAGCTAAAAGATCTGTACACTGAAAGCTGAGACATTGATATCAGAAATTGAGGAAGACACAAATAAACAAAAAGATAGCCCATGTTCATGGGGAAGAATTTACATTGTTAAAATGTCCATGATATGTAAAACAATCTACAGATTCACTGCAATTCCTTTTAAAATTCTAATAGCATTTTTTAAGAAATTGAAAAAAAAACTCCTAAAATTTATATGGAATCATGAAAGATCCCAAATAGCCAATGCAATCTTGAGAAAGAAGAACAAAGTTGGACTCATCATACTTCCGATTTCACATGATACTATATAGCTATAGTAATCAAATAATATGATATTGTCATAAAAACTGACAAATAGACTAATGGAATAAAATATGGAGCTGAGAAACAAAACCATAAATATCCAGTCAACTAATCTTTAACAAGAGCACCAAACCATGTAATGAGGAAAGGCTAGTCTCTTCAACAAATGATATTGGAAAAATTGGATGTATGCATAAAGAATGTACAGTGGATATGCACATAGAGAATGAAACTGAACCCTTATCATATATCACTAACAAAAATTAACTTAAATTGTATTAAAGACTTTAATGTAAGACCAGAGACTATAAAATTCCTAGAAAAATTATAGAGAAAAAACTCCTTGTCATCTCCTTGTCATTGGTCTTGGCAATAATTTTTTTGGATATGACATCAAAAGCATAGACAACACAAGCAAGAATAAATAACTGGGACTACATCAAACTAACAGATTCTGTAGAGCAAAGGAAACTATCAATAGAGTGAAAATGCAATCTATAGAGTAGGAGAAAATATATTCAAATCACATCTGATTTGGGGTTAATTTTCAAAATATATATAAAGAGCTTCGACAACACAATAGCAAAAACAAAAACAAATCATCTGATTTAAAAAAAATGGGCAAAGGAACTAACATCATTTGTCCAAAATATATATGCAAATGGACAACAGTTACATGAAAAGGTGCTAAAAATCATTAATCATCAGGGAAATGCAAATCAAATTCACAATAAGATACCACCTTACACCTGTTAGGATAGCTTTTATCAAAAAACAAGGGATACATGTATTGTTGAGGATATGGAGAAAAGAAAAGCATTGTGTGCTGTTGATGTGAATGTAAATTAGTGCAGCCACTGTGGAAAATAGGGAGTTCCAAAAAAACTTAAAAATATAGAAGTACCTAATGTACCAGTGATACCACTTCTGGGTCTACATCCAGAGGAAAGAAAATCAGTATTTCAAAGAGCTGTCTGCATTCTTATGATTATTATAGCAATATTTATAATATTCATAATAGCCAAGGTATGGACACAACCTAAGTGTCTATTGAGGGCAAATGGATAAAATACACACACACACATCTTGCTATTTGCAACAAAATAGATGAAACTGGGGGACATTATACTAAATGAAATAAGCCATAAAGAGACAAATATTGTATGACCTCACTTATATGTGGCATCAAAAAAAAATAACAGTAACAATAATAGTAATAATAATATCTCTAGAATTCAGATACAGAGAGTAGAATGGTGATTTCCAGAGGCTGGGGAGTGAGGAAAATAGGCAGAAAATGGTCAAATGGTTCCAGCTTTTATTTATAAAATTAACAAGTTCTAGATACAACATAATGACTATAGTTAATAATAGTGTATTGTAAACTTGCAATTTGCTTAGAGAGTAGATCTTGAGTCTTTTCAACCTTTACAAAATAAGGTAACTATGTGAATTTATAGATGTGTACTTAACTCGATTGTAGTAATCATTTTATAATCTATATGTATATCTAATGATCACATTGTGCACCTTATATTTACAATTTTATTGATCAATTATCCCCCAATAAAACATGGAAAAATATTAAAATAAAAAATAAAATCTCAATCCAAGTAAATTCTTGTTTTGAAAGAACATGAAAAAATAGAGTCGATCTCCTTATCAGACATAGCCTCCTTATCATTTTTAAATGTCATTGTCTCGTCCGTTTTATATGTACTGATTTCCTCGGTTCTGTGCTTTTTGTTGTTCTCTGATGTGCAGAACTCATATTCTTGGTTTTTAATACTGAAAACAGAAGTTTTTTTTTTTTTCTTTTCATGGCTTTCTTTTTTTCTGTGTCCAATAAGAGTAATAATGTGGGATGTTTCTCTTTTTACTTGTTGCATAACTACTCAGTATCAGACCAGTTTTAAAGTACTTTAAAATTGCCTATATTCCATAATACAATTGTCTCAAATCATGAAATGTCTGTTCAGGCTCAGAATTTATAATAAAAATTCAGGAGTATGTTTTTATAGACAAGAAATTCATTTAACATTTTATCTACCAAAGATAATTAATCAGAATTATAGTTTTCCTTTATCTATTTTTGGGGAGAGGGGATATGGAAAAGGGGATGAAATTTCCTCTGAATATATTATTAACTAAGATTCTCTCCCAGCACAGTGTATGTGTGTGTGTGTGTGTGTGGTTCTCCTAAATGTTATGTTACTTTCTCAAAGGTTTAGAAAATCTACCAAAGTAACCAAAGTAATTTAAACCGTTGTCATCTTAAAAACGTGTGCCGCATACAGATAATCCTTCACCCCAAAGTATTTTACTTTTTTCTTACTTCTTTTGCTTATCCTTTTATTTTATCCTAGTAAAAAAAAAGTGTCATTTTTATAACAGCTGAATCAATTCTTGTGGGTTAAACATTTTTCTTGAGTGAGTTTTTCTGCCCATGTCTCTTTTGAGCAAAAAACTACACTTCTTGTAAACTCTATTTACATATACTCAGAAGATGATATAGAAAAATTCATTAAGTAAAAAAACAAAAACAAAAACATTATTCACTTACCAGGCATCAGGACAGTGAGACATGCACATGCCTAACATTCATCCAGATTAAACTTATGTCTTTGTCATGAGCAACAAGTCATGATTTGTCAAGCAACTATACATGGTATGACTTTGTGAGATTTTGAGCACAAAGCCTTCATTTTATAAGATTTTCTGCAAATTTTTATACTAGCAATAACTTTTTCATATGTATTAGATGAAATATTTTATGATTTTACATCATGAGGAAAAAGATTTTTCTAAACTTTAAACTGTGAGTATATTATAATTCAATCAATAATTCAACATTTGTATGGGTTTACTTCAAACTCATGCAAATATAAATTCTATAGTATGATTTTATAGCTAAGTTAGAAACTGAGGTAATTTTTTTAACTTAGTTTAATCAAAAATGTCTATGTATGTATAATGAAAATATTCTCAAATAACATTCTATGTTACTTTATAAAAAATAATTCTAGGAAACTTTTAAAAACTAAAAGGAATTATACATTGCACCTCTATATTTACAAATATTAAATAAAGAATATTATTTACTTTTAAAAAGGCAAAAATGAGAAGGGGAAAGTGAGGGATTTCTATATCAGATATATTTGTATATGTACACACAAATACATATATACATCTTCACACATATACATTTATATAAATATTTAAATATGTAGAGCTAAAAGTCATAAAATAATTAAAATAATATGTATGGATCATTAAAACTATACAGGTGCAAAACTATGATTTTGATTGTAGAGACATAGATTTAAACTATGTAACAAATACTCTGAATTTTTAATTATACAGTTTTTTAAATGAATTTCTTTAAAAATCAATTTTATAAAACAAATTTCTCAATCATCACTTTCTACGTATAGTTGTTTTAGTAATATCAGTATATCTATTCAGTGAAGCCTAGATAAAGCACAGGATAAAATCCATTGTATTGTATTTTTCCTTTGAAACTATTTCTCAAGTGTGCTAAAAGAAAGATTTTTTTTATCATAGGTTTTAATGGTTTGACTACTCAGTTAAACAAATGACCTCTATAATTCATTTAACTTTGTTACTTTAGGATTGTTTTATCTTTATAGCAAGGTCTTTTTTGAATTATTTTTTAATAGACCTATATTCTGTTCTGTATAAGGAGAGCCTCTTAGAGGTGTTGGTGTATATAACCCATTTTGAGGTTCAAAGAATACATGGTATACATATACATAAATAATAAATGATAAAGGTTGGAGAAATTAAAAGTCAGGAACAAAATGGTATGATTTAATTAATTTGATTTTAAAAGTTATTGCTTTTTGAAGAAATGACCTTTGGAGGACATGTTCAATATTGAAACCTTATATTTACATTGACATTAGAAAATTATAAAATACAAAATTAATTAGACTCACAAAAGAGCTTCTAAGCGTAATCTTATTTTAATGTCAAGTTTTATTCCATAATGCAGAAAATATTTTTTTTGTTTTATCGATTTAAAATTTATAAAACCTTTTATTCTTGATTATATAAACTATTCTTAATGATATAAACTACTATATACAGAGAGTAATAATTATATCTTCTAAATACTATTTTTTAAATATTTGGTTGTATTAATAATTTTGGATTCAATTGTTTCATAAAACATTTGATAATGATAATGACTGGGAATATATGTGTATATATATTCACATATATATGAAAACAAGTAGTAATATGTGTAGGAAGCAATTTTATAGATTTCATTGCAACTCCAGTTGAAATAAACACTTGGTACAAGTGAACTTATACTTTGAATAAAATAAAAGCAAAATAGTTCATTAGAAATAATAAAGAACAAAAGATCAAGAAAAATCTATTTGTATATTTACCAATATTCCTTAATAATGCTGGTCACCATTGTATTATAAACGTTATTTGAAGCAATTCATATGAAAAAAAAAGTTATTATGAAGATATGGATCAACAATTAAAGTAAAAAAAGTTGGTTAAAATTACACAAAAAATAGAATAACAAAATAATGCTAATTTACTTATATGTTGGCCAACAGTCCAACATAATGATGGAAAGTTGTTATATTCATAATAAAAGTATTGAGGACATAAAGTTTATAAAAGATTGTTTCTACTGAACAAGTAGTATCTATACATAATTCCAGCTCTAAATATAATGTAAGAACTTACATCTTCTGTATGCAAGGAGCTTAGAAAGTGCCACTCAGTCTTAACTGGAAATCTTAACAAGTTGAAAAATCAACAACTCTTCTTAGATTTCTCGGAGAATTGAGGTCACAGAGCAAAGCACTGCTCCAGAAATTGGAAAGACATTCTATTCTGATGCAAGACAACGTTAGCAGTAATTGATGAATTGCTGAAAACTCAGTTTGGATAATTTTGAACATTAAAAATGTAGAGAAATCAGTTATCTGGAGGCCCCTATACTTTTGTAAATTTTATCTCTAAGAAATTTGTGAGTTTTATCTCCAGGTCCTCACAATATCAGAGAAAAATCCTCTTAATGATTATTAGGAAGGACAAAGGAACTATTTTGGAATATTCTGGAGCATTCTATTCTTAACAAGACCAATCCTTAGGAAAAAGTATTTTACCAGAGCCTAAAATGCTAGTTTCATCAGATCCTGTCCTACCTGGGGAAAGAGATCAAGCTTTCCATGGCGGGGAAAGAAAATAGAACTGGTATGTGATCCAGCAATTGCACTACTGAGTATTTATCGGAAGAAAACAAAAATACTAACTCAAAAGAATAAATGCATCCCTATGTTTATTGTAGCATAATTTACAATAGACAAGATATAAGAACAACCTAGGTGTCCACAGATGGATGAATGAATAAAGAAATGAAGTGGCACACACACACAATGGAATATTTTCAGCCATAAAAAATAATGAAGTCTTACCATAAGCAACAATATTGATGGACCTTGAGGGTGTATGCTAAATGATATTAAATCAGACAGAGGAATTCAAATATCACATGATCTCTCCTACATGTGGAATCTAAAAATAAATAAATAAATTGTAAAAAACAAAAAACTAGGTGCTCATAGGCAGTGAGTGGGGGAGTGAGAGTTGTGAAAAATGGATGAACTTTAAAAAAATTTTAGTTTAAATAAATTGAATTTTAAAAAAATATCAAATGAAAGCAACAATATATAAAAGGAATTATACACCATGACCAAGGAGGATTTGTCACAGGTATTCAAGGCAGGTTCAGCATTCAAAATCAGCTAATGGAACCCATCACATCAATAAGTTTAAGAAGAAAAATCACATGATCCTATCAATAGAGGCAAAAAAATAGCACTTGACAAAACCTAGTATTAATTCATGGTTAAAAAAAAAACATCTCAACAGTAATAGATATAGTACTAGAGAAGAACTACCTCAACTAGGAAAAAACATCTATAAGTAACCTACAACTAATATCATACTTAATATCATACTTGTGAAAAACTAGAAGCTTTGCTGTTAGATGAGGAACAGAACAAGTTAGTCCTCTCTCACTACTCCTTTTCAACATCACAATAGAATTTATAGCAATTAAAATAAGACAAGAAAAGGAAGTAGAATGTGTACAGATTGGGAAGGAAAAAATAAAAATGTTTTTGTTTGATATGATCAACAATGTAGAAAATCTGAAAATATTAACAACAAAACACAGACACACACAAACCTGAACTAATAGGCAATTGTAACAAGATTGTAGGATATGAGTAATACATAAAAGTCAATATGCTTTCCAATATAAAAGCAATGAACAAATGGAATTTAAAATTAAAAACACATTAGCATTTATATTAGCACCCCACAAAAAAGTAATATTTAGGTACACATCTAACAAAATATACACAACGCTTATATGAGGCCAAATTCAAAGCTTTGATAAAAGCTAATAAAGAACTAAATAAATGGAGAGATTCCACAAGTCAATGCCAGGTTTCAAGGATTTTAAGGACAGGGAAACAGACTTGCTTGGGGGCAGAATTGCAGGCTATGAATTAAAACTCTTCTGGCACAGTGTACTGCAGGGGCAATAAGAAGTCTTGGATGAACCAACTTATCTTCCAAGATAACCTCTTGAATTACTATGTCAACGAAATGGAGAAATGCTATTTGTACAATAACATCCCTTTCCAGATTTTACTTATTGTAAAATAAAAAATACATAATGCCTAGGTTCCTACCCCCAACTAAATGATAGGTATCTTTATTAAAGTAAAAACAGTAATCTTACCAAGTTTTTTTTCTAATGTGTAGCAACCTAAGAAAGTACATAATCATGTCTAGTATTTTTTAAAGTACATCTTAAGTTCTGAAAAACAACCCAATTTTTTTTCCCCCAAAGCTTTTACAAATGCTGCATAACTTGCTTAACTCCTATTATTCTTTAAGGCCTCAGCTTTAATTTCACTTAATCAAAACACTACACTACATCAAAAAAATACATCTGAAATTATTATATCAAAATAACAACTCACTATTTAAAAAATGTTAATTTTTAAAATTACCATTAATTTTAATGTTAATGCCTCTAATCCCAACTAACATTACTATTTTCCATATTCGCCTGTTTTTATGTATCATTTCCTAAAGGAAAACACTAGTATCTCCAGTTCTCTACTGTCATTAGAAGTTTAATTAAACAGCTTGATTGTATGTCTGAAGAAATAATTTAATTCAATTAATATAGGAAATAAAAGGGAAGTCTCAGTAGAAATTGTGGTTATTCGGGTAGAAAAACTTCAATGAGTAAATGATATAGGTTTCTGAGAAGAGGAAAACTCATGGAAGGCTGGAAGGTGGTAAATAACAAGTATTTGGAAGTCTACATAAGTAAAATTGAAACACTTCGTTTAAAGACGGCTTTCCTTGGAGTGCTTTTTTTTGACTAGCAGCTGTGCTTTTGTAGATAGAAAACTAACTGAGCCAGAAGGACTGGATTTATTTCTAAACTCTGCCAATTTTTAGATGCATGATCTATGACAAATTTACAAACTTTACAAGTCTTATTTCTCATATTTTAGAACAGAGTAATATCTCACTGAGTTTTCATGTAGGGAAATAAGATCATTTATATGAAATTTAATTATTACTATTTTTCTGTTATAATCACTGCTACAACACCTTAGATGATTAATGTTTGATATTTACTCAAATGTAATTCATCATATCAGTTCTCTGGATTAAATTTTTAATTTAGAAAGCAAAAAAATATCAAGCCATAGTGGAGTATTTGAAACACGTTAAAGAAATCAAAAAGAAAATGACACTTTAACAATTAATTATATCATTAGAGATAATAATCTGGCATATGGTGGGAAAGGGTTTAATAAGGCTAAGAAGAGCTTTTAAAGCTGAGGCAGAAAGAGAGCCAATATTAAATCTTGCCAAAGAAGCAGCAAGAAGAAGAAAAGGAATTAAACTATACTAAGCTAAAAGCTACCATTTAAAGAAGGATGTGCAGTTGAAGGGCTAATAAGCCCTTCAGGAACTATTGTGATTTTTGAGACAATGGTTATTTCGTAGCTAATATTCATCAGTTCCATACTCCAGGGAATTTAAGGTCTCATAATATTTCTAACACTGATTAATACTTAAATTCTATTTTTTGATATTTGAGGGATATCAAAAAATTTAAACACTCCAAGTCTTCATTTAATCCTCATATTTAAGAATACTCTTTAATATTATTTAATAGTATACTCAAATCTTCATTAGATATGCAGTGTTAATCAAAAACTTTCCTCATAATCTTTATAATGTCAGAACATCATAAAAATATATTAATCCCTATGACTTTTCAAGAAAAAGGAAAAAGGAGTTTAAAAGTTTGCAGAATAACAAATGTCTATATTAACACAGAGGAATTTTATAGCAATTACACAAAATTCATTTGGATATGTAAACATTGATGTTGGTGAAAAAAACAAATAATTTAGAAACAAAAAGTAAGTTTTTGAATACAATAAAATAAAGATTTAAATGTTTATAAACTTGTGTTCAGTTTTATGAAACCAAATTAGAAGGCAGTGTTCTGGTACAGGGATATTTTTCAGTAACATGTGATAAGGCAGTTGACTGTGGTATTCCAATATGTTTTTTTTATTCTTTCCCAGTGTTTTGTTTGTTTGTTTGTTTTCATCCCTGGTTTAAAAAAAAATGTTTTAGTATTCCAAGTAGTGGATATCAGTAAGTTCAAGATTTATTTCTGACTGTAAGTGAATGCTTTGATGGATTTCTAATGGTTGAAAAACTTGGATCACTAATACAGATAATACTAGCTTTTCGAATGAAATAATATGCAGGAGAAATAGTAATGGAGGTTCTATGTACTGTGCCAATATAATAATAAAACCATCATTTCAAAATATAATCTCAAGTGAAAAAATATTTGAAAAATTGGAAGTGATAATTTATATTTCTTGGGAATTTGTAATATTGACTAGTAAACGGTAATAAAGATAAATTTATTTTTCATTGTCCATTATAATACATCTCTCTGTACATTATAGATTTTGAAAATCTGAAGACATAGTCAAGGGTGAAGAGATAACAAATGATTCAATGTATATGCTTTTATTATTATGACTTGTGATGGCATAAGTTGCTGAATTATAGAGTGGTTTGTTAACTGTCTCCCATATTAATAGTATAACAGAATTAATAGTATAACAGAACAGACCTGGAATCTAAAATCATTTCATCATTTTAAAAAAAGTAAAATTCAGCAATTAACTTTTTACAGCCATGGTTTTGCTATAAAGCAGACAGATTTCATTTAGAGATAGTGATCCATAAGGATTGTAGCTCTGGTAATGAAGCTACCATTTTCCCCTTAGCAACTACTGAAGCCATCTTCTATTTTATATTTTAAATGAATTTATTCAACACTGTTGTGAGCTCTTTAAACACATGATTGGAGAGGAAAAAAAGACAGCTAATAAAAAAAATAAATAAAAATATCTTTCCTTCAGTTACCCTCCCCCATTTTCATTAACAATTTAATTTTCCCCTTTGAATTTTGTTGCAGATTAATACTTTTAGCTGGTACTTTCCAACATTGATTTCTTGATGTATTAGATGGAAAAATCAGTGTTGTTCTGGATTTCATTCACTGAATTTTGCTTCTGCTAATCTTCCTCTCTCCTTCCCTCCCCTGCTCCCTGTCCTCCCTCCTTCATTCCTTCCCCCTTCCTCTCTCTGGCTCTTCCTCTCATTCTTTTTTCTATTCTTTCATATTTCCAACCCCTCATTCACTATTAGATTTTTTAAAAATAAAGTCTGCTTATCTATTTACTCTTCCTTTGTAAGAGTATATTTCCCAAATAAATTTTTATCTTTATGACTATTAATAGGCCAGAAATATTGTTGTTATTGGAATTAGTCTTATGTTGGCATTTTTTTTCTTTCTATTACATTACCATGAAGTTCTCTACATGTTAGTTTAGTAGGAGTCTCTTTTAAACAACTTGTAGCTAATTTATTTTCTGTAGTAATACAACCTCTGAGCATTTTATCTTATGCTATGTGTCCTCATTTATGAATTTCTCATTTATTTTTTTCTTTCATAATCTTGAATGAAGGTGGTTTTTAACTTCCTTTTTCTAAAGACAGAAATAATTGAACCAATTTTAATATTTTAGACATTAAACCATATAGCATGTGTAGTAGTTATACTTAAACTCTATAGATTTAAGTTATCTCTACAATAAATTTAAGCACTCAAAATCCAGTCACCCTTTTTTTATGAATTCTTGAAAATCTTAGATACCTTACATAATTATTTTCTGATTTAATATATTTTTATAAAGTCAGATTGAACTCATATTTACTTGTAATTTTACCAATTCTATTTAAAGATTCCTTCTTGCATCTCAGGCCTTCCTTCTGAAATTGTCTTCTTCCTAAGGCATATTTTTAGTACTTTTTAGTAATTCCTCCCAATTTGTTTGTGTCTCATTCTGGATTGATAGGTAACCGGAAATACAATCAAGGCCAACATGAATTTTTCACCCTTTTAAAAATAATATTTCACTGTTTTTTCAGTTCTGCTCTTCTCAAAATTCTGCAGTTGAACTCATCATCATGTAGGTTATCAAGTTTTCCTCTCATTTGTTTTAAATCTCTCCTCCTCTACTCCTTGACATTTAAATAAATTTATTATAAAAGTATAATTTTATAATAAATAAGTTTATTTATACCTATATTTTTTTTCTCTTGAGGTAAATTATGGTTTCTAAATTTAAGAATTTCTTTCTGAAACATTCTAATGTCATTATCTCTTTCAACACTGCCTCTAATGTTAGATGTATTTAGACATTCTCATTCTATTTTTCAGTCTTTTACTATCCTTTAAATTTCTTTGTCTCTGTCATCCTGGGATGTATTTCAGACGATTAGTTCATTTTATCTTCCAGTTCATCAGTTAGTTCCTTTGTCATCTATTTATCTCATCTATTAGGTTTTCTTTTATATTTATTATACTTTTTCCATATAAAGTTTTATTTGGTTCCATTTTCATGCTCTCAGATAATATATGATATATTCTTTTTCTCTGAAAATTTTTTAAATACTTATTTTATAGCATATATTTTAATATCCAAGTATGTGATATTTGAGGGGAGGTGTGATTTTCAGTTTGATTTTGTTGATTGTCTTTTGGGATCTCTTTTATTCAAAATTTTCTTGTATTTTCAGTTTTTCATATTGGCTTAAAGTTTTAAATGAATCCACAGATTTTTTGGAAGACCTGGATTGAAGCCATGTTCCATTTGAGGATAGCTAAGTGTTAAATGAAGCCATGCATATTCAAAGACTTCCAGATGAATACTCTTATGGTTTCCCAGGTAAGACATTTTCATGTCTACTTTAAAAGTGTCAGGGCTATAGTTATCAATTCTAATGGAGAATATTTTCCCTACAAATTGCTAAAGCCAAGATTGACAAGTTAATTTGCATCTCCCTTCTTCACTCTTAAGCCTACCATTTTTTGAATAGTGTAGCTCTTCCAAGTTCTTGGCTTTATGTTTGGGTGTCAGATTTAATTACTCACCTTTTGAATGTGTTTTGATTTGTATTTTACCTTGTATGGAAAACATAAGCTTTTTGATTTTTAGTATTTAATAATAATGTATAATTAAATCCTGTCAAGTTTTTAATAATTAGACCTTACTTCTCACACTAATTCTATGCTTCCTCAATTTTACTTTGTTATTTCTGCATTTTCTTCTTAACATAGTTGTGCATTTTAAAGATATTTTTATTCAGAATTTCTATTTGTGTGTAGGGTTGCAGATGTTATTGTTAACAGCAGAACTTGAAAAATTAAAAAAATAGAGATGTCAGAAGATCTTTATAGCACAAGTTATCAAAAACAACCCAATGATGCACTGTAAAAACTTCTGTTGCCCAAAAAAGGCTTAACTTCCCCACAAACAAGGTAACTGGCTCTAATGAATTTATACAAACATGCAAAACTACATTTCAACTCATAGCTCCTACTGTATTCCCCCAGGATCTATCAGAATGAAAAGTAATTAAATGCTAAACAAAGAACGATGGATTATTTTACAAAGAGTCTAATGAGGCATATGGAGTCTAAAAAAGGTAATTAAAATGCATAGTAATATGTAATATTTTGTGTGAAACTTAATCCAGGCTTAGTGTATTAAAAAGAATTCTCAAAGAAAATCTTACCAAAACTAAGAACTGATAGACAAATAAGAGTTATTGAAGCAAAGAGAAGACATGTTCAAAACATAAATTCTAGCATCTTTTTAAAACCTGTCTGAACAAGATCTAAGTAGGTTATTTACTCGTTGTTGATTTCTTTGTTTAATTTTTATTAGTATTTAACACCAGCTTCTAAACTATTTTAACAAATTTTTACTCACAATACCAGGCAAGTTATCTTGAATTTTTGTCAGTTTTCTTAGAGCCCAGGTACTGACTGAAACAGAAACAAAATTTCAAGGTAGTGGGAAGCAACACAATCAGATTTGTGTTTTCAATAAATTCCCTGAAGGTATTATGAAGACTAAAATGAAATAGGAAAAAATCCAGTTTCAACAGACAAATTTTTTTCTCTAATTCCAAATAAGAGTTGTTTTTGTTTTTGTTTTTGTTTTTTTAAGTCAGAACAAGTAAAAACGATAATGATGCTTTTCGGGATAGAGTTTTGTTTTGTTTTTGTTTTTAATAATAGAGCCAGTAAAGCTAGTGCACCTGAACTAAAGTAGGAAGTAGAGTAGATGTTTTTAATTTGGGTGATTAGGTAGAGGGCAGAACCTTTATCAGGATCATAGGCTATTAGCTTTGAAGACCCACATTGTACTGAGAGGCTGACCAACAGTAGAGACTAGTCATTCAAAGAATAAATATTAGAGCCAGAATATCTGGTTTAAAAAATCATATACTATCTGAGGAAATCTTGTTCAAATTATTTTATCTTTGTGCCTGTTTCCTCATCATTAACATAAAAAATGACTGTATGTATTTTTTTTCACAAAATTTCACAAAATTATGCTTGCCATAATTATATACTACATGTTAAATATAACTAACTTATTTCTATAATCTTTGGGTTGTGATTGGATCTAGGGAGGGCTGAAGAGACAAGGAAATCATCAGTCTGCATATATAGAATGGTTCTTTGCTTCATGGGTGTCTTATTCAAATGATGTTTTTCTTTGCCATCCTTTGTCATCCCCACCCTCCAAATGCCAACTATTTTAAAACATTAAACTGAAAGAAAAGACTCTTGAGATTAACAAATTATTGAGAAATTACTTTAGTGGTCTTCCTAAGAGGAGTAAATAGCTTGAGACTCCCTAGATATAGATACAGGTCACTAAAACACAATTATTAAAAAAAAAGTAAACATGATAATTTATATTTTGAAAGCTTAAGAAAAAATCTTCACCCACCCTCTTGAATAATGTACCCTAGAAAAGATTTAGTTTGAGGGTGGGGGATGCCTGGGTTTCCAGCTAGAGAAAGTTAGAAGGAGGGTTGGACAGAGCATCCAGGCTGCTTTAATCCTGGAAGAGGCTTTTTTAAATTAATTGACAGAGCTCAATGGCAAAGCACTGTAATATTTGGAAGTCGAGCCTATTAGTAGCCTAAGTAGGATGCTGAGAAGTGCTTTTTCTTCAAGGAACCACTCTGATTAATCCCAGTCTCAACATCCTGTGGAAGTAGGCTGAGTAGCCTCTGCCACTGACTCTAGACCTGACCTGACTCTTAGAGCCATATTACTCAGCATATGTAATGTTTTAATTTTTTATAGATAATTTTAAGGAAAGGATCAACTCCATATTTAATATGCCCATCTTCTTGCCTTTGAAGAAAGATGTATGTGTGTTCTTGAACCACATTGTGACATCAAGAATCACTTTTGTGTCCTGCAACACTGGAATAACATACCCAAGTTTCACTTTGAACATTAGATACACAGAGAACAATATTTTTTATATACCCTGAGGCTGCCAGATTTAATAAATAAAAATAAAAGCCCACTAGTTAATTTAGAATGACAACCACAAAGTTAAAAATTAATAGGAGAGTAAAATTCTATATTTAAGGATGGTAGAAAATTTTCATCTCAACAGTCCCAAACATTTTGTTATCTAAAAACCATTACAGATAACAAAATTAAGTGCATATAATTCCAATTGTATAACAAGAAGTGACTAAAATAAATTATTTTATATCCAAAATATATTTTTTAAATCTTTCGAAAGATGTATATCTGTTTCAGTATCCTAAGCAAACAGTAACTTATTTTAGCTGTCTAATATAACTAATTGTTGGTATTTTTTTACCACTGCCTAGAGACCTACTAATACTAACAATAGATTGTATATGAAGTTGCCATATGAATCTTTGAATTAAAAGCATATATGTTATATATGTTACATATATATTAATGCTTTTAGGTTATGTTGCTATTGTTAAAATATCTTTAGTAGAGTTATTTTAGCCTTATAAAAAATGTAGTAGTTTTCATTGTATTTTCCCTAAATATCTAAAATTACTATGTGTGTGAGTATGTGTAGGTGTGTGTGGCATGCATGTAGGATGCTAATGAGGGGGTATGCTAACAATACAGAGAGAAAAAGAATATAGAAAGTAGGTCTCAGCTACTTCTTGAGTCATTGTGAAAAAATAGTAACAGAAAACTTATTTATGCAACAAATTCTAAGCACCTTATTCTACAATAGCACACATATACTAAGATTTACAAGATGTTTAATTGAAATGCTATTCTCTAATAATTTATTGGATTTTGTTTAAAACTGAAAGAAACGTCTAAAGACAACAGATTTTGTTTGGGTAATCAGAATTAATGTGCAAGCTTATTATTAAGTATTTTTTCATATCTCATTATAGTAAAATTCAAAATTGATTATGAAATTCAAATTTGCATAGATGTAACAATATCCATTTACAATGAATAAAGTTCAAGATTATGAGTTATATTTGTAAATTACAAAGTGAGCTTTTTAGACTTATTTTCTGTCAATATTTCCTGAGTACCTGCACAATTTTTCAATGTGGTCATAATTCATAGATATATCTCAGATAATTTGCTCTTCTGGAGCTTATATGATGGGAAAATAGACTCAAACTAGTAAAACTATTTGAGAGACAGGATAGCACAATGGTAGAAAAGCCCAGATTGTCTTGTCAAGCTGCATGGATTCAAATACTGCCTGCATCATATGGCAGTAGGGGATTTTCTTAATCTTCTTTTGTTATCTGAAATATGGAAGAAAAAACGAGCATTCATTTCCAAGTTTTTGAGTACAAAACCTCAGAAGGGCATCATGGTATGGTATTTAAGAGTATAAAATCTGGAGGTAGATAATTTGGATTCAAGCCTCAATTCTTCATTTTACTAATTCTTTAGCTTTGAAAAAAATAACTTTCTCTGCATTCATCTTTGTAAAATTAAAATAGCAATATTAATTTCCTCATACATTTATTTTTAAGATATGATGTGAACTATTCATGTGAAATGCTTTGAATAATACCTGCCTTAGGTAAGCCATACCATAAATATAAGGTATTACTTAATCTTATAAAGACTGAATCACTAAACAAAATTGAAGGAAAGCCTTTAAGGAATGCCTAGAAAAGAAATGGTGCTTATTTGGTATTATCTATGGTATTAGTTTTTATTAGCTGCCATTTCAAATGGCCACAAATCTGTGTCTTAAAACATTAGAAATTTATTATCTCTTAGTTTAGAGAGAATACTTTTTACAGTATAAGTATGTCCCGCGAATCTAAGTTCAGCTTTACCAGTCATTCTGAGAGAACATAGCCCATAACCAGGGACTTAAGTGACATTGAAAGAAATTCTTCAATATGTAGCTAATTAAGAAACTAAGTTTATTATATAGGGAAAAATTTCACTTGTGACTACTATCTACTTTCCCAAAGAGTATCGCTTTTAATAAAATTATAATTTGTTCTTGTTTCTCATATTCAGCATATTTAATTCCTTTTAATTTAGATATAGCCTTGAGTGAGTTGTCTCTAGTATTGAAATTCTGAATTATTACCTATTCTAGTGACATCCAGTCCACAGTCTCTTATGAACAGACCTCCAATAATCAGCTACATTGGCCCCATTCACTGCCTTTTGCGCTGAAATCTCTTAAACATAAGAAATTTACCTCTTGAATTATTACTGAAATGAATTTGGGTTCACTTCTTAGTGAGTGAAGATCCAGACATTATACCAAAAGTGGTTGCCATGCAAAGCAAAATTTATTTGCAGCTAAAACAAAGAGTCTTCAGGGAATAATTTACAAAGCCATGGCTCTACACTTTTATTCCACTAAGCTAATACTCATTTATGACAATAATAAACCCTCAGTCACTTTTATGCCAAGATGGCCTCCCTAATCAGTTTGAGCCAGTTTTTTTCTGGTATTCTTCAGTGATTTTCTGTTCGTGGCTATGTGAAAGCCTGATCCTTTTCTGGAAAATAGTTAATGAAAATTTTAGTAAGTTTTTCAGTTTAGTTTGGGGTGAGCTACTTTGCTTGGTAATGATAGAAGCTTTCTACCTTCCCCAATTTATATGTTTGTTTGTAGATTAATCCTCAGTTCATTTCTGAACTAAGGACTAAATCTCTACACATGGTTTCTCACAGTGCATATTTAATTCCTAAGATCTGAATGTCTCAGGCATTGAATAATAGTTATTTTGGCTTCATGTATTTCTTCCTTTAGAATATATATAATAAGTAAGATATGCCTTGACTATTTCATTTTTACTCACTGTTACTTTGTCTTTTCAAGAGCCTTAATTTATGGTAGTTCAACCAGCAGCTTTAATAGATCCTTTTTATTTTCTATATCATGTTAGTCTACCACTGTTAAATTTGACATAATATATACTCTCTCTTTCTCATTTGCTCTCTGCCCCATATATTTATTCATTCAATAATTTACCAATATCTTGTTTTTCTTTTCCTGTTAACATTTTTTGTACCTCAGCCACTTTTTTTTTATAACAAGTGAAATATTTAGTTCATTTATAAGATCCTCTTTAAAACCATTTAAAATATGATTTTTTAAAATATTTATATTTTTTTATCCTGGCCTTTATGATTCTACTTTCCTTTTCACATCACCCTAGACTATTATCTAGCAGGCTACCTTTCTACTAAATAATTCTTCTTCTTTTGATTTAGTTAAGTATACTACAGCTTTTATTTTGATAGGTAGACTACAGCATGACATTTCAAGTGATTGTATTATTTTTAAAAGTTTTTTCATTTGCAGTTGACCGTATTATATTAGTTTCAGGTATACAGCATACTTTATTAGACATTTATATAAATTAAGATTTGACACCCCCAATAAGTCTTACATGCACATGATACCATATGTAGTTATTAGAATATTATTTACTATATTCCCTACGTTGTACTTTACATCCCCATGACAGTTATACTGTCAATTTGTACTTTTTAATTACTTCATCTTTTTCACCCAGCCAGCCAACCCCCTTCCCATCTGCCAACCATTAATTTGTTCTCTGAATCTGTGAGTTTGTTTCTGTTTTGATTGTTTTTTCTTTTGTTTGTTTTTTTTTTTTTTAGATTCTACATAGAAATGAAACCATATGGTATTTGTCTTTCTCTGACTTATTTCACTTAGGATCTACCTCTAAATCCGCCCAGATTGTTGCAAATGGTAAAGATTTCATTCTTTTTATGGTCTAGTAATATTTCATTGTATGTATGTACCACATTTTCTTTAGCCATTTTTCTTTTGTTTAGAACATTTAATCCATTTACTTTTAAAGTTATTATTCATAGGTATGTTATTATTGTCATTTTATTAATTGTTTTCTAATTTTTTTTATAGTTCTTTTCTGTTTCTTATTCTCTTGCTCTGGTTTCTTGTATGTTGACGACTTTCTATGGTGTGTTAGAATTCCTTTCTCTTTATTTCTCATACATCATGTAAATTTTTGGTTTGTGGTTTCCATGTGTTTCATACATTATTGGCTATGTTTATATCACTCTATTTTAAGTTGATGTTTGCTTAAGTTCGAACACATTTGAAATCACTACCATTTTTACTCACCCCCTCCAAGTTTGTGTTTTTGTCATTATTTTTTTCTTCTTTTGTACATGTGTGTTTCTGTGTATTTCTGTATTTACTCTTGTAATTACACACAATCATCCTACTTTTGCCTTCAAACTATTGTACTCATTTTAGTGTTGGCTAAGCCACTGCTTTTATTATGTGTTTACCTTTATCAATGAGAAATTATTTTTCTTTGTGATATTTTCTTATTCATATTTTTATTTTTTTTCTTTTTCTTAAAGAAGTCCCTTTAATATTTTTTGTATTACTGGTTTGGAGGTGATTAACTGCTTCGCCTCTTTCTTTTCTGGGAAGCTCTATCTGTCCTTAAATTCCAAATGATAACCTCACTGGGTAGAATAACCTTGATTGTAGGTTCTTACTTTTCATTGCTTTGAATATTTCATGCCAGTTTCTTCTGGCCTACAAAGTTTGCATCGGCAAATCAGCTGGCAGTCCTCTGTACATAACTAACTGCTTTTCTCTTGCTGATTTTAAGATTCTCTTTTTGTCGTTAACATTTGGCATTTTAATTATGATGTGTCTTGTTGGCTAATTTGGGTTCATCTTGTTTAGGGCTCTCTGCAATTCTTGGACTTGTATGTTTATTTTCTTCACCAGGTTGGGAAATGTTTCCATCATTTTTTCTTCAAATAGGTTTTCAATCCCTTGCTCTCTCACTTCACCATCAAATACCCTTATGATGTGAATGTTATTACTCTTGATGTCATAGAAGTTCCTTAAAATTTCTCTATTTTTTTTTTCTTTTTGCTGATTGGGTGTTTTCTGCTACCCACCAAATTGCTTATTTGATATGCTTCTTTGATCTAATCTGATGTTGATTTCATCTAACATATTCTTCATTTCAGTTATTGCATTTTTCATTTTTGACTGGTTCTTTTTATGTTTTTCTCTCCATTTTTATAATTTTTGTCTCTTTGTTGAAGTTCTCACTGAGATAATCTATTCTTTCCATAAGTTCATTGAGCACCCTTGTAATCATTGTGAACTTTGCATCTGGTAGATTGCTTACCTCCATTTTGTTTAGTTCTTTTTCTGGAATTTTGTCCTGTTCTTTAATTTGGAACATGTTTCTTTGTCTCCTCATTCTGGCTGCCTCCCTGTGTTTGTTTCTGTGTATTTTGTAGGGCTGCTCCATCTCTCAGTCTTGACAGAAAGGCCTGTAATAGGTGTCCTGTTGGGCCCAGTGGTGCATCTCCCTTTTTACCTGAGTCTGGTGCTCCAGGGGTATCCCTTTGTGTGGGTTGTGTGTGCCCGCCTGTACTAGTTGAGTCCTGATTGCTGTTGGCATGTCAGTAGGTGGGACTGACCCTCAGGCTGACTGGCTCTGAGGACTGTCTGTGACGACAGTGGACAAGCTGTTGTATGGGGCTAACCCCATGGAGCGAGATTTGCTTTAATGGGGCTCTGGTGCCTGCCAAGTCCACACTTTGGGTGTATTATTTGTGACACTAATTATGTGGTCCTGCAGTGTGGTCTGAAACCAGCTGCCAAGTGTATAGTTCTGGGGCCTCATGGCAGGGGCTCCAGTGCAAGCCAAAATCAGCTTCTGCCTGTGTTTGGCCCAGGGCCACGTCGTAGAAGCTAAAAGTGATCTGCAGTTGGTAGCTGTCTGTGCTGGGATTGGAGCCAACTGGGAGAAGCTATGCTGGGAACTGAGGCTGTCTCCCTGAAGCCAGACCTCTTTCTGAAGCCAGACCATTAGTTTTTCCCTGTATGTTCCTGGTGCTTTTGAGCTGCTATCCCTTCACTGGATCTTAGGGCAAGTGTTTGTGAGCAAGTGAGTCTGTGCTTGGGCCTCTTAAGAGGACTACTGGGTCTACAGGAGCCCTCTTTCTCATCTGGATGAAATCACTGCTGATTTTCACAACCAGATGTTGCAGGGACTCCCATTTCTGGCACTGGTGTTCCAGGGTGGAGAGACTTGTGTGGAGCCGGCACCCCTTGCTCCTCAGGGGAGACCTCCACAGCTGAGATATCACTTCTGATTCTTAAGTGCCACATCTGGGTGTGGAACCAGCTCCTTTTGCACCTTTGCTACTTCTACCAGTCTCAAAGTGTCTTCTTCTTTATATCCTTAGTTATAGGAGTTCTGTTCAGCTAGTCTTCAGGTGGTTCTGAAGGGGGGTGGTTCTATAATTTAGCTGTAATTTTGATGTGATTGAGGAAGGACGTGAGCACAGCATTTACCTACTCTGCTGTCTTGACCAGGAGGGGAGTCCAATTAACTTTGTTATTGTTGCTTCTTCTTTTTTTTTTTTTTTTATTGCTGTGTTGTTTCTGCCGATTTTTGCTTAATGAATTTTCAGGACTAACTCTTTTATGCTGTTGTTAAAGCTTTTTTTTTTTTTTTTTAAGAGCAGTTTTAGATTTATAATAAAATTGAGAGAAAGGTACAGAGATTTCGCACATACTTTCTGCCCCACAACATGCATAGTATTTCTTATTATCAGCATTACTTATCAGAATGGTATAGTTTTTACCAAGGATGTAATTAAATTGACATATCATAATCATTTAATGTTCCTAATTTATCTTAAGGTTCACTCTTGGTATTGTGCATTTTATCTTAGGGTTCACTCTTGTTATTATGCAAATACATAATGGCATATATTCATCACTCTAATATTATACAGAGTATTTCCACTGCCCTAGAACTCCTGTGCTTTGCATATTCATCTCTCCCCACCTTCTCACCTCTGGCAACCACTGATCTATTTTATTTATTGTTTCCATGGGTTTGCCTTTAAGGACTAATTCTTTAATAGTCTATATTCTTTGCCATAAAATAGCCACTGATGTCTCTACTCAGTTAGCTTACAGAGTTGCTAAAGATTAGTAAGAAATTTTTTTAAATGTCTTGAACCACAAGACTTCTGACTATTGGCATAGTTTCTGTATCCATGTTTGGGCATTTTTTAAATTTTCATGCTATTTACAATTCTGCCTTAATCTTCACTGCCTGCTAACATGGGCCTGATACAGCACTAACTCTCATTCCTCTCACAGAGAGCCACAGTTGATAGTCCAGGGTACTTTTATAATAAGAACACATAATAATATAGATTAATAACACTATTTGGTTTTGGCCTTGGTTTGCTGTAATCCTTCTCTGTATCCCTGATTTTTATCTATTCTTTGAAGCTCAGAATAAGAGCCACTTACTTAATTTTTGCTTGGTATGCCTCTGCCAAAATTAATTGTATTTTTTTCTATTATCACAAATTACCAATTAAATATTAATATTTTAAATTATATATTTTTATAATCTATGGAATGGTTCATATATATTTGTTTTCAATTGGAGTAAATGATCCTTATGGCAAGACAAGGATGCTATTAATTTTCTACTTCTAGTGACTGACCTAGAATATTTAATATCATGATAATTTGCATTAAGTAAATGCTAGATAGATATCTGTCTCTTCAAATACAGATTGAGGCCAGATTGCAAAGAACTTATGTAAGAAGTTGTAGCATATAATTATATTCAGTATTCCTTTGGGAAAATTACTTGCTCCATTTTTTAATATCTAGCATGTAGGAAAATGATCAAATACTGTAGAGGAAAATCATATTACACAAAGACTGCTTTAAGCATTTCTAATAGCTATCTATTGCTCTGCATGCAGTTATACATGTACATATTCGTGAGGAGATATGTTTATAAATCTTAATGCTGACAGTAAAATAGAGAGCTCTAAATGCATTCTGTTGCATACCTGGCATACTCTTTCTGAACTCAAAAAGAATGTAAATGAAGTTGCACAGGCTGTGCGTAAATATACTATATACATGGTCTTGGTGTACCTTTATTGAAGCCATCATAAGAAAAAAGGAAAAAGGAAACCAAGTAAATAAACTTATTTTTGACTCCTAGACCTGTGGAAATGTCTGACATTGCAAAATGTCATCTTTAATGTGGTGTACACTGAATCTGTGGTATCCAAAGATGAATGTCAAGTTATGGGTGAATGGAAGTGGCACTGAAAAGGAGAAAGATAATATCATTACTCAAACATACTTATATTCCACTTATGACTCAAAATGGTACTCTGTCAAAAATATTGTAAAAAAAATAACACCGTGAATATAATACTTTTGTCTTCATGGTACTATGAAATACCAAATTCCTACTGTTTCTTTTATTCTTTTATATTCAATTTTCACATGTATTTATAAAGAGTAGTATAGGAAAAGAAATTATATTAAAGTGGAAGAGAAACAAAAGAGCTTTTTTTTTTTCAATTCCAATTTTATTTAATTCTGGGCAGCTTTTCAATCTCAGAATAGAGGGCTTTTTTAATGCTTTATTATATATTCCAGTAAGAGCTTCTATAAATCGTAGCTTATCTAACATCTCAAAATTCACATAAATAGAATCTAAATCTATTTTAAGTAAATATTTTATTCAAATATTTGAATTGTCTTTCTTTTTAAAGTGGTATGTAGGATAATTTTATAATTTGAATAGATGATTAATAGCACAAGAAAATCAATGATGGCCTTAAACTCTTTATTTGTAAAAATTAAAGAGGACTTTCATGTCATTTTCCTGTCATGAACTAGAACCTTATTCCAACACTGTCACTTGTTTGGAATAAATTATGCCTTTGTGAGTCTAATAGAAGAAATAAGGTTAAAGATTCAAGAAAGATTAAAGGCTCAAGAGGACATGCATTCTCATTAATCTCATAAATTTATCCACATTCTAAAATTTGTTATAAATCACATTCAACATAAATGTCTTTCTCTCTGACTTTTCTTCACTTTGATGAATTATTTGTCTCAAAATCTAAAAAAGTTTTCTTCTTCAATTAGAGAATCAGCTGATGTTCCATCTTATTGAAATAACTATATATTGACTGTACCAGTAATTATATACAACATGCATAAAAATCTAAATTATGTTTCATTATTTAAATTAACTACATGGTATGATTTTGAAACTAATATATCTAAATGATAACTGTCAGTTGTCATCAAATATTGTTAAGCATTTTACAAAAAATAATTTAGTATTTTGAATGACTTGGGGTAAGAGATCAAATGAGATAGTACAGATCATTTTTTTGTAAATCTCTTTGACTATCATCTCTTTTACTAGGGCTCATAATATTCATCGTCCATTTCCTTGTGTTGTTATTTCATTACTGACACGTTCTTTCTATTTTTTTTTCTATAGAATATTCAAAACACTTTATACTAGTCAGCCAGTGCTAGACTTGGAGGGTCAGTGGTAAAAATTTTAAATTTATCCCAGTGGAAATGAACCCATCTTTTTCAGAAAAATAGAAATACTTCTGCTTCAAAGTGGGGTGAGTGAAGCTTAATAAACTATAATATAGATAGGAATCTGATCATTCGATTATCAGTCTTAAATATTTGGAGTTAAGGCAAATAAATGGATCCACTTTTAAAAAGCATAACTATTTAGCCTTGGTTCTAAGAGTATAAAGATTATGTGTGCTGTATTTTTCATGTATATAGGAGGTTTATGTTCATGGAAATTAAATAATTTCTAATATATTGGAATAAGAAAAGAAATTAGTAAGATTTGTGGCTAGGTCATCACAGGATCCTTATACTCTCTACACCTCCATTTGGCCAACATCTAATAAATATTAATATTTTTATGCATAGAAATATATGCAATTAAATATTTATTATATTTATTCTTATTTTTCTCTAAATTTAAAAAAACTCAGATTTTATCTGTGACATATAGAGTATAGAAGTCGTTACTCATGTTCACACAACAAAAAAAAGATTTTGAACAAACTGAAAATTAATGATTTTCCTTGGACTCATCACAGAAGTGATGTCACAGGGTCAATCACAACCACAGATTCTGGAGATACAGGTGAATCCAAAGAGTCACAGCTAAGATATGCTTATCTGAAGCAACAGCTGCTGAAGTAATAACCTTGTAGGAACACTTGCACATCAATTTTCATATGAGTTGCTCAAAGATGAGTGTGGATTAACATGAGAGTGAGAAACATCTGGGAGCTGTAGTATTAGCAGGAACATACTTTCATGAGTTTTATATCCAGGAATAAAATAAAGTTTTATAGGTAAAGGGCCAAGAACGATATCCCCCTGGTTCTAGAAGGAGCAGAAGACATGTAACCATTGACAGATATCTCCACAGCATTTCCTGTTACACTTTCCTGTTTAACCTAAGGCAGGAGAAAGAAGAAACAGTTTAATTGTCATAGTCCAGGAAGATAGGTCCACTGAAAGACTAATTTTAATCATAAGATCATACATTGTTTCCTCTTCTCTACACCTTACCTCAACACCAAGACAGCTTCAGGTATGGTAACAGTGTGTTGAAATTGACTTTGGTTTGCTCTCTAAAAACATATGCTATCTAAAGAGGAGTATTTAGAGAAGATCAAAGGAAACAAGAGAGACAAAAACAAGAACATTGGAGGAATTTCAAGACTTTGGTACCTGTAGCTACAATAAATTTTAAACACAGCTCAATGCCTAGCTAGATCAACAGAAAACCGTAAGCTAAAGTTCTATTTTCCATAGTTCTTATTACTATATACTTCATCTTTGGCTGTCAATAAAAAAAAGAAAAAAAAGACACAATAAAATACAAGCAACATAAAGCAAGCATAAGACTCAGATTCATATTTGACACGTTGGAAATATAAGAAAATTTTATACTATATTAACATGTTGGCTCTGATGGATGAGGTCAACAACATGCAAGAATAAATGAGTGATATAAACAAATATAGAAATACTATGAATCAAAAGATTATGATGAAAATAAAATACACTGTAAAATAAATGAAGAATACTGGGCTCATTAGTAGATTGAATTTAGCCACAAGTGGAAGAACAGAGCTTGAAGATAGTCCCATAAAAAAAAATCATAAACAGTATTATAAAGAATAAGAGAACAGAATACCCAATAACTGTAATTCTACTTCAAAGTATGTAATGTAGATATAACCAGAATACCAGGAGAAAAAAATTAGGTAGAGTAGAAGAAATATTTGAATTAACAATGGCCAGAATGTTTCAAAATTAATGACAGACACTAACCAGAAGGAAATCAGATAACATGAAAGATAAATGCCAAAAAAACTATAACTAGGATTTTATATTAAAATTTCTGGAAACTAAAGGTAGAGAGAAAATCCTGAAAGAAGCTAGAGAAAAATCACAAAAACAAAATTTGGCAACTTTGTACAAAGTTAAACATAATCATACCATACAATCGAAACCGAATGGAAAATGTATGTTCACACAAAAGCCTGCATGTGAGTTATTACCACAGCTTAATTCATAATCTGCAACAATTGCAAGCAATCAAGTGTCCTTCAATAGATGAATGGATAAATAAACTGTGTTACATATATATAATGAAATAATGAGCTATCCACAAAAAGATATGCATGAGTGTTAAATACATACTGCCAACTGAAAGTAGACATACTAAAGCTATTGCATATGGTATAAATTATGGTATTCTGGAAAAGGCAACACTGTAGATATGCTACAAAGTATAGTGCATGTCAAAAAGCTTGAGGAAGGAAAAGAGAGGTAATCGATGAAATACAGGGGATATTTTAGAGTGGTGAAACTATTTTGTATGATAATGAAATTTGACTCCATAAGAGTGCACATTTATGAAAATCTATGGAGATTTAAGGCACAAAGGGTAGAGCTTAATGTTTAAAAATAAAATTATTCAGGTGATATCGGGATCTCAGGATGTTATGCAGAATCTAACAAAACAATTCAACTGTACTATAAATGTATGACACTATCTCCCTGAAGTGGCTGGAGGAAAAGGTGCAGACTTGAGTAACTTTGGAAATGAACTGAGTTTATAAGCTAAAGGCAAAATAAACTATATATGCATTATGCTACCATTTATAACATTTCTAATATGTTAACAATTATGGTACTGTTATACATCAATATTGGAAATGAACTGTTAAGTAAATGTATGCTGATGATGGAGACTAAGTTTCTTACTGTTGGAATGGGAGTTTTCAGGTAATCAAGGTGAGGAAGCTAGAATTTACATTCTTTAATGAAATAGAGTTGGAGACATTGGTAAGAATCATGGTTAACTTAATATTTAAGTATAGAGTATTGCATATAGAAATATTTATAGATATTGTATATGCAAAGGAATCCTTGCTTGCTCTTTCAGATGAGAGACCCTAGAAGCAAAAGTGCCCCTATAGCAATGAGCACATCTAGAGCCTTTATCTTGGTTTCTAATATCACTCTCCAATAAAAGAAATAGGGATTTCTTAGAGATATGACTTATTCTAGGACTGGGATAGGAAATGTGCAAGATGAACCTGGAACATCTTTCAGTGCCAGAAAGTAAAGAAGTCTTCCTGAAAACTACAATGCTATACAGGTTTTCTTGTACAAACAGCCATCCATCTACAGTAGATAGTAGCATAAATTCTGTAGTTAATTAGCCTGTCTGGACTTTAATCCTAGTCTCTGTATCTTGCTAAATTGTGATGTTGTGAAGTTTACTCAACTGCACTGTGCATTTGTATTTTTATAATTGAAATAATAATATTTTTTATCTCATAGTATTAATTTGAGGATTAATGTTACCAATTTTTATTCATAGTGCAATGCCTTTCTCAAAATAATGTCTTAATTAGATAGTCTAAATACTATCTAAAATATTTGTTTTATAATTTTGGTTTATGTTTTGTAGTATTCTATAATATGATTTTCAGTTTAATATTATGAAATAAATACTAGGTTATTTGTAATACATTAATTATCAGGAACAGTCCACAAATACATTGCAGTCTTCCTTTTAATAATTCTTATCTTTATAACTTCATTCAATATATAAAATGAAACCAGGTCCCCCCTCCCCTAATTTTTTTAAGCAACAAATCCTCTACTATAAAATGTAAGGGAAGGAGAATAAAATCTCATTTCATGCCAGTCCTGTAGGTACATTTAAGTGAGTGTGGAATATTAAGTTTATTTCAAAGGATCTTGGTCCAAAGCCTGTTTAATTTGTGTTTGTAGAATTAAGTTACCATTGTTGTATTGAGATGAACAAAATAGCCTGGAGGAAAGTGCCAAGAGGTTAATTACCAAGTCCTACTGAAGTCAATAGATTTTTTTCAGTAGCCTTTTACACTAAGGAAGTCCCTTGGGGTATTTACTGCCTGAAAAGAATTACTATTTGCAAGTTTTACTTCCTCCAAAAAGCTCCATATTTCAAATGAAGTTTACTACTTAAAAGAGAAGGTCACACACACTTGTAAATCACAATGAAGCACTTTTAAAATAAGCTTTCAGTTTACATACATACCTAAATAAGTTGTGAATTTAGAACTAAAATTATCATTGTTTCAAGGGAAAATGTATCACCTTGATGTGATAACCACAGTTTTGAAATATAATTCTGATCAATTTAGACCCAAAAGGAAAGTTAATTTTGCAGTAACTTCTAGCAGCTCTTCAAGTCTGTCTCTATTGCTCTTATTTAAATGGCAATATGTTTAATGAACAATTTTATAAAAATAAATTATACTAATTCATCCTGTGATGGATGAATCAGCATTTTGAATACTTTTAGGCCATATAAAAGAGATTACTTACTATAGTTATAGAATTTCAATTAGATCTAAATGTTATTTAAATAGACTGTCATTCACTACTTTATTCTTTCTCAAGAAAATTATTAGTTATTGGTCATAGCATTTTTACTGTGAACATCATGGATTTGGCTTCTCAGTGATCCTCAGGAATCCTCCAGGTAGCCACTCTTAATGAATCATGCTTAGGAGTCAAAATGAACTCTATTTTTCATTTGGTATTTCATCCACTTTTCTGTCACGTATACCTCGGAGGATATCATACTGATTCTGCTCAAACAGTTTCAGGAAAAAAGAACTTATTAGGTGATAAGACAACACCATTCATTTTAAGAATGATACAAATATTGAAGTGTCTCTTGTTAGTTTAAATCAACAAAGACTAAACCATTATTCCCAGCCATTGACCCAAATTCACTTTCATCAGACCACTAAAATAAAAGTTGAATTTCTTTCTGACTAGAGAAATCTTGCAATTTGCTGCAAAAAATAAAAATAAAATAAAAATAAGCTTGGTAATTTTGCAGCAGTGTACACATAGGAAGTAAACAGAAATGGACCAATAAGCTTTCCAATCTTGGCAAATTACAGCTTTCTCTAGGCAGATAATAGTGAACTACATAGTTAAGTAATTCACCCCATAAAAGGTATACAATGTACAAAATTCAAATAGGAATAAGAAATGAACATACAGAAGAAGCCATCTAGAGGCTGGTAGGAGGGGTAGAGATGTGTAACAGTCTGGTCATATAACCACATGTGAAAGTTAAAAATCAGAAGGCATGTCTCAGCAGTGGAGGCACCCCCAGAAGAGAGAGGGGCCCCAGCCCCATACAGCCTCTCCAGCCTAGGATTTCAGTGCTGGAAAGAGAAGTCCCCATAACTTCTGCCTGTGAAAACCAGTAGAGATGGTAGCTGAGCAAAACAAAGGGCTACAAGAGTACAAGGCATTCCTCTTAAAGGGCCCACTCATGGACTCACTCACTGACAAACTCACTGTCTCTGAGTTCCAGTGCTGGGGCAGCAGCTTGAAAGGCTCTAGAGGTGTATAGAAAGGAAATGAAAGGGTCCAGGAGTATATGGAGAGGAATTGAATCTTCTGGCCCCAGAGTGAGGGCTGAAGGGACAACTTTCTCCTGCACAGAAGTGCTAGAAGAATCCATTGTTCCTTTGTTGAGCCCTCCCCACTCCCAGTGTGCAGATGCAGGTGACCGCCATATTTGAGTCTCCATCAGCCTGGCTAAACTGGTCACCCCACCCTGGTAATTTTTTGAGAACTGCTTCACCCAACTTGTGGATTTTCCCAAACTGCTTCCAGTGGTTTTTCCATACAAACGGCCTATCTTGGCTCATGCTATAGACTTTCCTAAAATCTCTCAAAGTTTCATAAAACCCCAAATAAGCAGCATCTGGTCTTGTCCTGCCCTGTCCCTCTTGCTGAGTAGCCCCAACCCTGTAACTAGTGGCTGCCAGCCTTGGTTTACAGCTTGGCCTCTTGAGGCATTTTCCAAGCCCAGGGCAATGGAAATCATCTGTTGATTGTTTGATGGCTCATGCCAGGTGCTTCCCAGCAGGACACAGGCTATGGTTGAATATGGACTGCAACTAGGCCCCTCCTAGGATCCGGAACCCACAGTCCTAGTGGCTAGCTTCAGACCCAGCTGGTGCACTGCCTGCCACCTCCAAGGATGACATACCCAAAGGGCAGACTGGGAAGGCACCAGAGCCCTACTCAAGAGAATTCTGCTCCAGAGGGTCAGCCCCTGCACAATAGCTCCTATACCATAGTCACCGGTCAGTTCTCACAACCAATCAGCCCATGGGTCAGTCTTGCCCATGGATGTACAGACAGCAACCAAGGTTCAACTACGACAGGAAGACACACACAACCCATACAAGAGACACACCTAAAGCACCCAGCTCAGGTCATCAAGGTAACTGCACCACTGGACTCAACACCTACTACAACACCTACTACATAAGGCTACTCTGCTAAGCTGGGAGACATAGTAGCCCTACCTAAAACATAGAAACAAACACAAGGAGGCAGCCAAAATAAGGAGATGAAGAAATATGGCCCAAATGAAAGAACAGAGCAAAGCTCCAGAAAAAAGAACTAAATAAAATGGAGACAAGCAATCTACCAGATGAAGAGTTCAAAACACTGATTATAAGGATGCTCGATGATCTCAATGAAAACGTCAACAAAAAGATAAGGAGTATAAAAGTGGAGATAGGAAACAAAGAAGAAACAGTCAGAAATGAAGAATGCAGTAACTGAAATAAAGAAAGAATACTTAGAGGGTATCAGCCATAGGTTAAATGGAGCAGAGAACCAAATAGACTTGGAAGTTAGCAGAAAACACCCAATGGGAACACAACAAGAAAAAAGAATCCAAAAAAAATAAGGATAGTTTAAGTGGCCTGTGTGACAAAATCAAATGTATCAACATTTTCATTATAGGAGTATCAGCAGGAGAAGGAGAGCAAGGAATTGAAAAATTATTTGAAGAAATAATGATGGGAAAACCTTTCTAATCTGGTGAAGGATTTAGACATGTAAGTCCAAGAAATGCAGAGCACCCCAAACAAGATGAACTAAAAGAGGCACACACCAAAACACATCATAATTAAAATGCCAAATGTTAAAAAGACCAAGAAACTTAAAAGCAGCAAAAGAAAAGCAGTTAGTTATGTATAGAGGACTGTCAGCTGATTTTTCAACTCAACACAAACTTTGCAAGTCATAAGAAATTGGCATGAAATATTCAAAGTGATGAAAGTAAGGACCTACAACCAAGGTTACTCTACCCAGCAAGGCCATTGTTTAGAATTGGAGGACAGATAAAAAGATTCTCAGACAAGAAAAAGCTAAAGGAGTTCATTAGCACCAAACCAGTATTACAAAAAATGTTTCAGAACCTTCTTTAACAAGAAGAAAAAAAGATAAAAAAATATGAATACTAAAATGACAATGACTACATATCTATCAACAATTACTCTGAGTATTAAGTGGATTAAATGTTGCAATCAAAAGATAAGATGGCCGAATTGATAAGAAAACAAGACCCTTTACATATGATGCCTAGGAGAGACTCACCAGATCAAAAGACTGAAAGTAAAGGAATGGAAAAATTTATTTCATGAAAATGGAAACAAACAAAAAGTATCAGAGTAGCGATACTTATACCAGACAAAATAGACTTTAAAATAAAGGTTATAACAAGAGACAAAGAAGGACCCAGTAATTCCATTTCTAGATATTAATCTGAGAAAACCTAAAGCACTACTTCAAAGGGTAATGTGCATCCATATGTTCATTGCAGTATTATTTACAATAGCCAAGATATGGAGGCAACCTGGTGTCCATCAATAGATGAATAGATAAAGAAGAGATGGTATATACATATATATATGCACACACACACACACACACACACACACACACACACACACACACATACATACACACGTACAGTGTAATATTTGAGCCATAAAAAAAAAGAATGAAATCTTTCCTTCTGCTGCAACATGGACCTAAAGGATATTGTACTTAGTGGAGTAAATCAGATAAAGGTAAATGCAATATGATAACACTTACATGTAGAATCTAAAGAACATAACAAACAAAACAGAAATAAACTCAGAAATAAACTTCCTTGGCCAGATGGCAAGGAAATTGGAGAGGGAATGAAAAAGGGAAGGGATTAAGAAGTACAAATTAGTACAAATAATCACAAGAGTGTAAAGTACAGCATAAGGAATATAGTCGATATTGTAATAACTATGTATGGTGTCAAATAGGTCCTAGAAATTTATATAACTCACTTCATAAGTTATATAAATTTCTAATTACTATGTTGTACCTCTGAAACTAATATAATATTGTATGTCAACTGTAAGTGAAAAATTAAATAGGATTAGGATAATTTCAATAACGATGCCATTCAAAAAGGTTTGGAAGAATATGAATAACATGAGAATCACTGGTCCGTGGTAATTCTGAATTTTAGGTAAACAATTGTTGCTAGGTTTTCAATGGAGATAAAATTCCTTTTTTATAAGAAATTGCTCATATGTGATTCCTCAGCCTGCTTATCAACGGTAGAAAGTTAGAAGTCCAAAGTCTTTCTTTTTCACTTTTTTAAAAAAAATTTTTTGCTCCAAGCCCATAGTGCTCTTTCCAGTACAACTTTATTAAAAGTTTATGGTGGGTTTATAAATACATCTGATGTGTGTCCACTCCGTGTGCCAAAAGCCACATACATAATATATCTCACTATTTTAGTCTGCATATCAGGCTGCTGAGAGATTACACTTTAAAATTCTTAGAAGTCTTTTTTGTCAAAGTGAGAATAACTACTAGATTCTTTTTTAAATCTTTCTGAAGTCTTAACAAGGATCCTTAGAGATAAAATCTTGATTTGATTTTTGAAAACAGATCTCATTTAATTTTGTGAATCTTTATCAGCAGAGGAGACTAAAGATGAGTGGATCTTATCTTTTTCTTCTAAATCCTGGCTTGCAAACTAAACAATTAATTTAATAGGGCATCTATCTCTTCCATTATCTTATCACAGACTAGTATGTTCAACCAAAAGACATTTATAATATCTTACCTGATTGCATTAGTCCAATGTACAGTAAATATATTTTCTACCTACAGAAAACCATTTTGCTAATTATTCTGCCATAACTTCAATAGTTATAGTTTTTTAAGCCTGATAAAAATTTGTTTTCACTGTTTTCCAGCCCTATTAAAATTTAAAGCATAATTTTTCCATCTTTTGCTGTTTCCTTGCCACTTTTCCAGCCTCAATATGGTTCCAGCCAGTGCCAAGTAGTTTAAATTATTGTTAAGGCAGATCCTCTCTCCCCATATCAAATTTTGTAACAGTTTGCTCTTGCTGGGTAGCAAATCCATCTCAAAATGCATTGGCTTAAAATAAGAATTATGTATTAATTCTCATATTGTTGTGGCTTAACAGGACAGATTTAATGATCTGGCCAGGTTCAGCTGGGTCTAGACAAAAACAAATGATCTCAGTCAATTTTCTGGGGGTTAGCAGGCTTGTTGGTATAGAGTGAAATCATTCAGATGTCTTCTGATTCACTCTGTGTCGACTAGAGCAAGTCTAATGTGCCTCATTACCCAGCAGGCTAGCTCAGACTTTCTCACTGTGCTAGCAGCGCAGCAAGGCAAGTGTGTTGGAAGGCAGTTCTCCATGGGCCTCTTCAATAGCATAAAGCTGCTTCTTTCTAGCCTCTGATGTCAGTTTTCCACTCCAACTGCTGAACAACTACTAACTGAATGACATATATTTTGTTTTTTTTGTTTGTTTCTTTCTTTGGCAACATCTCAATTTGATTAATCATATTTATTAAGTTAGGGCAAATGTAACAACCAAATACAAAATATCAGGAGAATATACAAAGTGAAGTTTATTTTTCTCTTAAATCACATTTTATGTGGGGCAAATGAGACAGGAAGTAAGGATCTTTGCTTCAAGCTGAATTTAAGGGACAAAAAAAATTTCATCAAGCCTAGTGCTCAAGTATATTGGATTCTGAAGCTATATCATCTGTGTCATTGGGCTGACAGCAAGAAAGAGTCAATACAGCAGGCACATACACTGTTAACCATTTCAGGCTGGAGGGAACACACATTATTTCTGCCCATATTCCCCTGGTGAAAATTCATTCTAGGCATATATCTCCAACTAGATGCAGTGGACTAGGAAATAAAGTCCTGTATTGCTCTAAGGAAGATGAGAGTATTCTTATTGATGAATAATCACCTGGTCTTTGCCATCACACTCTTATTAATAACCCAATGCTGTTTTTGTTTGTTTGTTTGTTTTACTAAATGCACATTTATTTTGTGATTTCAAAAATTTTAAATATGAAAACTTTTTTAATACATAAGTGTGTATATCTACATATGGCTCATTTTAGGTAAAGTTTGAGTACACTTAAATATTTAATATACATTTAAAAGGTATTGATTTTCTTTACATATGTAACTGTTGTGAATGGAAGATGCCAGATAAAACATACAGATTATAGCTTCATAACAATGAAACAGCCAAAGACTCTACTTAATTCAAGCAATTTCATTTTTTCTCTCTAGATGACAGTCCAATGAGTTATCACAATATTGACAGGAAGATAATAAGAGAGGACATTTGTGTACATGTATATTATGTAGTCATAGTATTCATAGGGAGTGACCCTTAGAGCAAGCAAGTAGTCTGGGTATCCAGGAATTATTCTGAAAGCTATTGACAGAAGAGAAAGAGACAGACCATAGCAGAACCATTTAGGTATTTAAGATCTTCAGTTTATCTCCTCTGAGGGGATGATTTGATTTGTGGGCTATATTCTTCTCCAGCCAATATGCCTGAATGATAATACTCTAACTCACTGCTTAGATACATCTGGTTGCTAATCTTGCTAAAACAAACTTGATTCTGTTTTTGTATGTTTCTAATTTCTCTTGTGTTACCTCATAGCACTTTTCATTGGTATGTAACCATTATTATCAGATCCCAAATTATGATTGCTTTCTTTATCAAGTACTCTTGGTATTCTTGTTTTGTTGAAACTGCTTTTTTACCTTGCTATTTCTGCTAAACTGTTTAAATAAGAAGGAATTTTAGCTTTACTGTCATATAAACATATAGATGATAGACATAATTAATAGAGAAATTTGCCTTCAGAAACTCCTAAGAATTGTTTATGTAACTAAATCTTTTTCTTAACGGTGGATAATAATGTGGCTTTACTATTCGAAGTTAACGTCTTCATTTCGAATGGATATCCTTATTTGATTTGAGGTGAGCTGAAAGTGTAGTACTATGATCAAATCCCTCATGCTCTGCAGAGCCTTAAAACTAATGTATATGCTGTTTGAAAGGCACAGTTATCACATATCAGAAGAGAGGGTTTGTTTGTTCTCAAGTTTGAATGCTGCACATACTCCCAGAGAGCTGAGGTTTGCAAATGTTAAAATAAAGGAATATTGAGCTCAGGGGTTCTATGCCTTCAAGTATTGAGAATTATACAATTTTATAAATAAGATTTCTAAATCAATCAGAAAATAATTAAGACATATAGTCTTTTCAAAAATTGAAGTACTAGAAATTCATTGATATTACTTGATCAATTATTTTGAATGATTACTATTCTACAAGCAAATTTCTAGGTTTCAGGTTGCTTGAAATTAATTTAAAAGGCATTTATTTGAGAAAATACTGATTCTTCCCTTGTATTAAACTTGTTGCTAGATTTTAGGGAATACTTACCATAATAACACACAATACAATTATTATGAAGCTTTAAAAAAGGCCTCATGGATTGAGAAAGTGTACCTAAAAAGCAAAAATTAAATGTTCTAGCTTCTAATATGTAGCTAAATGTGGTAATATACAATTGTGCATAGAAATAGGAACAGGGGCTGATCTTAGAGGTTTGAAACTGTCTCACTTGTACCAATAAACAGACATATGTTCCACTAAATTATATCCCACTCATTGTTATTTCTTACTCACTAATAACATCACAAGAAAAGAACAGAGCTATTAAAAGATGAACTGTGAATGTGATATAAGGACTGTAAAGCTTTGGTACAATGCATATGTATTATTCATCCATATGCTTTTCTATATCCAAATTGCATATATTTGTATATTTACCACTGTTGTAAATTTTTATTTTTGAAACTACATTCATGCTGAATATGTCCAACTAAAAAAAAATCACAAGATACATAAAAATTTTATTTTAAAATTGTCTCATAAACATACCATGACAAATATTTCATCTGGTATTTTAATATTTATAAATAATATAGCAGAAAATCTAGTAATATTTAAAATATATATATATATATATATATATATATATATATATCTTTATGGATCTACTTCTATTTATCTATCTATATATTTTTTCCTAATAGTTAAGACAAAATAATTAGGTTTTATAAATTAAACTATTATAACGAATTGGTGTAAGAATCACACACACACACCCACATACACACACATACATACAATGACAAAAATGACCTCTTTTCAGTCTGTTTTATAATGGAGGAAACTTATAGTTACAGTGTTTTTGGCCTGTATAAGGTTTACCTACTTTTTCTCTTATCAGATATTAGCTTGCTTATGGTGAATAATTTTGTCTGCTAAAACTGAAATGATTCTATCTCTTAATAATCAAGTATTCCACTGTACAACCCTCTTTGTTCTAAAATGTTGATTCAACTATCTAATTGATGATGTAGATGTAATTTATTTGAGTCATTAGATGATTAATTTCTTAAAATAACAGATATGTGCCATCTACATGATGGTGTACTAACAATCTGCTTCATTTGTTTGTAATTATCATCTGTTTGTACTGACATATTAGAACCTACCACTGTCATCTAAATTATGAGTAGGGGATGCTTACTGTAAGTGATAGTAGCTGATCATTATTAGTTATATATTATAGACATATACCTGGTGGCTCTTAAATGTTGGAAATTTTACTGTTAAATATTATAAATATTTCAGTTGGACGATATGCTTAATATTAATCACCTAAAGCATTTTTTAAAATTTTTGTCTAATTTTATACTTTTATAAATTCCATTTTTAAGAAACTAATATACTTTCAGTAACAACATATCATTTTTTTTAAATTATGTCATTCTCTTAATGAATATTTATGGATTAAGCAGATATTCGGTCCTATGTTATGCACTGGAGATATAGAAATGACAATATTAAGCTCTTACTATCAAGGAGTTGGTATTTTTATAGAGTGTAGATGATGAAGATCTAAAGTTAACTGTGATACAGCTGTGAGGTACAAAATACAGGGAACTTTGCTCTCCATAAAGGTGTATTCAGGTACATCTTAAAGAGGTCCATAAGTGAAATGAATCTTGATTCTTGTCAAGATTTATGTTTCAACTTGGCTAGGCTGTAGTGCCCTGTTATTTGGTCAAACACTGGTTTTGATATTTCTGTGAAGGTATTCTGTAGGCATGATTAATATTTAAGATCAATAGATTTACTATATATATATATATATATATTAGACAAACTTATTTTGAGGAATTAACTCACATGTTCATCTGATATTTATAGGGCAAGGCAGGAGTCTGGAAATTCAAGCAGGATGCTTATGTTACAGTCTTGAGGCAGAATTTCTTTCTTCTAGAGGAATCCTCAGTTTTTGCTCTTAAGACCTCAACTGATTAGATGCATTCCACTCATAATTTGGAGGGTCATCTGTTCTTCTTAAAACATATGTGTATGTGCTTATAGAGAAAGAGAACAGAGAAACAGAATTAATAGGATCCATGATATATTTAATATAATAACAATATAACACATCATACTATATAACATATATACTGTATATAATAGTAACATATATATAATTATATCATATTTAAACATATATATAACTATATCACTATTAGTCAAAGTGTGTGTGCGTGTGTGCGTGCGTGTGTGTGTGTGTGTATACAACAGTTGGTGATAACCCTGGCAAGGTGATTCTGCATTCTGAATTGCCACCATCACTAACTAAAGAAGCAGTTTATGAAGAGTGAATGTGAAGAAAGAACTACTTTGTTAGAAGTGAGATATTTGGTTTAGCATTCAAGGAAGGAACATAGAAGAGTCAGAATAATGTAATGAAATTATGTAATTGTTAGGGTATAAATGATGTACTATAGAAGAGAATTTGTAGGTGTTATATGTTTTAGTTTTAATTCATTTTGTATGTAAACTATGAAATATGACATATTTTAATTAATTTTATCTGAAGGACCTAAGTTCATATATAATTGTTTGGACTTTTGAAAATTCACTACTATTATTGTCATTTTTACGGCATTGCAATACAGATGACTCATAACTGTTTACAAAGCCAGAAAATCTGTAAGAAACTATTTTTAGGCTCATAAAGGGTTTTTGTTTGTTTATTTTAAACTTGTAATGAATGCAACTGCTATGATCTTTCTTGATACTTTACATCTTCAATGTTTTAGATTCAGATTCTTATTCTATTTACTTCTCTCTTCAAAAGGCTTAAAATTAAGTTATATTGTCACTGAAGAATATTGCACTGACCATATTTTCTAAATAATGAGGTTACTAAGCTTATGCAATTTATACCCAAAACCTCTGATAAGTTGTCATAGAATTAAACTAAATTTAACCACCATTTTATACTTCTGAGAAAGTATTTTAATGTGGAAAAATGAATAGGGATGGAAAGATCAAGATTCTGCTTTTGTAATATGTAAGCAAGTAGCCCTGATCCTTTTGATTTCTCATATGTCAGCAACCCTTTAAAATTTACTTTTTTTTCATTTTATGGTAAAAAAATTATAATATACAGAAAAGTATAGAAAATAGTATTGTAGAAACTTAGCCATTTTTCAGCTATAACAATTGTCAACACTGGCCACTCTTGTGGACACTTAATATGCTCTCACTATACCCCTACTTAGTACCACTCACACTAAATTATTTTCGTTTGAATTCCAGATATATTTCATTAGTTGTATTTTAATAGATACAGAATATTTTTTTAAAAACGTATTTATATTGCTATCACATCTTTTAAAAGCCCACATTAATGCCATGATATCATCAAACATCTGGTGTTTACATTTCAATGATTGTCTCATTTCCCACCCCCAGGTGATTAGTGTGACTCAGTATCTAAACTAGGTTAACACATTCCGCTTGCTTGATATGCCATTTAAGTCTCTTAGTCTGTAGGCTTTCCTTCCCTTTTTCCCTCTATTTTTTTTTTTAATAACTGTGTTGTTTGTCCTATAAGATTTTGTCGATTATATCCTTATGGAATTATATTGTTTAATATATTGCTCTAATCTAGACTTCCTGTCAAGTGGTTGTTAGATTTGGAATTTGATTTGATTGAAATTCGATGTTTTGGAAAAGAATGTTTCATACTTAGCATTCTGTGCTTCCATCAGATGGTACCTGATGTTCAGTATCTCTTTTTTGTGATGTTAACAGCCATTGATCATCATTTACTAGATCTATTACTTCTTTAGATTTTTTGCTAATTGATATTTTCATTCTGTCCTTCCTTCTTCATTTATTAACAGCAGTTCTATCTAGATGATAGCCCCATAACAGGAAATTTGTTTTCTGAATTATGGTTAAGGTAGGCAAAGCAGGATTTTCCCCCTTCATTTATTAGTTTTCAATATAAATGAGTTGGTTTTCTAGTATCCTTCAAAGCTGACTAATAAAGTTTTTCCCTAGTATCATAATATCACTCTCATAATATCACTTAAAAAAAAAAGTAAATATATCACAGGCCAGCACAGACAGAAGAGGAGGGGAATTAGACAATACACCTCAGTGGGAAGAATGTTAAAGAATTTGTAGTCATTCTTAATCTGCAATAGTCTGCTATCGGGTCACAAATTCTTTATATGTTCCACCTTCCTTCCATGACCTACAAAGCATCCTCTTAGTACATTACCTTCTTCTATTTCAGAAAATCACTTCTAAATCAAGTCCAAGTGTGGATGCTGCTTCTTTAGTGTAATTTTACACATATGCTTTTTCTCAATATAAAAACTTGTGAACTGAAGAAACACATTATCTATCTTTCAGACACCCAACATATAATGGTGAGTAAGTCATAGGGCACTGTAATAGATATATCCATTAAAAAGACACTGGGGCTTGGGGTTGTTATGCAAATAGCAGTCTGGTGGGTTGCAATGTTGAAATCTAGCTATACATGTGTTGTCAATAACTTGAATAGGGCTTATTTCTCCTCCTAGAAAAAGATTCTCTGCAGATCTTGGCTTTACCCTCAGGGTCTTGTTTCTGTTTTATGTCATCCTTTATTTTTCCATAAGAAAAAGCCTAGGTTTACAGGTGAGTATGTCTGTGTCCCCTCTGTTTGTAGTTCATGGCAGGTCCAAAGTTTTCTTTTTATGTTGTGTTGTCTCGGTATCTTTTAGTTCAAGATGTTATAATACCTTTTAAAATGTCATGACTTCCTATTTTAAATCATACTCTGCTTCAATGGTCAAAAGCCACACCTGCACTTCTTTTTGAGACAGTTCTATATATTGAGCTGACAGTTCACTCTGTGAAAATACTGTTAATATTTAAAAAACTTCTTTGTCTCATTTGTGTGATGCTATTGGAGGTATCTTTGTATAGAAGAGTGTTTCTAAGAGTCACACCTTAAGACTCTTAAGTGGAGTCAAGAAAATGCTTCTATATCCCAAATTCCTAAGGACACAAAACAAGAGTACTTTTAGTTGGTTTGGGGGAAATAGAAGTTTTCCCATAGAGAATGGAGGCCATTAATTAATGCAGAATTCTTCATTTCCTAATTAAAAAAAAAATATTTCATATGACTTTGTATGCTCTTTATATGCAAATTGGTATTTTTTGTCAAATACTGTACTAAGAAATCTATGGGTGCTACTTATATCAATGTTGTTTATTTCAAAAAACTTTGAGGGAGTTTTTTTATTTATTGTCTTTAGCTGTGAAGCTTTATCATACCTGACTGTCTAGGATCCCCTAAAATACTTTCTTCTTTACACTGTTACATATTATAATATGTCAATGTATTTTATCAAATAATATATTTTCATAATTGTGGTTACTCTTGCAAAATATAGATTGTAATATATTTAATTGTTGCCTTCCATTTGCAAGAGGAAGCTATCATAAATTGAGCAAATATATCATGATACAAAATGTATCATGAATTGTTCTAGGATCACACATATATACAATCATAAAAACATGCTTTTAAAAGTCATATTAGATATGTACCTGTAAGAAAATGAGTATTCGCAGATGTTAACTCAAAATCACATAACTCCTGATTATTCGAGCTAAGTTTTTTACTCTTTACTATATTAGCTCATTTAGTGTTTAATAAGAAAAGATAAGTTTTAAATGACTGATTTTATGTAATGAAATATGGCTTAGGAAACTTAGGTCTTTTATTTCCAAAGCAAAAGTCCTCTGCATTACACCATCTGCATTTGTATGTTTTGTGCTTTTAGATGTGTGAATAGCTATGCAAATGGAAATTAGTTTCAGAGTATAGCAGTCTCAGAGATAGTTGCCAACTGCGCAAAAAATAAGAGATAATGACACAAAAGTGGTGGCAATTTGCAGAATACTGGTTAAGAGTCGATATTATTGATTTTGAAAATGAATAAGAGGATCAAGGGTGAAATAATATGTGTGATCTCAAAGCTCCTTCTAAGCCTCCAGAAAGGATCACAGACCTGGCTGCACCTTGATTTTAGCTCGGTGAGGACCGTGTCAGACTTTACCTCCAGAACTGTAGGATAATAAATTTGTGTAGTTTAAGACACAAATTTTGAGGAAATTTGTCACAAGAACAATAATGGAAAACTAATGCTTTCTCTCTTCATGTTATTAAAATGTGGTAAGACACAATACTTATACTTATGGGGGGAGGAAGGAGCTGTATGGCTTGTATATATTATAATATTTAATGACTGATATTAAAGAAAAACTAGTTATTCACTTTCAGAAAATTTTAATTTGGGGCTCATAGCGCACTGGATCTACAAGAAACCAAACATTTCACTTTGTCTTATTAGTCGAAGAAAGCTGTCAATTTACCGTGACACCTGGAACTTAGGAACGCTGATTTCTTTGTCCATCAGGTCCTCTCAATCAACCCTCTGACAAATTGCAGTGCCTCGCCTGGATTTTTTTTTTTTTTTAACTTGCACTTTGCTCAGGGTAATAAGAGAAGTCCCCAATGTTTCAAACATTTTGTTTGTCTTTCATTGTTATATTGTTTATATAGCCAACAGTGTAACAATAGCTTTTAGATAACCAAATCTTTTTCATATAATTGACTGTTACTTTTACTGACCAAATTTTTATTTAATGGACTCCCACACAATAAACTTTAAAATGTAAAATTGTGACACATTAGAAATAAAATTTAGCTTTTTTTTCAGTTGCTCAAAATTTAAGGGTCATCTTCTGGTAAAGTCCAGAAATCTAATGAATGTGGAATCAGTAAAAACTTTTATTAGTGGAATGGAATAGGTATGCAAAAAACAATGCATATGACTGTGATTATAAATTTATATTTAGGTGCAACTGAAGTAAATGATGTTCTTAATTCAGTGATTGATTTTCTCAATCCAGTAAGACTCTCTTCTGTCTGTAAAAACAGACCATCCATTATATGTCCAAAACATTGACTTACAGTCTACTACCAGAAGGCCAAGAAAAAAATTAAAGGCCATTGTTGACAAGATATTGTTGAAGAAAAACCTTTTTACTGACGAGGTAGAAAATTTTTAGAAATAGGTAACTGAAAAGTGTTACTCATACAATAGTTAGTGTTTCATTAAGGTACAGAAAGTGCCAATTGTCTTATTTCTAAAACTTTGAGGTTCAAACCTTCTTACATAGAATTAGTTATTTTATTAAATTATAGATTTTTCTCAATCTTACTATAAGAACTAGGAACAAATTAAGCAATAAATTCTAAATGTATATTCTTAAAACTAGTTATAGTCAAGTTGACTAAATTTGCTTTTAAAACTGAGAATATCTTCCAGTATGTGAGGATTTAACTGTCTATATAGAATTTTTCATTGGGAAGAGATCAATTTTGTCATGCAAACAATTATAAACTGAAGACATTCAAGATTCAACAGATATAGAAAGAAGTTTTTTGGGAGCTTTCTTTACATGACTAAAGGCAGAACCTTCTGAGTGGAAGGTGCTATATAATTCCCCTTCAAGGCATCTTCATTTCCAGGGAGGAGACAGAGAATGAAATAGCCAAAAATCCATTTTCTGGGAGAGTTTTACAACCAAAAAGAAGAGATGTTTGATAAGAAATTGCATAAACAAACATCACAGACTTCCTACCTTACTGTTGTTGCCCTAAAAGTTAATTTGTCTTTCCCCAATTAAGCCCATTCTTCCCATGGAAGTTTTTCCTCTCTTCTCTCTTTCTCTTATTAAGTGGGTATATAAAGCCATATCTCTAGCTATTCAGAGAGCTAGTTCTCTTGTGCACTTTCAGAGGCACTTGCTCGTGAATAGACATGAATAAATTTAACTCCTGTTAAACAGTCTTTTGTTAGTTAACTCTCAGGCCCCTAATCATTCAAGCCTGAGATGATAGAAGCAAAGCTTTTTTTGTCCCAGCATTAATCAGACTGCTCTCATAAATTATTATTTAAACAGAATTTCTTCTATTGACAGTATATTACCACAAAGTGTTAAATGTCAATACACAGTTTTCAGATATAATTTTTATTTTTCATTAAGAATAAAAGTTGCAAATTTTAGCACAAATTTATATAGAAAAAATAACTTCATAGTATACTTATCAAAACATTTAGGGGAATAGTGATTAGCCCTGATTAAATGATTCTCAGAGTGTGGTCCCCAGACCAGCAGCATCACGATCAACCAGAAATTGTTTAGAAATGCTTTACCCAGACCTATTGTATTAGAAACTTTAAATTGGGTTCAGCAATCTGGTTTTAATAGGCTTTCCAGGTGATACATGTCTTCTCTCTCAAGATCTCTCTCTCTCTGTCTCATTAGTTTACAAATTAGGGTATGTTCATATTCTTTCAGTTTCTTTAGCTTAGTCAGCAATAGGCTAATGTATTCTTGTTTTAAATGGAATTATAATGTCCATAAATAAAGTGACAAAGACTTACTAGAGATTGCCTCTTTTGTTCATACATCCAGATTTCTAAGAAAGGAAGATGTCCTGATATCAATATCTTTTAAAATATTTTTAAATTAAAAAAATTCATATGTACTTTAAACAAATAGATTTTAAAGCCTAAGTGCTGATTAAGTGAATGGGAAAATGTTGACAATTTCAGATGTTAATGATATTACTAAAATATTAGTATCAGGGTGGAATTCTTAGCAAGTCAATCATTTCTTGTTTTTTTTTTCAATAATGATTATAAAATGTGATGTTTTAAAGTTTAAAGCTGAATTATATTATAATAAATTATTTTGTACACATTCATTTTTAGGCTATATTCTATAAATAATTAATTACATTAGCCAGATATTCTTTTACAGGTGAAATAATTTCCTAATTAAATATTGCCTAGTTGTGAGCTTAACTATATAAAACTATTGATTTGTAATGTTATAGCAAGTAAAGCTATAGAGAATCTAAAATTTGTTTGAAATACTTATTATGCTATAGAAAAATAAAACATTTTGAGTAAATGTTTTTCTCCCTATAACCAAATTTCCCGTAAAATATTTTTAAGAAATAACAAAGTTCTTATTTGCCATTTTAGATTACTAAATGATGGTTTTCAGGAAATTTATAAATATTACAATTTATCTCAGTTTCTTTAGCCTTCTAATTGCCCATAATTATTAAGTGGATCTCTTATACCAGTTCTAGCCATTGTATTTTTTGCATAATGCTCTATTTACCATAGAAGGGCAAAATACAAGATCAGAAGAGAAATTGTATTTAATTTAAAAATACTGCCAAACTGTGATCTTAACTTAGGAGTTTCTATAGAAATAAAGGTTCAGTGTTTTTCATTTGAATACTTGTCTAATTTTTATTCATATTAATTACAATGTTCAATTTAAAAATAATTATCTCCCTGTCTTTTTCACCTATGGTGGGTTTTTATTCTGACACCAAGGCTATTGCCATTCAGGGACTTAAAAGTGAATTGTCATTACTGATCTTCATCTTTGCTACAGACAACGCAATTCCAGAGTCAAGTGATAAACACGCCTATGACCACAGACATACTTTTTTGATAGTTATTCACTTATATCTGACAGAGATGAGAAATGTTTGCTATCGGAACAAAATAAAGATGTAGGATTATTCTCTTTGTGAAGACCACATGTAGCTTGTGGAGTTTTGACATGTATGAGGAATAAAACTAGAAACTTTTGAAGGTTTTTAAATCACTCTTGCAAGGTTGCTTGCTATTTTTAAATCCTTCAGAATTTGAAATGATCAGATCATATAGGGAATTGATGCTGTAAATCAATGAAAAAAAAAACCAGAATTTAAAAATCCAGAAGACATGAAAATACTTCTGCATAATACCACCTACACAATCTTTTATTTCCAAACTAGTTCATTATACTGTATTTTATTGTTAGGAAAACTGTGATCTGGCATAATAAAACTGGGGATTTTACCCACAGTGACACACAAGTTTTAGTAAAAGGGACATATTCCAGGTGTTCACTCAATATATCATCTCTACCTTCACATTTCTTGCCTTCCTTAATCCATGTTTTCAGTTTATATCTACCTTTTGTGTGTATTTATAGCCTTGCATTATAAATATAGCAAAGAAGAAGCCTATACAAATATTCTTTCTCTCAAAAACTTCAATAAAATGTATAAAATAGCTAGATTTAATATTTTCTTTTTATTGTTACTAAACTATGTAGTTGTAAATAAAACTCAATATGTCACTACCAAATGAATTTAAAAAGCATGTGGAAAAACAGAATTCTTAATTTATATTAGGTCACTCATACATATTTTCTTAAAAACTGTTTTGCCTTGAAATACATAATTTTCCCTCCTTCACCAAAGTAGTGCCAGTGTCAGACAAAGTTTGATATTTATTAACAAAATTCTATTCTTTAAGCCAATGGTAAGAATTTATTTTTCAGTATTTTCAAATGTCTAATAATATATTTCTTCATGTATTCAAAATATAACTTCAAAATGAAATTCATGCTTAGCAATAATAAATAACCAAAATATGCAGAATATAAACTTATACAAAACAGTTGAATGAATGTTATCAGAATGTATTCATATTTTGTCATGTATGATATTTAAGAGTTTAGAAAATTCTCATAAATATTCTTTCTCTCCTCTCTTTCTACCTGTCTTCAACTTTCCTATAAATCCATGTTTATATCATTAAAACTCCTCTACCTGTTTGCTTTGCATTCTTTGCAGTATAACAAAAATCAGATAGCTTGCATAGTGAAGTTTGTAATCTAACAAACCTGGTGGTAGAGGGAAGGACTTTGGTGAATGTCTAGTAAATATATTAATATATTTAGACACATGGTTTTCTAAAATTAAATTAGGAGAACTCCATTGTAATTTGAATGTTTTTTTTCAAAGATTGTCTCAAAAATGAATGAATGTAACTTAGAGATAAAAACAAAAACTATTATAAATCAGTTTAAGTATGAGTAGAGTTAGGGATGTCAGAGTCATTTATTAATCTTCAAGTGCCCCAATTATTTATATAGTTTTCTTTATTTGTTGGCATTTTAAAATCTTCTTTGATTCATTGGAAGATGAATGTGTTGTATATTTTCAGTTACTACTTCTGTGAGTGGGAAAAATATAAATGGCAAAGAAGGAATACTATATTGAATTTATATTTCCCAATGAGCAAATTTACCAAACCTTCAGAATTTTTTAAAGACAGATTATTAGGGAAAAACATAACTAAAAAAAAAGAAGTTTTATCTTTCAATTTTTAGGGTTGCACAATACATTTGTTTTTAATTCGCTAAAACAATTTTGTGAGGCAAGAGTATGTTCTTATAGAAAATAAGAATTTGACAGTAAAAGTTAAATAACTTGCCTCAGGATGCAGAAAAATATTATCAGGATTTTTTTTTTAAAGACTATTGCTGTGGTTATATTCTTTTCATTTTCTTTTAAGACAATGGATGTAAGCTTCTGTATCTGTACAATGATAATTTGACTTATACTTGATAGCTTTTATGGATTCAAATCTGAGATTCTTTCATATGAAAAAGAAATTTTTCAAATATTCTACAAATTAAACCACAAATTAAGTTTTGCTAAAATTGTTCACAATAGACTTTCACTTTAAAATATATTGGTGAATAGATAGTTTGAACCTAATTTGAAAATATAGAACAACTTCATTTGGGGGGAATTTTGTGTTCTGTACTGTTTGGCTCATAAGAGGTGCCTATCCTGTCCACAGACCTGTACTATTAAAACCAGGTGGGATAATACTGGACCAAGAGTCTTAAACATTCATTAAAGTCTATAATGTCTTGAGGAAGAATGTCTAAACTTTTTTTAACAGTTGAGAAATTTAGCCTTGGCAAAGAGTAAAATGTAGTTGCAACTTGAAACCTCCTTTTCACGTAGGCTCTAGTAGTCCTGAACTCCAGAGAAAAGCAAAGAAAATCATGTGTGAGAAAAGCATTGATTATTTTAGGTATAAGGATTGCCACTATTTCCTCTTTCTTTCTTTTTTTTTCCTGTTGTTTAGTTTTATGATTTTTTTTTTAAATTATTCTACTAGCTTTTTAAGGATTTCAACTTTATGCAATAACCTTAGTTTGGTCTAATTTCAAAAATAGGAAAAATATCTTAGACAAATATCTTAGAAAATATCTTTAGCTTAATTAAAGCTAAAATAACTTAGAAAAATGTTTTGTCTCTGGCAAGTTTCAAGAATAAAAAGTCAAGAAAATAAGACTCAAAATCAATCAAAGGCCTCAGAGTTCAAAGAGTAACTTATTTTCTCTACACTTTAATGTTAAACCTCCTGGCTTCACTAGGAAGGGGTAAAGATACAGTAGAATATACAAAACACAGGTAAAGTAAAACTATTTTAATTTATTCAAAATATCTTTATTACATATTAATTCTAAAATTGTATGTGATTATGCAATGTGAGATTTTTGTAAATGTATTTCTGTGTGTGTCTGTGTATATGGTTAAGAACACAATATGAGACCTACCTTCTTGAAAATTTTTTAAGTGTAGGATACACTGTTATCTATAGCCACAACGTACCTATAATCCTGTATCTCTAGAATTTATTTACCTTGCACAACTGAAGCTTTATACCTAATGAACAGTAATTCCTGTGTCCTTCTCCCCCCAACAACTGGCAGCTACTATCTTTCTCTGTTTCTATTATTGTGACTATTTAAGATACCTCATATGAACAGAAATATGCAGTAACTTGTCTTACTGTGACTAGACTGTTTCATTTAGCATAATGTCCTACAGATTCATCCATGTTGTTACATATGGCAGGATTTACTTCTTAAGTCTGAATAATATTCCATTACATCTGTCTACCACATTTTCTTTATTTACTTAAATATGCATAAACATTTGTTTGTATTCAATTTTCCATACCATGGCTGTTCTGAATAATGCTACAATAAATATATATCTTAAGACCCTGATTTAAAATTTTTTGGATATATACCCAGAAATGGGATGCTGTATCCTATTGTAATCCTATTCTTAATTTTTTGAGGAACTTCCATACTGTTTTCCATAGCAGCTGCAACATTTTACATTCCCACAGATGATATAGAATATACCTAACAAACTTATGGATTTGGGAAAAATGGTTTCTGGTCAGAAATTATAAAGTACTAGTTTACTTTTTATTCCCATCTATAATAAGGTATCACAAAATATAATTGAACTGAAGAAGAAAATGTTTAATTTTCAAGTAGAATTTAGTGAAATGCTTCCTTCTTAGGACATACTCAGTTAGGAAATAAAATTCTCATTCTCTGTTTTATCTGCCAGCAACGTTTCTCAAAATAAGAATGACCTTAGGGCAAAGATTAAATTTAGTGTTGCTAGTGAAACATGTCCTTAGAGTGAGGATCAAATCTAGTATGTTCTAAGATCATCAGAAGCACAACATTTTTGTAAAAGCTATATCTGTTTGGATTAAAAAGGGCAAATATAAGTCAAAATAAAAGGAGGTTACTTTTAGTCAATGATTTAATTCTGGAAGCAGATGGTTTAGTTTCAGAGTCTATTTATCTTTCCCTGGAATTTGGACTGGCCTCACGGTTATAGTTATATTTAATATTCTGCAACTTCCAATCCCGTATCTTCAGAGAATGGGCAGCTTCCACTTTCTGTTCTTCCATGATTGAAGGACAAAATGTCAAAGACCACCTTTGATTTACCAACTCCAGTTGAGCTCCCAGCTGATGCAACCACATGAGTAACCTCAGCTAAACCAGGTAAAACTAGTCAACTCATAGAACCATGGAAAATGATAGCAATATTATTCTTCTAAGCCTCTAAAGTTCGGGCATACATTATTACACAAAGATTGATAATTAAAAACTGAAACTGCAAAAAATTTTTCTCATTTTTATTTGTAGCGTTATCAGTATTTACTTCACTTCCTTTTCATTTCAATTTTTCCCTTCATTATTTTTTCTTCCTCTCTCCCTTCCTTCGTCCTTCCTTCCTTCCTTTCTTCCTATTTCTATTTTCTTTCTCTCCATTTTACTCTGTAATATTTTTTGAAACTTCAAAGCCATTATGTCTGGATTGAATAGTGCCATTAGCAGAAGGATTTTAAAATACACAAACACATACACATACATGCAATTGACAAAGACTCTTACCTTGGACAAATTTTAGTTAGGTTTGACTGGGCCTCAATCTTGGCCTATTGTCCTTGGCCTGCAGAATCCAGTTTCGCAAATAATTCTGCTAAGCCATTTTATTCAGAACTTCTCTCATTCTTGATACCTATGAAATTCTTCATCCTTTACCTTTGACAGCCAAATCCTTGGCCTGCCTTAAGTAACAATCCTGTTAAGTTTGTTTAGCAAGAGTCTCCCTACCCTTAATCAAGTTTCCCTTAGTAATTTTCTATCCATTGATCACTTAATTCTGTTCTTTGGCTATAAATACCAACTGCCTTTGCTGTAGTCAGCATTGACTTCTATTTCTTGACCCTATTTCAATAGTCTTTTTAAAAATAATTTGCAAATAACAATTGTTTTTTTTTTATTAAAAATTGTTGCAGTGACATTTATAAAATCAAGTAAGTTTTAAGTATACATTTCAATAGTATGTCCTGTATATATTTCATTGTGTGTTCACTACCCAAGGTTAGATTTCCTTCTGTCATTAAATATTTCTCTTAAATAGTTTTCTTTGCCATTTGTGACAAGCATTTGGTGCCATTATACATTTTTATTTAAAGAAGAATTTTTATTATTTTTATATAGAGGAAACTCAACAGTGTACATTTAACTCAATTTGGTAGGAAGTATTTTATTTGGCCTCATACAGCATGGCTGTATGAGCCACAAATTTTGGACCCAGACACTGACTTCCTAGTGATGGCAGGTCATCATATCTGTCATTGGAACTGGTCCTGGTGGCTTCCACAAGCTTAGCCTGAGCAACTTTGCATTCTGAATTAACTTATGTGGATGTGATGTGGTACAGGTCTTCCTGTGCACTAGATGTCCCAGTCTGGCCTTCCCCTTGAAAATACAGTAAGTAGGGAACCCTCTACCCCCTTAAAGACAGGGCAGGCAGAAAGACAAACAGCTTCATGAGATCTGCTTCAGATGCGGTCACCAACAGCCCAGGCTTGTTCTCCACTAAAGTTGTGACAGCATTAACCCCTGCTTGAAGGGCAGGTGGCCTCTGAGGTGAGACACCTTCTTTGCTGACTGTTCTTTTGTGAGCCTGGGCCAACAGTCTAATCTTTTTCTCTAGCTTTATCTTTGGTTCGTACTTATTGGCCAGCTTAAACAGTTGAGTAGATATTTGGCAGTCCAAAGGTGACCTGAGCAATCATGGGAGGCAATTTCAACTGCTTACAAAGGATAGCTCCTTGCCATTTGCAGCTGGATGAAGCAGGGTCATTTGACAGTGGGTGAGAGCCCTTTTTGGCTGGATGTCCTGTCCAATGCCAGAATTCTTACATCTTTTGTCAAACAGTGGATTTACCACCTTCTTAGACTTCTGCTTCTTTATGACAGTAGGTGTTAGGACCATATTCTTCCCTTGGCCTCCTTTCCTTTCAGTATCTTGGGCAGGTAGAGGAAAATTACACACACACACACACACACACACACACACAATATTTCAATAGTCTTAAATATTATATATATATGTCTATATATATACATACTGCATATATATATGTTCTAACATAGATTGTTTATTTGGAAATTTGAAAATTCTGATTTTTTGTTTCTTGTTTGCATAATTTAATATAAATATTTTGCTTCATTTTGGTTATCTTGATCTTAATTTTACTAGTGCTTTGAGTTTGATATATCTAAAATTTTTATATAATTGTTTATTTAAACATTTTCTATATTAATTTTCCAAAGGTAAAAAATTGCCAGTTAGTTGTCTGATTCAACATTGCAGTCCCCTAGCTCTCTTTATCTCTCCACACACACAATTTGTGTGTGTTTTTAATTAATAATGACTTTTTAATTTTTTATTTAAATATTACTCTTAGAATTATTTACGGCCTAGGTACTTGCTATAATGTTAAACCAGGCTTGCATGATTTCTTATTTTACATTCTTGGTTTGACTTGAAAGTAGATTGTTCATATTTACATATGCTCGTTAAAATGAAAAACACAACTCTATGCAACATTTTATTACATTTTAATCTTTTGTCAATGTCTGCATATTTTCTATACCATGCTTGCAAGTTTTCAACAAGGAAAACTTATTGGTGCATTTGAATTTTTTCCTTTGGGTAATGGTCAATATTTTACACAGTGTCAATTTCAAACCCAAATCATCATATTCATGGTTCATAATTATATGTTCTTCTATTAATTACCTGGAGTGAAAGAGAATATCTTCTTGAAGTAAAAGAGGATAACTATTGAAGGTAACTTATATACTATATAGAAATAATTTTAAATTATGCTATCTTGAACAATGCTATCATATTTAAATATATATTTGCTGTGGTATTCAGGAGAATATTAATAACACAAGCCTGATGGATAATTTTTTAAAAACTGACTTATGTTCTACATTGTTATTGTATATGGAAAACTCACAGTGTCACTTTTTCTTTAATTACATTAGGTCTTTTGTTAAAATATTTAACAAATTCATCCTGAAAACACTAAATGAGAGATATTTCAACTTTCTAAAATGTCGAGAGAAAGAGTAATTTAGCAAAAAAAAAAGTATCAGAATATAAAACCCAAATTTTTGAGCTAACTCCAGAAATGACACGCATGTTATGTAGCTATGGTTTTATTTCTATCTACATGCTGAGCTGAAAATGATGATGTATTCTGATCAAACTACTGAATGGAATACACACTAAAATTCCTTCAAGCTGTGTTATACTACAATGAATGGCTACAGCTCAAAACACATTACAATGTTCTTGGAACATTCTTCCTACCAAAAATATATTTTAGAGTGATATCTCCTTTGTAATTTTTAAAATTTGTTATGCCACAGTTTTGGATATAGCAAAAATAGACAGAATCAGTTTTAGGACTCAAATATATAAAAAGCGAAATGAATGGAAAGTACATTTTAGTTCTCTTTCAAAAGGTAAATTTTTGTGATAAGACATGAATACATCTAGAGGGAATCTAATATGCATTTTATTCACAAAATTCCCACTAAATAAATTATACATTTTCCTGTACTGTGACATTAACTTCTTAATGTAATAAAGCACATGTTTCTGAGCAAATATATAGAAGAAACACATGATACTTTTTAGGCATTTAATTTATATTTTTTTATTAACTAAAATGAGTAATTATTACGTTATTTTGTAAACCTTATATTTGCCAACTTTATCCCATGAGAGTAGAGGGAAAAGCCATGTAAAAAATTGTATTCATAAAGAACTTCTAAGAATACACTTTTTAAAGATGCATATATTTTCCTTTTTTTTTCAGTGGAGACAGTAGACGTTATGTAGACTTCCTGAATTTAGAATGTCATTTGTTAAGTTCAACTATAATATGATACCTAGTTCTGGATATTATGAAGTAAGTACGCTGAAGGACTGAATGCTCCAGAACTAATTTTTCCTGGGGATAACATGCTTTTAAATAAAATACTAGGTTGTTAAAGAAACAATGAAATTATTCAAGACTCTCCCACCTTCTCCTAAAAATAGTGGAAAGGAAAATACAGGATTGTGCTGAAGTCTTTTGTTGCAACCTAATGTCATGAGAAAGCAGAGTCATAACAAAATAAGAATACCAAGAAGTGTTGGTCACAGCAGTTAACATTTACATTCACTGAAAAGGAATTTAAGAATCTGTAATTAAATCTAAGCATCAAAGGGGAAAAGAGACTATTCCCAAGTGGATAGTACTTATGACACCTAGTAACCACCTACAAAAACAAAAACAACAAAAAACATAAACTTGCTTTAAAGACAACACTGTAATGTGTCATGAGATGTCCATAAATATCAATATGTAAAAGTCATATTAAAAGTAATTGTAATAGGCAGCAGGGAAGTAGATTTTTTAAGGGACTTCATTTTCAGTAGATCCAAAAACTTGAAAGTCTGACAGTCAATCTAAAAAGTAATGTTTAAAACCTGAATATTAACTATTATTTTAAAATTAAGCATATTAAATAAAACCTAAATAAATGAGGAAATATCCTATGTGTGTGGAACTAAAACCTCAGTATCATATATATTTGAATGATTCACATTTTCTTTAGATTTAAATGATTTTAGTTAAATCTAAGGTAAATTGCTTTGTATGTTAAAAATCAAGTCCTAAATGAAACACACGATATGATACTATTGTATAAAGCTCAAAAATAAGCAATATCAACAATAATAATATAACACAATATAAAAATCAAAAACAAGTACAATGATATAAAGAACAAATACAACTCAATGGAAGAAAAAAATCCAACTAAAAGATTATCAGAGTAACTAAATCTATATATTTTCAAGGAAGACATGCAGATGGCCAGCTGGTACATGAAAAGGTGCTTAACATCACTTATTATCATGGAAATGCAAATCAATGCCACAACGATAAGTCACCTCACACCTGTTAGGTTAGCTATTATCAAAAGACAAGATATGACACATATTGCTAAAGGTATAGCAAAGAGAACCCATGTGCACTCTTGGTGGGAATGTAAATTGGTACAGCCACTGTTGAAAATGGTATGAAGGTTCCTAAGAAAATTAAAACTGGAACTACCATATGATTGGCAGTCCCACTCTATATGTCCATGGGAAATGAAATCAGGATCTCCATAGATACCTGCACCCCCATGTTCATGGCAGCATTATTCACAGAAGTCAAGAAATGGAAACAACCGAAATGTCTGTCAGTGAATGAATGGAAAAAGATGTGGTATATATGTAAGATTTATTCAGACAAAAGAAAGGAGGACATCCTACCATTTGCAACAATATGCATAGAACTTAAGAGCATTATGCTAAGTGAAATAAATTAGAGAAAGACAAATACTGTATGATTCCACTTATATGTGGAATTTAATAACTGAAGTCATAGAAACAGAGGCTAGAATGATGGTCACCAGTGACTGAGGATTATGGGGAAAGGAGAGATACTGGTCAAAGGATATAAACTTTCAGTTATAAGAAATAAGTTCTTCGAATCTACTGCAAAGCATATGATTATAGTTCATAAGACACTTCTTAAAAAACTTATTTTTCAGTTATTGTTGAGATACGTTATACAAGGTTCATATGTACAACATAGTGATTAGATACTTTCATCCTTTACAAAGTAATCACGCCATAAGTGTAGTACCCATCTGAACACCATACATAGTTATTAGCATATTATTGACTGCATTCCCTATGCTGTATTTTGCATCTTCCTTTTGGAGATTGCCACTGGATTTCTGTAAGTCACACTGGGCCCAGGGGAATCTGGTTAGTATACGTGTCCCATTACTCAAGTTGCAGATAGGGCTTCCCTGAACCAAGGGAAAAGTTAAAATGGCCTATAATAGAAAAGAATGTTTGATCTGGCAAATAGATTAGAGATTTTAATACCAAGAATGACCTCAAGTTGACATTTTGTCCAAAAGGATGCCCTATTATGGTAATTAAATTCCTATACTGCAAAGCAGGCTGTGGGGTCTACTGCCCCAGGGCAGACACTGAGGCCCATGGAAGAAAGAATATGCGTTAAATATCTCCTAGGTTCAAGAAATGAATCTCTGTATTATGACTAATATTATGACCTTAATAATATTTTTTTTCTCCTCTCCCTCCAGCATCAGTTTTGCTAGGATCATAAATAGCTTCTAGGAAGCGAGTTGAATGAAAAGATGTCTATTTCTTTCCCAATTAACATGTGTCCTGTTGCCAGCTTAGTTTCACAAAAAAAAAGATAAGCCATACTTTAAATGAAAATTTGATTGTTTTGATTCCATGCCGTGAGTTTTGCTTTTTCAATTTAGAAAATACCCTATACTGTAGGCATATGCAGAATACAATGGAGAAAGAAGGGAGCTGTTATTTTATTTTCAATTAAACAAACTGGAAAAGAAAATGCTTTATCCCTTTCTTGCAATTCTCATTAAAAGAACCAGACAAGAACAAAAATGTACAGCTGAAAGCAAAAGAGAGTTTTTCATTGACCTTGTTAAATAATCAAGAAATTTCACAATTCACAGCAATGGATTTCAGAATTTTTCAGTGACTACTTCTCTCCATTTCTTCCTTTTTAATAGGAATGCCTGTGGGTGGTCCATAATGACTGTTCAACCATTGCATATTGGGTATGTAAGGCAGGGGACAGAATACTTGTCTCTACATTTTAGAGATAACTTGTTTCTTTCATTTTACAAAGGAACTACTCATAAAGAGCCTCATCCATACCTAGATCCAATGTTATTAGGTGATGAGATCATGGAGTCAGCTAATACTTTAACAGGGTCAGTCTCTTGTGAATGTCTCATAGTAAAGAAGATGAATGTATTTTGCACATGGAAGGGATGTGAGTGGCTGGAGTTCAGAGGGTGGTCTGTGGAGGACAGGTGCTAATGTTACACACATGATTTCTGACTCCTGATGTTCATAGCCTTGTGTGATCCTCTTCTGAGTGTGGTCAGGTTCTGTGATTTGTTAGTAACCAAGAGAATAAGGAAAGATGATGGGTCAGTGTTTCTATAAATACATGAGTAGGTTTGTAATATTGTAACCTGTGTTGCTATGATGATCCCTCTTCCTTGCTGGTTTTGAAGAAGCAAATTGCCATATTGCCAGCTGCACGGCAAAGTGCTGAAGGTAGCTTCTAGATAACACTTGGCAAGAAAATAGGGATCTCAGTCTCACAGCCTTCGAAGTAACCAAATCCTGTAGACAACCACAGAAGAGCTTAGAAGGAGATCATTCCCAAGTCAAGTGTCAGATGAGACCACAGCTTCAGCGCACACATTAATCTCATCCTTATGAGACCTCGAATCAGAGGATGCAGCTAAGCCATGCCCAAACTCATCCACAGCCACTGTGACTTAATTATATGTTTTCATAAGTCACTAAGTCTGTGAAAATAGTCTGTGATAATATTGTGTAGCAATAGAAAACTAATATAAGAGAATTTATAATGATTCAGAAATCATTCTTAATCTCCTGGTTGCCGTCAAGGAGAGAAAAACAATTGTTTTAATAAAATTTCTACTTTTATTTTTTGGAAAATTATACTGAAAGATAAATGATTCTAACTGAAATACTGTATTCTATTTCTCAAAACAACCACTACTACAGTTTTGTGATATGGGTACCTCTTGATTGAAAAACATATATACAGTAATTTTGAGGAAGATCTCTGACAATTGAAAATTGAAAAGATGAAAGGGAATTAGCATACAATATTTCATTATATTCAGGCAGGTTCAGGCAGGAATATCATTATGAAGAAGCATTTGAAAGGGGTGAGTGTTACGCTAATAGCCTGTTTACACCCTCTGTTTTGATACATAGTTATTTTAAATGTTTACAGATACAGGCTGTAACTTCTTTTTCTCTAATTACCCAAAGATTTTTCAAGTGGTATTTTTAACATTCATGGATACAAGAGACAGAGGTAGCTGATCAATGTAGGCTGATTCTCTAAAGATTTATGACCAACTTCCATAATTCAATAATAGTTTAAAGGTGGGGAGCGAGGATCATCAATAATCAATTAAGTGACTACTTTAAAAGGCCCTTATAGATAACATAAAATATCCCTTTACAGTGTGCACTAGGTGGGAGTAATGAAACAAGGCAATAGGTTGAAGTAATTCATGGTTTTTGAAGGCCAGTCCAGTTAGATATCAAATGCAGGATCCTATATTTTGCTCCTGATGTTGGACAGCTTTTTCAACACATTCTTAGAATTAATATCTTTATGTATAAAATAACGATACTGATCCATCATATAGGGTGGTTGTGACTCTGAGTAAATGAATGTGATTGCACTGCACACCATGAAACAGCATCACTAAGTAAAGCCATTATTATTATCATTAGTTCCGCTTCTGCCACTAATGAGTGGTGGGAAATTAGGAATATCATTTTCTGAAATTAATTTCTATGTAAGAGAAATGATGATGTTGGAATTAATAATGCTAATAATCTGTACCAACTATTGATAGATTATTTTAATGAATGATGTCCTTCTGATCATAGAAAATAAATTACCAACTTCCAGTTTTTTTGTTTTAAAGTTAATATCAAAAGTTCCCTCTAAACGGAAGGATAAAATGTTGTCTGATTTTTCAGAGGCATTAATTTACAAATTGTTTTTTTTTAATTTGATTTTAACTACCATTAATGTGCCTTTATGCCATTTTATGGTTATGATTAAATTCTGAATCAATAATTTTTGATAATAGTACACATTTTTTTTATTTCTTGTGAATAGTGAAAGGTGAAAAAATGTATCCAGTTAGAATTTGCAACTGTGAATTATTTTTTGATAATCAAGTATTAAGAAATTATAATGAGAATATAAATTTAATTAAACACTTATATGTGTTTTTTTGAAAATAATTTTCTATACCCATTAAACAAAGTGAATCTGGAGGAGCATTTTCTCCTGTTTTGCAGTAACAAAATAAATAAAATTATGTATGATAATTTGTGTGTGGCTGTGGCCCAATTATAGTTTTATGTTTAAAAATATTTTGAAATGATCTCAAAGTTAATAAATGTGGCAGTGCATTACAAATTACCTTTTTGTTTCTGAATCATCTAAGAACAAGTTGCTGACATCATGCCCACTCACAAAAACATGTTCGTATATATTTTTATTAATCTTACCAAAATGCAAACATAAAGATCAGGGATTGATATTAATATATTACTACTATTGTGTGTCCCATGCATGCGTGGTCCCAGGTCTGGCTGTGATCCAGGCTCATGTCCAGGAATAGGACCCTGGACTTAGAATGTTACATTAGTAGGGTGCCTGTGCCTAACTCACGTAAGCATGATCCAGCTTATTGTATCATGCATGTGTGGCAGAATGCCACTGTTGTACTCTGATATATGTGGAGCCTATGTAGTCCCCTAGGGAGCAGAAGCGAAGTGTGCTCTTGGAATAAAGTTGGTGCCTAGCATTTCATTCTCATGGTGGCCCCTCGTGCATTCTTCCAACTGGGCGGCATCTCACCGCCAAAACCTTCTCTTATTGATCAGCGCTGACAAATATCTACCCTGGAGACCTTTCAGATTTTTTAAATTATTCTGGTGATATCTATTAAAAGAAATGGATACAGTCCAAAATTAATGTATGCATTTATTTGTTTTATCATTTTAGTTTCATTCAATCTGGAATAGTTCCCAGTTTTTTCTTGACTTTTTCATGATCATGACACCAGGGAATATTAAAAACCAGTTGTTTTGAATAATGTCCTTCAATTTGGACAGATATTTTATCATAATTTTTTTCATATTAAGCATCTTTGGCAGGTATAATAAAGATGTGATGTTGTGTCCTTCACATCTAATCCTATAAGGGCACACACTATTTTAATTTGCCTCATTGTTTGTGTATTGGTTTTGATTTTTGAGCACTTGATTAAGATGATACATGCTAGTATTATCTATTTAAAAGTTACTCTTTTTTTCCCTTTGTATATATAAGTACTTGGAATGGAGATATTCCGAGACTTCATCCAATTTTCTGTTTATTCACTAATTTATATTAGTACAGATATATGAATTGTTGCTTTATTTAATGGGGTATAATCCATTAATAGAATCATTTTGACATTTAAATTTTCACATTGAGATCTCTTTCAATTGACTTCTGTATTCCTTTACTTGCACTCATCATTCTTTGGGCTCTTCATTTTCTGGCCAAGAAAATACCTCTGTCTCATTTTGTACTTTTCTGGCCCCACTTCTGGGAAAAGTCATTTCTGTAAGGAGTCCTGGATTATTTTAATGGAGAGAGAATAGAGTCCAGAAAGTAAGATTGTGGTGTTAGGTGTGCTCATTGATATTGGTGTGTCACTACTCATAGGAGCAATGCTGTGGAAAGAGCTAGGAATATACACACACATACACACATGTGCATATGTATATATTCACATGTATTTCTGTATCTTGATATGTTGTAATCTATGAGTTTACGAAGATAACTCAAATTTGAATCCAATAACACAATTCATTTTCGTTTTCTCTGTCTTTACCCACTCCTCTGCATGTCGTTCTTATACGTTTTGGGCTCTACAGCCCAATAGTGGACTGTTCCCCCTTCTCTGATGTTCTTATTACCTCCACTTGTGTATTGACTCCCTAATCATTGCTACTAACCCACCATATATGTCCTTCTTATTCCTCTGTGTATTATATCCTAAGCCAGGCACCAACCTTTTCCAATTCCAATACTCTGAGCTAGGTAGCTGCTTCCACGTCTCCATCTCCCTTGCCCAAGACTGGTTTCTTGCTTAATTCTGTTCTGGTACCAGTAGACCTTGTTGGGCTATATTTTTTGTTTGAGTCATCCTCACTCTTCTTGGGCTCTGACTCCAGATTGTGGAGCAGCTTGACTCCTCATCTGCACACCCACACACATAAGCACCTGCCTCGTTCCATCTCACCTACTGGTTTGTGGGTTGGAGTGTTCAGGAATGGAAAGAGAAGAGGAAAAGCAAGAACAACTACATATTACTTTGATATGTTAACTAACGAATTAGAATAACAAAATTCACAGAGTGAGCCAAATTTTAAATCTCACGAAAACTCTTGCTCTTAGTATAAATATTGTGATATGCTTGCTGTCTATGAATATTGAATATTTGAAGAATGGTCTCCTGAAAGAGACTCTAAAAACTAGCTACTCATCACTTACTAATATTATTAGATCGTGTATTGTTATCACAGAGAAGTTTCTTGTATCCTAAGACTAAACAGTCAAATTATTGTTTGTTACAGGAATTTTAAAGTAAGCCTGTAAGTTAATCAGTAAGTTACGTTCACATTTAAATAAATTACATTTTAAAAAATTCATGTTTAATGCTAAAATAGTAGTATGATGTATAATCATTTGTAAACATATTCTGATACAAAGTATGAACTCAAGAAATATAGTAAACAGCCAATATTACATATACACTGTCAAGATAGATTAAGAAGTCAGACACATTTCATGACCACGTCACAATAGTGATGACTTTATTTCCGTACTTTATATTCTCTTCTACTGATTTATACATCTGTTTCAGAACTAATCGATATGGTGTTGAATTGGACAGACTTATAAAATAGCTGGTTATGTCACACATCCATAATCATATCCTAAGAACTGTAAAATGGGTAAAGATAATATGTGAACTTACTGATTATGGCAGGATGTCAGTAATGTTGAGCAATGATAATTAAAGATAATTTGAGATACCATAATTAACCATCAAATATTTAGATTAGATCAAACCACAGCAAACCACACTCAAAATAAGCAATTTTATACGAGGCGTATCTATTGTATCTACTGTAAAATGGGAACACTCAGAAGAGAGTCAAAGTTTAAAAATAACAATATATAATATAAAGACATGATATTCAACACAGACATGTTTGGGGGAAATAAAGAGATTCCCAAATTGAAGGTACATAAGAAGGGCTTTCCCACTTGGAAAATGAATATAAAAATTGCAAAGATAGACTTACATGTCATTTTTGTCTCTGGTTCTAGATAGTGGTTCATTAAACATATCCAAAGTTCAGCTTATTTAATAGGAAAGCCCTAACTCTAAGTCTTATGGAAAATCGTACCCAGAGTTGGGGAGCTAGCTCAACTGTATGCATATATTTCTTTTAATAACATATATAGATGTATTAAAACTGTATAACAACAATTGCAAGATTCAAGATGGTTTCTCAGGTGGAAAGCTGGGGAGATAATGATGCACCTGTAGCAGGTAGGTCAAGTTTTACAGCAAAGTTACAGGTACTTACCAACTCATAAAAAGAAGATAACCTGTGTGGATACATAATGCCACCAAGACCATGCAAGGGTTTAAATGAGATTGTAACATGAACAAAAGATTTCAACAACTTAGTTGTATGTAACTGAGGCCCATATATGAAAAAAAAAAGTACACCCATGTGTATTAGAACATTTGTAACTAATGCAGTCTGAGTAATAATCATGTTTTAATAGTAGTTTTATCAGTTTTTCTTTTAAATGTTTAAAATTTAAAGAGTTTAAGAATATCAGAATTTTAATTGTGAAGAGTGTTTTAAGTCATCAGTCAATTTTCAGTTTTGGAGGAAATTTAATTTTTGAAATAAAGAACATGGTTTATTTAAGCAGTGCGGGTACTGGCGTCTAGCAGTGTTTACAGGGCATCAGTACAGGGTTGGGTGGCAGTGTGGGATGTGAAGTGCGAAGGTGATACGTGAATCAGTGAAGGAGTGCAAACTCATGGGAAATGGTTATTCTCTATGGGAGGTTAAGGAGTAGGGTGTTGGTGTCAGTTATTTTAAGATATGAGGCATCCATGCATTTTTTCCAGGCTAGAGTGGATGAGAGAATTTGCATGATGGAGAAGATGCCTTATATTGGGGTGTCAGTGTCCAAGCAGGGTGAGGTGTTTGACAGTGGTGGAGTTGTAGAATCCCAGGAATTGTCAGAACCCAAACAAATAGAGAACGGTTTCCACGCACAGTGCCAGTGCTTGGTTACATACTGCGAAACACATAAATAATTCAGCAGATTGAGAAAAACAGGAGACTAGTTTCTCCTTGTCTGGAAAAAAGGAGTTAGCTACAAATATGGAATTAGAGAAATCAGTGTGCTCATTGATTTTGATAGGTGATTAGATAGATAAATAGATATAGATAGATGATAGCTCTCTGTGTGTTAGCTCACTCAGTTCACCATAAGGGCATGGATGCAGCAAATTAAAAAAAAAAAAATGAACACATCAAGGTCAAAATCTTTGTTTCCAAAACAATTCTTCACAATTGTCCATAAACCAGGATTTCTTGAAGAAATTACAGTTTCTAGTGCAAGGGGAGGGAAAGTACAACATGAGACTGGAATATATTTTATACCCGAAAATAAAAACTCAAAGAATGATTTGGCCATGACAAAAATCACAAAAGCTAGCTTAATGAATTTCCATAGACCAAATATGAGACATTCTGAGTTCAAAAATAATAATGGTAATGGGTTGTAACTCATTAAATGTGATAAGCATCCATGAATCCATTGTGATATGAATAACTAAATGAACTCTATCTACTTCAATAATATGGTCTACTGTCTGAGTACTTGTGTATAATAAATGATATAGGGTTAGTTGGCTGCTTCATCAGATGTGAAAACATAACATTGGGTCAAAAAACAACAAAGAAAAAAGAGTACATCACAGATATGAATTAACAAGAGGTTTTAGTTTTAATAATGTTATGATGGAACTAGAACTGCTAATTAACTACAGTTTTGTAAAGTCCTCAGGAACTTTTTTATTTTGTGGAACCAGAAAGCTTTACTACCCATCGAAAATATCCTGAAAGGAAAGAAATGCTACTATGAGTAAGTTTTTTTTTTTTCAAAGTTACTGGCCTTATGTTAAAAAGTGTTATATTAATGCGGTTGTTTGCCACGTTGGTGGCTGTGAAACATGACTTTTGGTATTTATACTCCTGTGTGCTTCCTTCTCAAATTGATTTTGGACTTATGATTGAGTTTAACATTTGTATAAAATATACTTAAGTATTTATAGGGCATGAAATATAATATCTGCAGATTTTCAGTACATGATTCAGAAAAATAATGTGCGTATGTGTTTGGAGATGGAGCTATATAAACAAATGAGCAAAAAGTTAACATGGGTAAAGTGTATATAGAAGTTCCTCATTCTATTTTATAACTTCTCTGTAATAATGAAAAGATATCAAGATAAAAAAATAACTGTAGTTTATTTAATAATTTTTTGCTGAGTGGCAGGTTTTTCAGAGACAATTTACACAAATTAAAGCCATTCAATAATGAAGAGATATAATAAAATTCTCCTGACAGAAAGAATCACTTCTAGATTGTAGCTGAGCTGAAAATAGACCGGCTGAGTGTTCCTCAATTATGGGCCTAACAAGTTCTCCTCAGCTCTGGCAGCTTGTTTATTTGTTTGTTTGTTTTGTTTTATTTTGTTTTTCCCACTTGTCTTATCTTCAAAGTTGTGTGGATTGAAGAAACTATTTTATATCACCATTTTCCTGCTGCATCCAGCCATTTAGAGCAGAATGTTGTGTTAGATAGGTGTTCAAAGAAATGCTAATTGGCCCTCATACAATTGCTTTGCCTCTCTGACTTAAAAAATCATACATATTTCAAAGATCTAAGATGACAGAACAGAGTTTATTATCATGTAAAGTAAAACTCGTGTGAAAACTGAACCTGAGCTCTCAATGTTATTAATGATGTATTTTAATCCATCAGAGCTAATATGTAGATAACCATTCATTATCACATATTCCTTTTTCTTCAATATTGAGTTTTCTATTACTTGTTGAACGTTTCACCTCCACTACTTACTTAAGGATTCCATTAATATTAGCTCATTTCATTTTATTTTTATTCCCATATTAAACAGAGAGATGACAAAATATAAAGCCTTTTGTTAAGCAGAAACAACAACAAAAAAGTATTTAATTGCCTCTAGTTCTTTCTTTGCCTCAACAAGGCCATTTTCAAATATAGAAATATTATTTAACATATTTAATGCTGACTTGAGGTTTGCAAATATAACAAGATTTATGTGCCTGCTATATTTGCAGTGGAAAAAAAGGAGAATAGTTTACATTTATGAAGATAGGTAAGTGGGAAATATAATAATAAAACTGTGTGTATACTTTTAGAATCAGAAGACAAACTTTAAAGTTTTAATAAGTTGATAAACAATTTATTTTACCGAACAATTTTAATAGAGCTGTGAAACCTGTTGTCATATGGTGTGGTATTTGTGTACCTGAGAGTTTCAGTGAAATATGCCAAATGTTTTTCTTAATCTGCATGATCAGAATAGTTAGTCTGCTTAATAATGATACTGATGAGCTAAATACTTCCAAAATTTCTATTAAATTGAGCTATTGTAGACATTGAATATTATAAATATAGCCAGTACATTACGATTCACACAATTTGAGACAACCTGGATGGACCTCGAGATAATCATGCTAAGCGAAAGAAGTCAGACAGAAAAAAGTTGAAAATAACATGATGTCACTTATATGTGGGATATAAACCTAAAAACAACAAAATGAACAGGACAACAAACAAACAGAGACTCGTGAACATGGACTATATATAGACTAGTGGTTACCACAGGGTAGTGTATGGAGGAGGAGGGGGCAGGTAGACTGGATAAAGGTGGTCAAATATAAGCGGGTAGGGGAAGGGTGAAGTGTGTAAAGGGGATCAAATATATGGTAGCTGAAGGAAACTGGACTCTGGGTAGTAAATACACAATAGAATATACAGATGTCAAATTATAATGTACACCTGAAAAATATATAATCGAATTAACTAATGTTACCCTAATAATCTTTAAAAAAATGAAGAGTTATACAACAAAAACTACTAAATCTTGAAATGAAAGTAAGCACCTTGTAGAGATAAACATTACTTGGAGATTATATTACTAAAGCAAAACCATTTTTAATATAGAATTTATCTATGTTAGAAATTTAATTGCTTTGCATTTTGTTTTTTATTACTTGCTTGATTATTAAGCCATTCACATATTACCAAAATTTAAACTTATATACTTAAAATGTATTTTTAGAGATGTACTTCATCCTCAATCACTTCAACCACACTTTCCTCTATAGGTTATCAATTTAATTAGCTTCTGGGTTTTTCTTTATATATATATATTTTTTTTTGCAAAAATATGAATGTTTTCTTATTTCCTTTTCAACATAAAAATCAGCACACTGTCTTTGCTCTGTTTTTTTCTATCTTTTATACATAATGCATAACCTGTGAAAATGTATTTTTCTATTGTTAAAGAAGATTGAATTGAATGGTAAAGCATGTAGAGTTATTATGTTAGATATGGTCAAATTCATATTCATAAGGTTAAAACATTTCACATTTTAAAAGCAATGTATGACAGTTGCTGGTTCTCAACTTGACATGTTGTCAAACTCTTATTTTTGGTTACTTTAATACATGAGAAATAGTTGCTCAGGACACTTAATTTTTATTTCACTTATGGTTTGTGAAGTTGAAAATCCTATGTGTACAGTCAATTTTTATATTTGTTTTAAATGACCTGTTTATATCTTTTCATTTTTTTCTATTTTTATTTTCTCCACATTTATATAAACACATTATATATTATTGATATCAGCTATTCATTTGTGATTAATGTTACAGTGTACATTCAGTTTTTCATTTGTCTTTTGACTCTTCTCATTACATTTTTATGCTGAGATTTTTAAAATCTAATTTCAAGGTATTAATAGTTTATATCTTCTAGAGTCTTTATTATTAAAAATCTTTTCATACATTCAAATTAGCATGATGAATTCACCTATGTTTTCTTCGTGTGTGTGTGTGTGTGTGTGTGTGTGTGTGTGTGTGTGTGTGTGTGTGTAAGTGGGAATACAATAAATCAACATGAGACAAAGATGAGATTTTCAAAACACATCTTATGGGATACTTCTCTCAAAAGGAGGTGCTCATAGGATGCATGTAAATAACTTCCAGATTCTTAGACTACTGTATGGCGAAATGCTTTAAAAATATTACAGAAAGCTGTAATAGGAAAAAAATCTTAACAGTCTGAAGGTGCTGCATTGTTTTATGGTTTTGTGATTTCTATTTGTGAAAAGTTGAAATGTAGAGAAGAGTCAGAACTAGGGGAGAAATATGAACATTAAGTGATTCTAAACTCATCTGTCTCCTCAGTGTCAGGCCCTCATCATGTATATATGTTTCTTGATTTAAATGCTTCCTAGACATTGGCTATTGGAAAATCATTAGATATTTTCCCTAAGTCATCCTATGTTTGCATATATGATGATAATCTACCATGGGGTCAAACTGCCTATAGGATTATCCTGGAAAACATGCAGGAATAGAACTTGCAGGAGTGATGGATTCTTACAAAGAATACAATAGGCATTGGCAAACTGTATAATGAACATGAACCACTTTTTTACACAAAATAAAATTATCTAAGTGTTTATTTTTAATTCATGCCAAGTAGTAAAAGTACCTATAAGTAGTAACTTTTATGTTTAAAAAAGATCTGATAAGATTTAAAACACACAAGTACACAATTAATTTTTAGTGGAAAAATTAAAGAGGATAAAAACTATAAATCTTTAGTTATATTATTTAAGCTATATAATATCTGCAAAATTTTCAATGTACAATTTACTATAAGAATTCAGTGTTTACTACCATGGACTTGCACTATTATAATCAAAGAAGTTTTAATAATGAAAAAGTAAGATCATAATACTATATATTTAAATTTTATGGCTAGAATTGCCATAGACATCATATTTTCTCAATTTATGGTTGAAAAAGTGAAGTGATTGAAGATCAGTAACTGTTTAAACAACTTAGAGATGTGATAACTTGGCTGGTGCATGCCACCTTTCTATAATCTAAAGTATATCTTAAAACAGCATCCAGACTTAGTTTTACTATACTTATATAATAAACATGCTTCCAGGACCCAAACAAAATTTTATTTATATTTGAAGAAATCAGAACCTGATATTAACTTTTAATTGTAGCAACAGAAGAGCCAAGGAAGCAGAGAGGTGTAGAGCATCTACCATCTGTGCACTGCAGGTGTTGGTGATAGGTATGAGTGGAGTAGAAGAGACATGCCCTGGTGATAAGAATGCAAAGCAGGGCTGCTAACTCAAGATGCAAAGTCTATCCCAGATGCTGCAATAGTGCTGCTTTCCTTTCAGCAAATGGTCTTTTTTGTAGGTTTAATCACGGCAGTGGGAATAATTATTGTTTTGTTATATAGAGTGATGATATTCTAAGGGAATAAAATCTCAGGCATATAAAACTGATAAATCTTTCTTGTAAAAGTAGGCAATTCATGAGCAGAAAGATGAGAAAAGGAGAAGCCATATGTAAAGCTAAAACTTTAGCACTTGTTTTAAAAATGCTTCAATTTTTATAAGTCCTAAACCTAAGCTATACAGTCAGTGCTCTACTGTACCTTCCCTTTCCCTCGTGTTTCTTTTTCTCAAATGCTTACCTTCTCTTGTTATCCTGGTAGGTCAGAAAAAATAAATGGCTCAGAAATAATGAATACTAATTTGGTGAGAATACAAGGTCTACACTTCAGAGATCTGAGCATCACAGCTTTGAACACTAAGTGTTCTATGCTAGGTTTGATTTTGTTTTAGACTATGTCCTTATAATACGTTAACTGATTTTTTAATGAGTTAGCTTTGCAAAGCCCACTATTTATATCAATTTTGGAGGTGTTTTAAATTTCAAATAGGTGTGCTTTGTTAGTCCACATTTGCAATAAACTTTTAAAACAAAATACATATTTAAATTGGGAACTGCTTATCATATAATTTCTCCTGGTAAATATAAGGCCTTCACTAAAGATATGTTGAATGAACAAAAGAGTAGGCATGCAAGCATGCATGAATTGCTTAGCACTCATTCGTAACTTTGATACCAGACTATAAAATGCCCACTCAGATAAAACCAGAGGAGGTTCAACTATATTGTTGTCCTCTATGATATCAATAATAGCTTAAGTTAAACAATCTGTTTTTGTTTACATTTAAACAAATATACACTTAATATCACAATAAAAATTTAAAACAATGAATTTAGAAAACAATGAAAACAGCACTTTCTAAGACTTTACTAAGAAATTAATCTCTGTTTAAGAAATCAGAATTACAATATCAAAATCAAGGAGTTACACAAAATTACCCTTAGGTTTGTGATTCAGTGTCCTACCATTCAGTAAGTCCTAATTTAACAATTCTCATTTTTTCATTCTCTTTCCATCAAAACTTAGGAAGTTGCCCAAAAGAGCAGTTATGTTTCCCTTTAAATACTTATTCATGAATAGATGCAAATTTTATCTGAGTTCAGAGTTATATCCTGTGGACCTATGTGTATAAAAATGAACTTCGAAATTTCACAGAAAAGGATTAAGGTTAAGACCAAATGTAAATAAGAGATGAATACTATGTACATTTTTATAAGTCTGAAAAAATGAGTACTGTGCTTATTTGTAGTTCCTATTTTCTTAGTCTTACTGATTCTCTTTATTTCTAAAGATATTTAGGTTAGCATTGAGAACATGTGTGAATGTGTTTTTTTTAATGGAAAAATGTTTTCTAATGATATCCTTAATATTTCTTGAAATCTTTAGGCATTGGAGTGATCCCAGGATAGAATGAAGAATTTAACAAAACAAATTAATTATATTACAAATATATGGTGAAACCTTACTGAACGTGTAGAAGAATAATGTGTTAACCTATCTGGGTGTGAGGTAACAATCCTGAGACTGCTTTACAGGCATGCTGAAAATAAATAGTTAAACAAACTAGTTAAACAAACAGGATGGCAGATAGTGGAGACCATGTTCCTCCCTGTTATACGGGGGTGCAATTAAGCCAATTAAGGAAGAGGGTAGACTATGTGGTAATATTCATAAGGTAAGATACTAGAGTTGGATTTGTCAGTATAGACCCATGTAGCTTAATATAGATACGAAGAGTTATATATAGAAAATATTTGCAGAAATCTATGTATGTACAGTGGTTTAGTATACACAAATATATTTCATTACACTGTCTTCTGAGGGATTCTAGAAGCAATAGCAACCCAAGTAGCAATGAATACATTTTGAACCCAGACTTCAGTTTCTAATACTACTTTTTAGAAAAAGATCCAGGAGAAATGGCTTTTTGGAGAAATGGCTGATTTTAGAACTGGAAAAAAAATATGGAAATTTAGCCTAGAGTATCTTGTACCAGGAAAAAAAGAGTGCTCAAAAATAAAACACAACAATGAAGAAAGCCAAATAGGCGCAGAAGCCAATCAAAATAACTCTCAATGGTCAAAGCTGGACCAATTTAAGCAACAAAATAAAGCAGTATTAAATTATAAACCAAATTGTAAAATGAATATCTGTGTGAATTCATACCTACATAAACAAATTATTAAAAAACAAATCAATGGGAGAAGATACAAATCTACTATACAGAATAATTTCAAATAAGTTATGTAGATTTTGCCTTTAAGAAAAAGTGTTAAGTCTCCACTTAAGTGTGAGCTACACATGGTGACTTCTTCCCAAAGGGTAAAGTATGGAAAAGACAGAAGGGGTGGATGGAAGTGACTTTACATTGGAGAAACCTGACAAATACTTCCCCAGCCAAGTGGCTGAAGTCTAACTTAATAGTGATAATGAAATTTTGGTATGATCTGATAAAAATGACACTTAATCTCTGTGATTTTAATCTCTATACCGCAGAATTCAGTTTAACCATGTGGGGAAAAAGGCTGCCACAGTTAAGAGGAACTTGATAAGACATATGGATTAATGTGGTACCCCCAAAGGGATCTTTTTTTTCTGGGACAGAAAAAAAGACATAAGAGTAAAATTGAGTACCTCAGAATATTGCATGAACTTTAATAATAGTAATATATCAATATCAGTTCATTAATTGTAAGAAAATATAATACTTCTGTAAGGAATTAATAAAGATACTGGATGTGAGTCATAGGAAACTATAAAACCTTTCCTTTTTATGGAGAGGAAAGCAATTATAAAAGGTTATTAAGTTTAAATATATATTTATATTTATTTTACCAATACATGATTATAATCCATTCTCCAGTGAGTTATGAAATTTTTCTACAATCCTGACATAGATACCTATTGTTCTAATTCTTTGATATTTTTTCAACACACCCTTACTTGGTGTATTGTGAATTATAGCCCTTGAGTGGGAAAAAAAAAAAAAAACACCTAAAGTCTTTAACAACTTAAGAAAAAGACAGCCCTTGCCTTCTGGAGTGTCTAAATTTAAATAGGAAAACAAATTATAAGTATAAATCCATTACTTAAGTTTCAATGTGATATATGAGAACTGCTAAACTAGATGCATGCCCTGGAGAATGTGGTCGCTTTTATATTAAGCTTTGATAAATAGTGTATTCTTGCTGTCATCTTTGTGTTAGTAATATATACAAAACATGGATGATATTAGATACTGTAAGAAATTAGCTATAAAAGATATTATACAAACAAATGGTATCTGAATGTTTTATTAATGTAAGACAAATAGCTCTGTAGGAACTATTTCAATACCATACTTTGATTTGATTACCAACAATTTGTAAAAAGAAAATTATATATGACTCACTACACCACTTGAGAAATTAAATATCAAAGTTTATTTTGAGTCTTCTATGTAACTTTAATTTCCTTTCCTGGTTTTTAGAAGAGCTTCATAATTTTGTGTTTGTTCAAATTTAACTTCTAAAAGGTTTTTAGATGAATAAGGAGTCAGTTTTGTGTTTTCAAACAAAATTTAAAAGTGCTCCTTTAATTTCTAAACAAAAATAAATTTTATAGACAGTGTAGAAAATTCACTGAACAAATGATTAGACATGTGAGAAAGCAGTGCAGTAAATAGTGTTTTTTTTTGTGCATTACCTGTTGGAATGACTGATGCTAAATTTAATAGTTTTTGTCCTATTTATTAGGCATCAAAATGTTTCAATAATATGCATGTGATGTGGAGATAAAATTTCTGCTTGTTCCTGGAGTCACCAATAAGCTTCCTTCTGTAATACACACACACATACACACACACATTTTGCTCTCAGAATATACCATGTTTTTCAGTTAATTAAAACTGATGGATTCTATGATTTTTAGTAAACACAATTCTTTATAGTTTTTGCTCTAACTAATGAGTCCATAAATTGTTATCTGTAATTTTTTAAAAGCATAATCCTATTAAAGGAAAGAAAGATTTTTATTTAATTTAATTTTAAATGAGCAGATGTTTTGCATGTGTCCTATTCTCACTGCTGTTGTTTGTTTTAGTGCCCTTCGAAATACCTTCACAGACTCTGGCCTAATATGTTTGAAAGACTTGAATGAAATATAAATTTGTGAAGAAACGCAGTTAGTCCTTCAGATTGATCTGTCAGAATATCCCTTTCTTATGTTGAACCCCAAACTGTTCCACATTAGGATTTAACATAGTTCTTAATTTGACATTTTCTGAACAAGAAAATCACTTCCTCTATTTGACATGGTTTCTTATTTAAATAAAATCAGTGCATCTCTCTCTTAACCTGCAGTTGAATTTTCTATATATATCATTCCTCTAGTTATTCTTTTCAAATAAATGAAACATTTTATACCTCTCACACTTTTATTTCTTTTAATACATGTTTAAAGATCACTGTACCCCTAAACACCCATGTTTGATATTTTGACTGAAATGTATTACAACTGTTCATGCTTTAATTCGCATTTCTAAAAAGTGTCCTATTCTGAAAAATCACAGAATAAATATTAACAGAAACTTATGGAAATAATATTAGGATCATATGATAAAAAAATACTTATGCAACTAAATTTAACCAGTCGATCAATCCTTCAACAGATGGGCAAATTAATGTGAATTTTCACTGGAGCACTAACAAAAGCAATAAATAATCTTAATTTTAAATAGGCCAGTTAAATCCCTATTGACAGTTTTGCCTGGCATCACTGTCATTCAGTCTCTTACATCTTCAGCCAGGGAGCTCCAGCTTTTACTTCCGATTTGTAGGTCATTTGGAGGCATTTTCTTTCAATAAAAAACAGTTCCATCAAAATTTAGAATCTGATATTTGTCATAGCCGTCATCATCCATCAGTATTTTAACATAGGAGAGAAATGGCTTCATAGCTTCATCTTCTTCACTGGCAGTGTCACCATTTATATAAACATTTGAGGAAACTCTAATAGTCCTTACATAAGGACTGCAGCTTATGCAGAATTTTCAGCCATTTTTCCTTAAGATTTTTACATATTGCTAAGACCTTTTTTTAATTGTAGAAATTGTTTCTTAATGTTTCATACTATTAATGTATTATGAAAATTGCCTTTGAACTAATGCTATATAAACAGACACTAGCCTCCTTGTGGAATAAATTATTGTTGCACACCTGCTAATTTAATATATAACAACAAAGAAATGAAGATTTTGGCAGCATAGATTATACTCAGTACTTTTATCTGTTTCATAAATTTAGGATATAATAAAGCAGGATTATCATTATAATATTTCAGTTTGTCTGAGGTTTTGGAAGCACTCATGCTACTGATTGTCCTCAGTTCCCTCCACTGAGCCCTGACTTCTTTGCCCAGTAGCTTTACCTTAACTGAGTAGCTACATTTTTAAAGTTTCATTTTTTGAAAATTATAGTTTAGGACCTTATACTTTTCTCTACTATACTTTTATTAAATTTAAACTCGTATTTCCAAATGTTTTATATTTATAGAAAAAAATGTAATACCTATTTAGTCTAAAATACTCAGTCTTTTCACATTTTACTTATTTTGCATTGACACCAAATGTAAATTTCTTAACCCCTCCTTTACACATTATCCTTATGTCTCCATGCAATGCTCAAAGGAGAAAGCAATTTGAGATGTCAGAATAATGTATCTGTAGAATTAAGTTCAACATTGAGTAATAATGGTTTAAATAGGAATTCATTTTCTCAACAAATAGGCACAAAGCTGTGGAGAATAAACTAGTGTGTCAGCTCCACTAAGGGAGCATTAGCTCATTTTTTTCCTATCAACCTTGAGCTATGTGGTTTCTACTTTTAAGGTCACCTCATGGTCCAAGATGGCTACTGGAGCATCAACCACTACATGTGATATACAGACAGATGGAAGGAAGAAGGGAGGAAAAGATAAAGACTTTGCTCTCTCCTTAAAAAAAAAAAAATACACACACACACACACACACACACATATGTGAGCATATATATGTATATATGCATGTGTGTATATTTGTGTGTGTATACATATGCATACATACATATATATGTATGTATGCATATGTGTGTGTGTGTGTGTAAAATCTCCATAAATAGCACACAACATAAATTGAAATCTTCTTCCCTGATACATGGTTCTTTGGCCATAGATGTGAGGAAGATTGAGATAAGACAGCATATTATATTTTAAATATTACACTGGATTATATTTTATAATGAAATTTGGGCCACTATAGGCATAAATGTGGTTTCTACTTATTTTTATTTTATGTATTTTTTATGTTTTTGTCTAGTTTACATTCTTTTAAAATAGTTGAAAAATATACTGCTGCTTTTGTTATTGAAAGATGTCAAGTTTCACACTAATCATATAACCCTTAAAATTTTAAAGCGCTGAAGTGAGCTATTTTCTAGTTTGTAATTTGAGCAGTTACTAAATTTTTCTCACAATTTGTTTATTTAAATTTTTTTTATTTTTGTTTACTTCTATTTGAATTATTTTTATTTTTCAAGAAAATCCAACACAGTAATAAAATATTCACATTTATTATTATTCACTGTCTAAATTCTGATTTTAGTATTTGTGTTTCCTTTTCCATAATTTGACTAAGAAGTACTGTATCAAGCTTGTTATTCTTTCAAAAACCAAAACTGGATTTGTATCAGATGGCTGCTTTTCTCTTTTTAAAATAATGTCTATGCTGTTATATTATCTTTATTGATTAGTTTTTACCATGTTATTTGTGAAAATTATAGTTGAATGTTTTATTAGTTATTTAAAATGTTATTTGCTTATTAATGCAGGTGTTTAAAATGATGCAGTTTTGTTTTTCATAAATCTGTTGCATTACAAATCTTGTGAAGGACTTACTGTGTATAATTTTTGAGGCATGAACATTGTACTGTAAATTAACTTGTCTTTAAGGAAACCATATATAATGCAAATTCAGGTGTACTATCTGCAAATTATTTAGATGAACCCATTTTGCCACAACTATAAAATATATAAGTATTATTAACTTATATTTATACTCCTTTTTTACACATACAAACATTTCTCAAATGATATTTATGTGAAAATGCACACTTGAGAGGTAAAGATATCAAAATCCTATTCAAGTATGTTAATGGTACATAGTAATACTAAGAAAGTAAATTAAACATAAATTATTTTACAAATTAAGACAACCAACTGTTTTCTCCTCTATGCAGTCTATAGCCTTTTGTACTAAAAATAAAATGTATTAGCCTTTTTAGATTTAACTACCTATATGCAATTTAGTTCTCAGATGGTGGAACCAAATAGTTTGTCTACCAATGCAGTCTTTCCTCAAATCTCTGCTTGTTAAACTCAAACTTGCTTAGTCACTTGGCCACTTTTTATTACTTTTTAAAAGCACAGGCAACTTTCCAAGATATTTTATCAAAATCACTTTATTCTTTTCTTATGAGAAAGGTCATAATGAGCCCATTTACAACAATAGAAGTATTCATAAAAATAAAAGGTTACATATCACACCTGAGCATGAGTGGTCAGAATTTATTGAAGAATTATTCTTGTGCCCTTCAGACTTCATCCTTTTTAATTCTTCAGCTTTTATAATCTCTCTTCAGCAGAATCATTAATATTTTGTTTTAGTTAAGCAAGTGGGAATTTTAAATGAGCTGTGATGGAAGTAGCTGCCCAAAAGCCCACCCCCTTTAGTCTAGCCACATTGCCCTTTTTTGCATATCAATGGCCCCATTTCTCATGTTCCCCTGTGTTATGCAGAGCTGATCCAACACAAAGCTTCTTTTGAATTAATAGAAGATGAACACAGGGGTCAGTTTATCAGACCTGCAAAGAGAGAAGAAATGAGCTCAACAAGCCCTGAAGCAACTGGAATACAATCAAGGACAAGAGCAAAATCAGACTTATACATTTGCATTGTTTCATATTCTCTTTCGTTTTTAATAGTCAAAAAGTAGCTTTTCCAATTTGAAATTTTGGATTTATTTTCTTTTGTTTTTAACGACTTAAACTGACTGAAAACAGGTAAAAAAATGAAATATTTATCTATTCATAAATAACTTCTTAGGTAATATTTAGATAATAGGAAAAGAAACAATTCCTCAATATATTGATATGGATAAAGTACATCTTAAAGAAAGAGTATTCTTGTTGCATTGTTTTAAATCAGCATTGCTCAGTAGATACATAATATGAGATGCATATGTCATTAAAATTTTTCAAGGATCCACATTAAAAATAATTTAATGAAGCAAGTGAAGTTAGATTTATTACTATACTTTTTAACTTCAAATATTCAACATACTGTTTCAAAAGTAATCAATTTAAAATTATTCATGGGATATATTACGTTTTTATTTTTTCATGTTACAACTCAAAATTGGATATGTCTTTTATATGTGATGGCATATTTCAATTTGGAGTAGCCATACTTATGTCAATGAAAGAAAGTCAAAATGTAAAGAAAACTTTTGTAAGAGTTTATTTCAACCAGTAACTGAGGGTATGCCTGGAAACAAGGGATTGAGAAAATGCTCTGGAGGATGGCAGTTTAGCAGTTCTTTTTATACATTTAGAATCAAAGGAGAAAACATTTGGAAGGTTATGTGAAATTCAGGGGTGGTATATTAAGGAGGTGAGAGAAAGCAAAGAGGGGAAATTGCTAGGATTGGATAAAAAGTAAAATGTAGAAACACACTTCTTTTACAATGGTAAGTACTAGATAATTAACATTTAATATTTAAGGTAAATAGAGATGGTATGTAGGCCACAGAATAGCAATGAGAAGTTTTGTGGGCATTGTGCCCTGGTGCCTGTGGGGTCAGGAAAAGATAGTTACCGACCTTCCAGGGATATGTTACCCTAGATGCATAAGAAAAATGGGCAGGTCTCCTTTAAGGTGAAAATTAACTTTTTATTACTAAGGAAACTATAAGCCTGGGATATGAGTACCCACCATGACCAGCCCACTTAGGAATGTGTGATTAGATGATCTTGTGTAATTACTTTCCTGTCACTGAGCTTATGAGACCACCATGTAGTCCCCTGAGTTTATCCAGTCTCTTATGTAACTCCTTTTTAATTCATACTTCAAATTCTCCATAATCATATGCAGTAGGCAGCTATTGGAAAGTGCAGATCTAGAAAAAAAAGACTATTTCAATTATGACTAAAAATAATCTTTTGGATGTTCTTTTGGATAATCATTCATGAGTTCAAACATTTAGTATATAGCCATTGACTGCTATCTTCCTCATAAAATATGCATGACCAAAATAATGTTGAGCATATGACAGCATCTTTATTTTCTTTTATTCCTCCATATTACATTTTAACAAAACAAAACACAAAAGCATTGTATCAACATTAGCAGTGTTTATTTCTACTTTTATGTCTAGTTAGCTTGGTTGTTGGAAGTACAAAATTTATTTGGGAAATAAATTTTCTAAAAACGTTTGAAGATCTAGTTAACTCTATTACAAGTCCTAGAACAAATTACTTAAATCTCTGAGCCTCAAAAAACTGATTTGTAGTGAATATAAAGTCATATTAATAAAAACAATTTCACAGGTAATCTATTTTTAGTAAGCAGAATTCTAACCTAATCCCCCACTCCCCAAGATAACATGTTCTGATCCCTGGAACCTGTGAATATGACAAGTCATTCCCATGATCAGATTTTTGTTACATAGCACAGCTGGCCTTAAGAAAGGGAGATTATTTGATAGACTTGACCTAAAAGCAGTGATTTTTTTTCCCCCCTGGCACTCACAAGAAAATACTGAAAGATTCAAAGCAGGAGAAGGATTCAATGTGCATTTGTTGCTTTGAAGATGGAGATGGTTACTTTAGTAGGGAGACAGGTGTCCTTGATGTGTTAAACTGACAACTGTTAGAAAAAAGGGAAGTAGATCCTTCTGCAAGGAACTATATTCTGTCAACAGTCTGCATGACCTTGAAAGAAATCCTTCCCCAAAACCTCTGAACACTAGCCCAATGCACTTAAATCTTGATTTTGCTCTGATGAGACCCTGAGCAGGTAAGCTAGTGAGCCATGCCAGATTTCTGAATTATAGAACTCTGAAATAATAAATTGAGTATTGTTTTAATCCACTAAATTTGTGGTAATTTATTATGGCACAAATAGAAAACTAATATACTATGGAAGACTGTCTTGTAACCTATAAAATATTTTACAATTTTTAGGTATCATAAGTGGAACACAGAATACATTAGGTTCTCTCTTTAAACACTTTGCAGATAAATTAGGTTTGTATGTTCTGTGACCAAATACAGTATTTTTAAATACTTTCATAAGTATTTCAATTTATCTTTCTTAAAAGCATGAAGTATTTGAGAGTATTAATAAGCAAATGCAAATTCATTATCACCACTGAATAACCAAAATATCCCATTCTTATTAATGGAACATATAGAATGAAATTGAATAAATATGTAAATTTTTCTTTTGCCCTTCATACCATAGCATGAAACAAAGTAAATCTCTTAAGTAATGTCAGGTAATGATATGAAAGATATTGGTAATAAGATTTTGAAAACAATATTGAAAATTAAAGGAGAGAATAATGTGTTTCTATAAAATGCTATTTTATAGTGCTTTTAATATGAAGTTAAATATTTCATTAATAAATCTAAAGCAAACATAATAATTATTTTGGTATTCAATACTGATTTATGAATTTTAATGATCTTTAATGATATTTAATCTCAATGATTGAGACAAAAATGCTTTATCTGCTTCAATATAGTGCATCTTAATATACAAATTCAGAACATATTTTATTACAGGAAGTATATTTAAATGATAATTTTTCATGTGAATACACTCACACATCTTAGATAGCAGTGTCAAGTCGAGTCATCTGAGATAGAAAAATCAATGTAAAATTAGAAGTACAAGAGATTATTAAGAAATCATCTGAGAAGGATAAAGGGAAAGGGAGCAGGGCAAGACAAGGGGGAATCTTCATACAGTAATTCATCTCTGAACTGTGAAGAAAGAGGGGAAACAGGAATGGTAGCCAGAGCCCTGGATTATAGTATAGTTCTCCAAATGCTTTGTTTCTTCCAAGCAAAGGTTTTCCATTTGAGAAATTTTACCGTGTTTGTTTCTGGACTCTGAAATCTGTTCCCTTAGTGAGTTCTATTTTTGTGTTATTACTGTACAGGCATAATTAAGTACAGTTTTGTTGTATATCTTGATTTCTGGTGGTGTATATACTCCAGGGTTTTTTTCTTCTTTTTTTTAACCTTACTCTACAGATCCTTTGCTGCGGTTCAGCCGCGACAGGATCCAGGGGGCTCCGAAGGTGCACAAGGTGTTGGCGCGGGATACAGTCGACTACACAGCTCAGAGGCGGTGTGACACTGTTCCGTTTTATTGTGATTTGAGTACAACTTTTATACTTTCTATTTTGGCATTTGATTATACTTTGTGGTTAAGGTATCAGAGAGTTAAATTTCTGTGGTTAAGTGAAGCAGAAAATCTTATAGAGTATATTATTATTCCTGATTAATTAGTACATTCTTTTTTCTCAATCATTGGAACAGAACTACTTGATGGAACAACTAAACTTTTAATTCTTATATCTATTACGTAAGATGAAGTTTTACTTAAGTAAAGGTGATAGATAGAGGTATTCATAACAGCAAATATTGGCTCATGGGCAGACATTGTTCTTCTTTTTGCCTGAATAAATCTTTCAGTTGCTACTTTATTAATGCTGTTATCTAAAGTTTAAGCTGAAACTTTTTCATAGCTGTTTGACAGTTTCGTTGGTGCAGTATTGAGGAAAACATTTAAAAAATCAGTTTTACAAAGCTGCTTTTGTAAGCTGTTTTCGTTCCTTTGTTTTTAAACACCAAGGAGATCCTGACCCAACCAGCCTTTCTATCAAACTTAAACTACTAGTTTTTTATATATCCAGTAGGCCACAAAAGGAGGCCCTTCCATAGTAGGCACAGACTTATGAGTAAATTTCTTATATTTTACTAATTTTTCTACTAACTGTGTGGGAATAGGAGTATAAGCTAGTTCTAGTAAGTCAGCTTGTTGTAATTTATTCATAACATTTTTAAGAGGCGCATAAAAAGGAATTTCCCTTAATAATTGTTCAAATAAAGGGTTTATGCATTCTGAACAGTCAGGGTGACTAGAGCTGATCCCATACATGGGGAATTTACCATGTTTTTCTCAGAGTCAATTTTGAAATCCACTTGTACAGCATCTACACTTACTAGAATTTGTGCTACCCAAATTCCCCTTATTAATAGGATTGTTCTTAAGAAATCAATTATTCCTAACCACATGCCACGTCCTTGTTCTTGACGATGCATTCCTTGAAGCATCTGTCCCCATCTCCGGACCTTGTCACGCAGTAGGATAGAAAGAGGACACAGCAATCCTTGATATTTTCATTTCTATATGAATTTTAGAATTAACATCAATTTCTTCAAAGCCCAGCTGGGATTTGATTAGTATTTCATTAACAATAGAGAATAATTTGAGGAGAAATGCCATGTTTATGCTGCTAGTTTTTCAATATATAAACATGGAATAATTATCTACCCATTTATTTAGATAAATTTAATTTTTTTCGGTAATATTTTGTAGTCTCTTGTATAAAGAACTTGTATATATTGTGTTAGTTTTATTTTTTTATTAGACACTGCTTAATAGTGCACAGTGAAACCATACTCTACTACATATCTCCCAATAAGTGTTATGGAATATAAAAAAACTAGAAACTCGACTTTCTGGAGAACTAGAAAACTTGAGAACTATACTCACATGCTTTTCGTTCTTTATGATACAAATTTCAAATTAATAATGTAGCCTTTGCTTCACTGTGTATTTGGTGACTGCACACTCAGAGAAAATTAAGGAAGTATTGCTGTAATTACCTATTGTTACTTCCCAAGTTTGTGTGTGTGTGTGTGTGTGTGTGTGTGTGTGTGTTTATACTTATATTCCTTAGACCACTAATTTGTGTAGTTCAGCCCATAGAATTTTTTTCATCTGTACAAAGATGTTTCTGAAATTGGTCAAGGCAATTATAAAACCAAAGGCATATTATAAACTAGGCCAAAACTTTACCCCCAGTCTATCTCTTTATTAAACTATGCCTAGCTAAGTCTTCCAATTGAAATCATCAATAAAGATAATTTTTTGACTTGACATGGTAGCTTTGCTTGAATTTCCCAATGCAAATGTTATAGAATGCTGTATGTTATATAATTATGAGCTCAAATCTACTATTAAATTTCTATTAGAAGACTTAATTAGAACACTTAAAAGGAAATTAAATTCCTTCTCTTTTGAGCTACAAAGAAATTAAAATTCTGAATAAACATATTCCTCAGGAGCTAATGTAAATAAAGATAGTAGGCTGACTACATAAAAATCACCCAAGGTGCTTCTAAAAATACATATTTCTACCTATGTTTCTTCTTATTATTCTGATTTAGTAGATCTGGGCAAATACAAAGTTATTTTAAAATGTCCCAGGTGATTTTCAAAGTAACTTGACAAGGAAACTACTCTGCATCGTTCCAGTTCTATAATATCATTACTGTTATTGCTATAGAGTATAGATCAAAGCAATTAGGAAATTAAAATTCTTACAATTATTCGTTCTCACTGGGTACTGTTTTAACTAACTGTAGTCAGACATCTTTGGCAACAGCAGCCTACACCATTTGCCAATTAAACGGATATAGCTATTTTACTACTTTATAAATATAGATTATCTGTATGATTCAAGACTTTTATGTATTACACTTTTTCAAAAGTCTGAATATTCAACAAGATTTAATAGGACCATTCTACAATCCATTTTATTTTAACTAAAGTAAAAACATGTCTTTATATTACTATTACTTGGTGTAAGATTAAAAAGAAAAAAATGACATTAAGAGAAACACATCAAAATTTTATTTTCAACATTATATACATAATCAGTTCATTCAGGTTATTCTGGAAGCACAAATAAAAGATTGCAATTATTTTGGAGAATTATTATTTCTTCAAGTTTAATCGTGGCATTGCTACCTTTACCAGTGGGAAGAATCCAGGGGATGAGATTAACTAATATTGGGAATCCAAATTTATGTACTTTACTCACTCGTTAATTGAGTTACCTGAATCAAAAATGTTTCCTCATAAAATTTGGAAATTTGTAACAATTATTCAGTCCTTGGCTCTTGCTTGACTGTTACTGTACATCTAATATACTTACATACTTTACTTAAAATTTTTCCTTTGACCCCTACATTTCACACACACACACAAACACACACACAAATACTGAAATGACTGTAGGTTCTTCATGTGACGACTACTCTCTTTCTTTCTGTGAACAGAATATTCTATAGTTAATGCTGATGACATGAATTAAAGACCATAAACATGGGTTTCCTACATTGCTAGTATTTACAACTTGCTTCATAACACCGACCTCTTTTCTATACTAGACATCTTACTTCCAATGCCTTCCTATTTGTTGTCTAGCCTACATGTTTATTTTCCTGGCATCCACCTCAAGATTTGTCTAGTCCTCTTAGAAAGACCTGAGTATTAATTGGATTTCAGTTCTACAAAATATATCAGTAGTTCAAGAAATCCTGATTAGTTTTGACCCTTTAAAAAATTCTTTCAAACTAGCCTTTTTTCAAGAGTTCAAATTCTTATTCTGATCTATATTAAATCTTTTGTATTTTTATTTTATTTCCCTTTTATTCTTGTTAGAATTGTACATCTTCTTTGGACTCATCACTTTCCAGTTACTTTCATTTATACTTTCCCATCTATGCTTAACAGGTGAACTAGATTTTCACTTAAAAAATATTTATGGCAGCTAATGAAATAGTCATGAACCTAGAGGCTTAATTAAAAAGGTTAACTACTAGATTAAGGAAGATTAATTCACTACCCTAATTTAATGTAGTGAATTCTTATCTCTCAATCATCATTGTGTATGAGGCAGCACATCTTAGGAAGAAAGTAAATACTATATAGTCCCTGTGTCCCCATGCTCCTGCTTCATTGTTCCAGCCCTTTAACATTATGAAATCCATCTAACACAGGATTAAGTAGTCAGACTCTGGAGTCAAACAAATGGGCTCAAATGCTAGCCCTGATACTCATTTGTTTTGTGACTTTCTCTAGTTATTATCTCTCAAGCTTCAGTTTTCTCATTTATAAAATTGGCCCCCAAATTGTACATATATCACAGAAGTGTTGTGAAACAGTGTATATAAAAATATTTATCATGGTAACTGGCATAGAGTGAACACTAAATGTGTTAGAAGTTTTATCTTTTTTAATTTCTTACCTGGTTGGAATTAGAATTTGTTAGAATTCTTTTACACATAATGTACTCAGGCTTAATGCTCATTTACACATAAGATGGGACTAATGCTTATCTTAAGATTTTAATGTTAATAAAATATTTCCAATAAGATGTTAATATCCAAAATATATAAAGAACTCATATAACTCAATAGCAAAACAAAACATCTGATTATAAATGGACAGATCTGATTAGACATTTTCCAGTGAAGAGACACAGATAGCCAGTATGTACCTGAAAAGATGTTCAACATCATTAATTATCAGGAAAATGAAAAAACCACAATGAGATCACTTTACACCTATTAAAATGGCTAATTTATCAAAAATACAAGAAATAACAAGTGATGGCAAGGATGTGGATAAAAGAGAACCCTTCCTTATGCATTGTTGGTGGGACTGTAAATTGATCCAGCCACTACGGAAAGCAATATGGAAGTTCCTCAAAAAAATTAAAAGTGGAGCTGCTGTATGATCCAGCAATTTTATTTTTTGATATTTATCTAAAGAAAACAAAAACACCAACTTGAAAATACATATGGACCCCGTTGTTCACTGTAGCTTTATTTACAATAGGCTATGGAAACAACTTGAAGATCCACCAATGGATAAATGGATAAAGCATTATGCTAAGTGAAATAAGTCAGACAGAGAAATACCATGTGCTCTTTCTTTTATATAGAATCTAAAAACAAAATCAGCAACAAAAATCCAAGCTCATAGATGCGGAGAACAGATTGTTGGTGCCATTGCTTGGGGTATGGGATGGGAGAAATGGATGAGAAGGGTCAAAAGGAAACAAACAAATAAACAAAATACAAAAAAAAAAACATTGGTAGGTATAATAAACATTGGTAGGTATAATATTGGCTGCTATAATAAACTTCTATAGACTGGGTGGCTTATAAACAACTGAAATTTATTTCTTACAGTTTTGGAGATTGAGAAGTCCGAGATTAAGCAACCAGCAGGTTTGTTGTCTGTTCATGGTCCCCAGCAATTTCCTTTTGGGATCTACCCTTTTATTGGCAAAATGGTTGCAGCAGCTCCAGCCCCTGAATCCTTTCGGATTAAAGTTATATAGGTAAAATAACATTTGTTTTTAAAAAATCACCTGTATTATTAGAAATATTTTCCTTTTATTAGTTACTTAAGTTTAATTTTAAAATAAAATTAGAAATAAGGATGCAGAAGATACAGGGATGATTAGTGAATACACAGAAATATATAAGTGCATATGTAAATATAAGCTACAGTACAAATAAGGAACAGATTATGCATAAATGGAATAGGGGAACATGTCCTCTCAGTTATTCTGGCTGCTCGAATGATCAAATTGACATGAGACAGATGAATAGGAGAAAATAAACAAATATAATTTTGTATGTACATTCAGGGATTTTTTAAAGAATATAGGGACTCAGGACAAATAGCGCAGTTGAGGCTTTTATGCCATTCTGAAATAAGAAGGAGTTAGGAGTCTGGGACTTGAAAAGGGAAGCAGGCAGTTCACAGATGAGAAGGAGCAAACATTTGCTACTTATATTCTTGCTGGGCCCACAGAAACAATGAGACACCAGAAGGAAGTCTTAAGAAACAGACATTGCTTGGTTTCTCCCTATCTGCCACACTGAGTTCATGTATGCTAAGGTGATAGATCCCTTCCCAAAGCAGGTATGACTATATCTGAATTCTTTTAGGCAGTTAGTGACTAGTAAAAGTCTTTTCTTGAGTCTTTTGTTTCTTCAAAATAACCAGCTTAAAATAATCAATATCCTCAAAACAGATATATACAGATGTATATTTTGGGTGACAAACTCTGCTCCCCCTCACATAGTTACTACAGATCTTATTTCTGTAACTCATCGCATGGTTGTGCATCGGAGCAATTGTAAACCAATTTAGAAAACATAAACATTAGATGTATATTTTATGGTTACATCAAAATAATTCCAGATGGATTAAAAATTTTAAAGTAAAATATAAAACCATATGAGTAGTAGAAGAAAAAACTGATTTAAAATTGAGCATCGGTTATTTATTTTAGTGAATACATTCAAAGCTTCTTAGTACTTATGTGTATATTAAAACAATTATATAATTTCCACTGATACAAATTTTAGTGACTTTCTACATTGAAAAACATACTACTCTTAATTAAAGCTCTTAACGATCTTGAGACTTGCTATTTGAAAGAACAAATGGAAGTATCTTCAGATCCCTTATGCAAATGCCACTGATTCATTTATTTTATACCTTCTGGAACATCATTTGTGCCTCTAGCCATGTTATTACCCCCTATCATTTTCCATTAATTTGTTTAGCATCTTTATCTTAGAAAGCTTTGGAGCTTAGTTTAATGATTTCATTTTATTGCTATGTTTACACAATAAGGCATCTTTTAAAATGTCATTAAATAAGATTAGAACAAAAATCTTAATATTGCTCTCTTTAGAATCTCGGTAAATGAACACTAGGTAGCTTGCCATTTATAATTAGTATTACGTGGTACATCAACTAAGCGTCCTTCTGCATAAACTAATACTCTCAAACTAGTGTATATAATACCTCTACAATCTAATGTGCATAATGAACAAGGAAAAAATAATGGTAATATCAGGAAATTAAAAACAAAAATCAAAGGTGAACAATATTTTGTAGAGGCAAGGACATTTTAGAAACAAAAACATAATTTAAAATTCAAAGCAAGAAAACCATACAAAATAAATAAATATGCAGGAATGTATACAAACAGTTCTTTTAAATTTGATATATATGAAAAATAATGCTTAACGTGGCAGATGGGCCAAAAGAAGAATGAATGGCTATCATAGTAGAAAATTTTATCATTTGTCATATACCAATAAAATTACAATATTTTACATTTTTAAAAGTTTTAGTAACAAAATGAGATTGGCTAGTTGGAATCTGAATTAGACATTTGAATGAAAATATAAAATAAAGTGAAAAATGTGTTACAGGGAAGGTCTTTGTAGCAGGTGTATTTTGTCCTACATTCTTTCTTACTAAAATATTTCTTTTCTTAATGGCAAATTTCCACCTCAGTGACATTGAATTATTATTTTATTGTTTGTTCTAAAGTTTCTGGAAAAAATCTTTGACTATATGAGAAGTGAAACATATGGAAATATTTCTCCTTTGCTTAATCACTGTAAGTGCACGGTATTTACCTCTGATTTTCCAAACTGTTGCTTTTCCTCTTTCAGTCTTTTTTCACACATAGAAACAATGTGTATTTGAGCAACTTTTAAGACCTTTGTCTCTATAGTGGAAAATTAAACTGTCTCCTAAAGAAAAAAAAAATCCTGGCATAAAAATAACATCTCACTGCTTTATATCCAAAGTGAATATAAAGTAGAAGTCATTGGTTATTCAGGTGCTGGAATCAAATTAAATGTAAGAAAGTGTACACATTCTAATGGACTCGTGCATTTTATTTGTTATGATTAATTTTTGTGACTACTTTTATCCATCGTGTAAATTATGTAAGGAAAAACACTTGCTCTTATAACATAAGAGAGAAACAGAGCAAATTGGGAAAAGTATATATTTTGAAGACAAAGGAACTTGTTATTGATTACAACTGTCATCAATCACAAGTAGTGACCTGGGAAAGTTATTTAACCTCTTTGAATTTTAGTTTTCTCATCCATGAAAGAAGGCTACTTATTATATATACATTTTAGGGCTATTGTGAAGGCTAAATGTGTTGAGTAGGTAAGGAATTTTTTTGGCAGAATGGCTGACAGATTTGATACCAAATGCTACATAACATGATTACTATTTCATTGTCACTGTATACATAATTTAATACCTAGAACAAGGTAGACATTTGGTTAATGGTATATAACATAGTTTGAGAATCTTTATATTGCCTAATATTAATATATGGAAAATACTTAGACATAGAGATACATACATATATATATATATTATATATATAAATATACAGATAAATAATTACCTATATAGATATATAGAGAAATAAATAAATACATATATAAATAACTCCTTGTTTATTGAGTAGTTGAATGAGAACAAATTATTTTATTATGACCATTTAAGATAATAATTATGCAATATTTACTACATTAATATATTCATATTATATGAATACTATAATATATTTATATTTATATAATATTTATTATAGTACTATATGACATAACTAATATACTACAGTAAATTAATAATGATGTAAAATGTATAATTAACCTGTCATAATAAAATTATATATTATAATTATATATGTATATAAGGTACATACACATATATATATGTACATATAATATGCATACATATATAATTATACATGATATGGGCATATATAATATATAATTTGTATATAATATTATATTTATTATATTTTTCTTGAAAGATGTACATTTGATCATGTTACCAACTGTCTGAGAAACCTAAAGAGTTTTCCACTGCCTATGGAATGAAATACAAGTGCTTGAATATCAAGTTCTGTGTGCTTTATTTCTTGTCCCACACAATTTTTTGTAGGCATATTTTTATCTTTTATTTACTCATTCCTTTTCTCTGTTTCTTCCTCCTTCTTTTTTCTCTTTCCTTTTCTTTTTTTTAAATTTGAATGTTTCAAAACTTATCATAAAGTATGTAAATGATAACAATGCTGAAAAGTATCTTTCTGACATTTTCTTCTCACATTGTCACTGCTACTCTCCCTAGGAGCTCCATGCTATGAATTTGTTATACCGTCTTTCAGAACATTGTCTTCACATATGCAGTGAAAAAATACCTTGAAATATTAATTCTAATTATTTACTTTCCACATTTCCTTATAGATGCCATCCCCCCATATCCAAGTCATCCATGTTACAAAGTAGTCAATTATAGCAGAAAAAATAGTTGAAAGCAGTCAATATCATATGTCCTGTTTTGCTTTTTAATTCAAAACTATCTCTTGAAGTCTTTTATCAGAAAAAAATTAAAATTCTAAGCCTTTTAATTTACATAGGTGGAATTTTTTTTTTCAGTTAGTTGATAAAAAGAGGAGGATCCTCTTGAGAATCAGAAAAGAAGTAAGGCATGATCTTAAGGCTAGAATATCATAATAATACACTTAGGGTATTTACTATGCTATTTAACAGATAGTCTGTTTTGATTTCTTTGAAGCATATGGCAAGTTTGCACTTCCTATTTCCATGTAGGTTTGTGGGAACTTGTGGCAAATTATGGACAACTAAAAGTGCTAGTAATATATATATATATATATATATATATATATATATATAATTTTGAGGCCAGCATCTTTAAATAATTAATACCAAGGAGAGAGCTACCAACAGTTCTTCTTCTTCTTTTTTTTTTTTCTATCTGCCAGGACAGTTGGTCATGATCCAGATGAAGACTGATCCGTCTTTTTTTTTTTTTATTATTATGGAGTACAAGTGGCACAGAGCAAAGCCTTAACAGACCCACAATGGACATATATAGCCAAAACAAGAAATAAATCTTTGTGATAAACTACTACATTTTGTTGTTACAGAAGTAACACTTAAACTCCAAGTAATGCAAGATTGCAAAGAGAAAACAAAGCCTGCATGTCCTGAGGAAAATGAACAGGTGAAACAAAATTATCTTTAGACTGACGGAGATTATGATTTCCAGAGATCATAGGTCCTTGGGGAAAAGGAGCAGGCATGCAGGGCAAACCGTCCAGAGTTCCTGAGATGGCTTCTTTGCCTCTAGAAACCACGTGAAAGCTAAACCAAAGCAAAGCCTCACTTTTAAGTTAAAAGTGCACATCACCAATGCAGAGCAGTTAACTTCCTCGTCTAGTGAAATCTTTCCTGTGACAGTGGCCTAAATGTTTTTAGTGCATGATGTAGCAGAAGTTATGCTTACTCATTCAGTGAGTGCCCCAAGACCTGAATGAACTAATCCTCATCAGGTGGACATATCCATTATGTACTGTACTTTGTGTCCCTCTCAAAGAGAGACAGGGTTCCTAGAAATCCAAAGGGGTAATTGTAGTCAAGAAAAATAAGACACTGTCTTTAATTGGATGAGAATGCACCATGGTAAGAGCCACTTTCATAACAGAAGTATTTACACATGAATTTATCATTTTGCAATAAAATACATGTTGTGGTAATATATCTTAGATTTTAAAATTACTTTTTAGTGTTGTATTGCATTTATATTCCATAACATATTTACATATTTACATAATAATATTCTCTTATAATAGTTTTTATTTTAACATATAAATAATGCTTCAATAACAATTTTATGTATTTCTCTCAAATAGACTACTTAAAGTAGAAATTCTGCACCAAAAAACATGGATTACTAATTTTAACATCACTGATAAATTGTGTTACAAAAAATAGTGATTTACTTACCCACAAACAACATATGATATTGTTTGCCTACACCTGTTACAGCAGTAAATAATAAATGTCTTTCAACTTTTCAGTCTTGTGATCTTAGATTATGCAACAACTTCCTTCTCAGCTGTTCCTCAGCATGTGAAACCACACTCGCTTCTCAACTGTCTGACTAATTCATGTTTTCTTCTTTATGTTCATGATGCTTTTTTTGTCTGAAATGTCCTTTCCCTCAATACCTGCTCTTCAGGAGACAGCTTACAGTTGACCTCTCTCCTGGGAAACCTTTTCTGAGCTGCGGATTCAATTGACCAATTTATCTTTTGTGTCCCTACAAAGAACTACAGAATCTTCTACAATAATTTTCAAATAATTTCATTTTCTGGCTCCTTTTTTACTAGTTTAAGTGAATTAAGAACTGAACCTGGAACTAATGAGTATTGTATCCTTTATACTTCGCATAAGACCTGGCACTGAATGTTTGCTGAAGGAATTGATGAGGAAATATTTGCACAAACCACCCGTAGGAAAAAAGAACCTGCCCCTTCTGAACAATGCAGAACCTAAGCTTAATGCTCGGCCATGGTTCAATATGTCCAAGCTTAATTTAGGAGACAAAAGAGAAAGAAAATTTGTTCTTAACTGAAGTAGACTATAATTAGAGTTCTTTAGGGGCCACAAAGGGAGAACCAACCTCTGATATATTGATGATCTTTGAAAAAATGGCAATTATATAACATTATCAATTGCTAAAAGTTGAATTCAACTCATCATTTAAAAACAGGAAATACTATATATAAGGATGCATTATATTTCACATCTAAAACTATCAACTCAGAACCTAGCACTGTTCCTTATATGAAATGAATAGTGAACACATGATTTTTGTCTGAATGTTACTGTAGTAGAAGATAATTCACTTACAATGGCCTATGTACTGATTATAGAAAAAACAAATTAGGTATAGAAATCTAGTTTTGTTCCATAATAGTTGTATGATAATTAGAAAACCCTGAAATTTTTCTTATGACATACTTGGTATTATAGCTATTAAAAAGTTAAATTAGTTCTTCATAATATTATTGTCATGATGAAATGAGATTAATTATAATATTGTGTATATAAATACTTAACTATATTAGGCAATTTAATAATGCCTATTGAATATGTCAAAGTAAATACTTCTTGATTGTCATGAATACTCTATTTGAATAAATGTAGCCATCTGTACAATTGTGAAACATGTGAATTGGAGTATTCCAAAAAGTTCTACATAAAATGTTTATCACATATTTCATCATGATTTTTTCATACAAATATAAACCAATAAAAAATTTGATACAGGAATTTTTTTAAGATGATGAGGGATTTATTACTCTTTGTTGAAAATTTAAATACATAGTGTCTTCTCATTTCCTGAATTCTATAAAAAGATTAATGTTTTAAATTATCATAAAAAGTTTTATTATCTGACAAAAATGACTGAAGTTGTAGAATTTTGCTTTAATATTGATTTAATGATCTCTCCACACCTATACGAATCAAGTGTTTTGTCATGGATAGCATGTCTTGAATCTCCCAAACTGAAGTCTCACTCACACTTATTAATAGTGTAATCTCTAATGAGTTATTTATTCTCTAACTGTGTTTTGCACCTAGAAAATGAAGAATATTATACACTTTACCTTATATGTTAGTTATGAAATTATTCATCATCTGATAGCTCTTAAATATTTATTCTATATGTTACAAAAACAACCTTTGTTTTCTATACATTTTTACTTGTATCAGTAAATTGATGAAGCAATTAGCATAGTATAGTGGACTAAATAGGTGCTCAATAGATGTAATTTATTTTTTGTTGCTTTAAGTCCATAATTTTAAATACAAATATGGCAATATCTTGACTGCATGAAAACTACACAAGTCAGTTCTTCGGTGTGTCATTAAATAAGTATACTGTTGACACAGATGGTAAAGTTCTGAAAAAATAGAAAACAATGCTTCCTTCAAGATATTAGCTCCCTAGATTATGTTTAATCTGTGTGATTAACAATAGTACTGAGAACTGCAACTGCATTTATGCTATAAGATTTTTGAATGCTTTGATTTTAAAGAGTGGAGATTGTCAAAAGAACAGTTGTGGCATATGCTTGAGCTCCTAAACTGTAAAGGGCTCAGCAGGCTTAACTGCTTTTATTTTAATATATAAGAAAACTCTCATGATACATAAGATACTGGAAACAGACAAACTGATATCAGATAATATCGTTATAAACCATAAGCATGTCTGTTTATTCGTTCAGTTTCAAGGTTTAGGCCTACATTCCATTGATAAAAATTTGAACCTGAAAGAAGATTGCATCTATGGCTGCATCCCACCCTTCTTCATAAAAGTTCCCCTTCCTCACTACCAGAATACGCTAATAATAGGAAAAAAACCCAAAACATTAAATAAAGTTATAGTTACAAACCATAAATAATTTTACCTTAAATTAATGTAACAAAACCTAAAGAGATGAGATAAAATTACAAAGGACTAACCACAGAAATTTCTGGCATCAACTGCTGTTAAAATAGGAAAATAAAATCAGAAAATATTCTGAAAGATTTGGCCAGTTCTCTTCTCAAGATCTTTCTTCTTTACTGAATGTTAAGTTTTCATGATTCTCAGCTTGGTTCCTGTTTTGTTCCTTGGCAGTATTGGCTAAAAATCTTGTGATTAGAACAATGTTACACTAACTTAGCAGTGTTTACCAATATATCTCTGACAAAATATTCTCGGGAGAACCTGTACACAATGGTTTTAAAAACATATTGTTTGTTTCCCCTGTTTCAGCCTTCACGTCCCTACCTCCTATCACTGCATGAGAAATCTCTTCATGTGTTTTTGGCAGCTTTAAATTACTATGAAAGTAGCATAATGGTTATTAATCTATAACTTAATGAAATATAACAAGAAATATGATGTCAAGAAAAAAATTTCTAAAAATAAAGGAGATCCCTTCTGTTTAGTTGTGTATTTATATAATGAGTGTGGGTTATATAGTTTATTATCACCATGTCTGCGTAAAAATCAAATAACAAAATTATGAAGATAATGTGAGATTTGAATAATTATTTCTTATTCATTGATATATTTCAAGATTGGTTATGTGTGTGGTATGTATGTCTGTATGCAGGTGTATGGATGTGTGTTTATTTGTTTAAAATCTATTAATGGCTAGCTTTTTTTTTCAGTTTGCAGGATTTTGCATATGATGTACATTTTCACAAATGATAGAATTTTGGACATTATCAATTTTAAATTTAAAACTATTTACCAAATGATGAGAATGTATGTTATGTAATTACATTCAAATTGGAAGATAGGTCACAGTATTAATGTAACTGTACGAAAAGATTATTATCATGTTTTCAGATTTCATATTGCAACTAGGCTTTATGAAACTTCAGCTTGTCACGTTCTAGTATCAGAGAAAAATATCCACATACACTTAAAAAGACTGTTAAAGTCTCCTTAGTCTCAACTACATATCTATGGGAAGCACAATTTTCTTCTTATAGTTAAACTCAAAAGAGCTTATTACAACAGATTTAATGCAGAAGCATATACATAGCTGAACTACTTAATACTTAGCAAAACATTACAAATGCTCACAAGAACATATAACAATGCCACACTTCTCATGATTTTTGTAAAATATAGTTATTTTTCATAAAAATATTTTTAGGTTAAAAGGCAATGAATTTATTTGATTTTTTAAGTTAAAATATGTATTTTATAATTTTATCAGCTTTTATTTATAATATGGTAAATTTTAGTAGCTATAACTCAAAAATCCTCTGGGATTATTAATAATTTTAAGAATATTAAAGGATCCTATGACTAAAAATTTTGAGAACTATTGGCCTAGATATTTTAATTCTATAGTAGTATGAGGAAGATATATTAGGAATTTGTAGAGTAAGAACAGAATATGCTCAACAAGGATAGGTTGAATAAAAAAGAAAATTTTAGTTGGATACCAAATGATTATTAAATGTCATATAATATTTTAATACACATTTATTTTATGAAATAATTAATGAAAGTATCCTCCATTTGTCTAGATGATGAAACAGAAAAAGTAAGTTTGAAAATCAATGAATATACTGAGCTTTGACATCAAAATATTGACTCCTCAAAAGTATTTTATTAGGTTTGGTAAGGCTGTCACTAATTCATATTTTACTGGCATTTTAATAATTTTAAATTCTTAATAATTTTTCACAAATTGAAAATATTCCACAGGTAAATGATTAGGTTTAATATATGAAGTACATACTGAGACCATCATAAAACAGAATTATTTAAATTAGTAAGTATCCAGTGGTTTAAAATTATTTTTTTTAATATTTCAGGTCATTAATAATAAGGCATGAAAATCTATCTAATTACTTCCAAGTAGAGCTATATATCTAGTTTTATTGATTATTATATTATATTAATTATATTATATTATGTTATATTATATTATATTATATTATATTATATTATATTATATTATATTATATTATATTATATTATGACTTATTAACCTCTAAGGTAATTATTTAATTGATGAGGTTTATTTCAAACTAATAAGATAGCTAATATACATTTTCTATATGTCTATATTTAATTTTTACTCTTTGGTATTCTTGTAGTCCCTTTTTGTCCTATATTTTACAACTATAATATTTCTTCTCTGAAATTTCTTTTACTATTATTATCCTGCTCAATTTCGTCATTTTATATTTTGAGTTTGGGAGAGAAGGTAACTTTTCTTTTGAGTTCATATAGCAAATTAAAGTCTAATATAGAGAAAAAATCACAGAACACCAAGATATCTTGAACTTCATGTGAAATAGTGACTAAGTGGGACATTTAGGATTCGAATAAGATAGATACCTAGTATTCTGCGATCAAAATGGCAAACTGCACTAATCTCTCAGCATTCAACCATGTTAGTGCCTCTCCCTGTAGATATATCATACTATCATTCAGAATAAGCCATTTGACATATTAGCTCAGTAAATGTGAGTGAAGTGACCTAGGAAAAAACTTTCACAACCATTTCCTGGTTCTTCATCTTTTCTTTTCCTTGCTTCTGCAATCCTGGAGTTATATTTCTATGGAACTTCCGGTGTCCCTTAGAAACGATGATGAAGAAAGTATACTTGTCAAACCATAGTGAACATAAAACCCAAATGAGACAGTAACATATAAAGTCATCGAGTTTGTTTGTTTGTTTGTTTGTTTTAGCATAACCAGGATGTGAATAAAGTTATCTTATAAACTGTCATGTAGGTCTCAGTGTATTGGACCAATTGCTATAAAGAGTATATTTGGTTCCTACTATAAACTAGTACTAAGATAATCAAAGGAGGGTTTAATAAAGAGATTATATTGAAATTGTGATTTCCTAAAAGATATATCACAGTTAATAAGAGATAGTAATAGTAGGATCTGTTAACACCATTAGCCAGAAGGGGCTAGATGCAGTAACAGTGAGGAGAACCTGGAAGGAGGTGGTTAAATAGAGAGAACCACCTTGAGAGGAGATGTTAACAATCATTACTAGATAATGCAATAAAAAATGAACTGTGAGAATATTTTTATTCACCGTTCTTCTCCCTCTGACCTAAAGCCTTACTGAGGTGGTTCAAACAGATTAGTCTCTTATAACAGAAACATAGAGAGGGTGGATAATGGAATGAGAAAGCGATCCAGTTCAGTGAACATCAGCCAACTTGTTTAATTCACTTGAGGATGGTGACATATAGCAAAGTAAGAAAGAGTGACACTTTAGAAAGAAAAAAAAAATATAATGTGGCCAGGTTAAAAGTGTGAAAAAGAAATAAAATCAGGAAGATAGAAGGCAGGAAAGAAGCCATGCATCAAAAGCTTAAAAGCATACACATAGCATAGCTCATATTAGTAAATGGCAACATCTGAAGAAGTAACATATAGGCTGAGTAGCATCAAAGGGGTAAAAGTACACTTTTTTTCTTCTATTCCTCAAGTGAGAGATATTGCCTCTTCAGTGGAAAGTATTCTTACCATTACCATCATATACATACATAGACTTATATTCAGATTGGATAATTATGTTTCCTGAAAGAGTAACTAGTTTAATCAACCTAAATCACAGACTGTTACATATTTAAAAATAAGTATAAATTTAAAAATAATGTCTTAAAATATCTTTGTCAAAATGTTCCTGTTAGGTAAAATTTATTTATATTTAGTAATTCCTGCAGATTTAACTCAAACTGAATCCTATTTGGGTTATTCATAAAACAACCTACTTCCTTAGTCATTTCTTTAAGTATGACAGATAAAGGATATAATATTTTTTTCTTCTTCAATATGTTTTCTATGAATTGATGGGTTAGTTTTAATCTTGATTTTAACTTATTGGATAATTTATTTGCTTAGAAGTCCATTGCCTACAACATGTAAATCAAGATCAGTATAATTTTACTGTTTTCAGAAAACATTTCTTTTTTCTATACTGTATAGGGTATAGTTTGTAAATATCTTAATTACAACAGTTATTTACTCTTCAAGTATCAGGAGATTGGCAATATTTACTTTAAATTTCTATTTTGAAAAAAATTTTTTTAATTTATTTAATTTTAGGAAAAGAAAAAATGAAAAACTGTGTTGGGATCTATGGGACGAGATATATAATTAATTAAGATATAATTAGGAAACTAAAGGAGACAGATACATAGAAGACATTTAATATTTTTATACACCTTCGTCATTTTATCATGAAGATCAAAGAGTAGGGACAATTAGTTTTATTTTGAAAGGTTTTCATTAAATGTGCATTTAAATACCTGGTCAGTCTGAGGTAACACAGGTAAATAGGAAATGTTTCAAAGTGGGATTACAACAACCCCTTCTTTATCTCCAACTACAAAATCCAGATACCAAAGTGTTTTTACCGCCCCAATATTTCCTCTCTCATATATTTCTTTCCAAAGATGATACTAACACATCTGGACTACTATTTTTTCTTAACATGTAAATTAATTAGGCTCATACTATATTCTTCTGATATCTTATGCTTAATAAAATCTTATTTTTAATTGTCAAATAACATTTTTTTCTCACTTGGAATGTTTATATTTTAATAGAAGCATTCAAAGATGCAACTGGGAGTATGATACAGTTATAGATTTGCAGGATTTAAGGCTGTGGGGTTCGGAGACAGGATACACATCATTAAGACTGAGCACGCCATTTGCATTTTAGGTGGATTGTCCTATTTTTCCAGTTCAACAGTGTTAATCGAACATGTAGATAATTTATAAAATATATATAATCAAGAAAGATTGTAATAAAACATGCTTGTAACATAAAATATTCTTTCCCATAAATGTCAATTTAGTATCTTCAAAAGATCATATAAGAAAATTTAATCACTTTATCCTTTTACCCTTCTTTTTTTGGACAACCTTCTTTACTCTGTCATGTGTATTTTGGGTTGCACGCATGTTGAATACCCTACCAGATTGAGATCTTATTAGCATTTTTCACTTTTGAATCTCCTTTGTTAAAGACTTTATATAGAATTATCTCTCAATAAAAAATCTGTTGACTTAAAGTAAGTGGAACAAAAATAAAGGTTAAAATAGTTTTTTTGTTAAATTTTCCAAGGTCAAGGTAAATATTTTTGGAAAGGAAGAGTATAGTAAATCTAAACTCTATGCAAATTGTGTAGTGTACATTAAACCTATTTAATTAATTTATTAAATATGTCCAAATATGTGAAATAGCTTACTGAAGATAGAATCCTCAGATATAAAAATCATAATATTGTATATCAGAAAGGTTAATAATATTATGGTTAATAATCTTAAAGTTGAATCCTTATTCTTCTATTTGCATATGTAAGTGGTCTGCTGATATAAAGTCTTCCTAGAATTCATTCAAAATGGATGAAAAATATGATGTTACCCTATCCTGTATTCTGTCTTACCCATATGTTATGAATTTTGTTTTTGTAAAACTGATAGAGAACCTGCATAACAATATCTAGCATAAAGTCGGTTGTTGTTGCTTTTGTTTTATTATTCACAATTTCTAAAATATGGCTGGAGGTATTATTGTTCAAGGTATTGTTGCTTTAACAGAGTTTATTTGTGTTGATCATAAAGCCTCATGAATAATAGATTAAATAGCAATTAAATAATATATCCTAACATTGGTGGGGGTCTTTCATAATCTGAATTTTTGTTTTACGTTGACCATTTTATGCAAAATAATGAAATTAATGAGAGTTCTATGTATGTACACAAATATCTTCCCTGGAATAAGATAAAAGCAGAATCATTTTCAGAAGTGATGGTAGCTAAATACCTGCTTTGAAAACAAAATATTTAAATCAGAAATTTGAAAGAAAAATATGCATCTTCTTTTTATGTTCTGAAGAAAATGAATCAAATTTAGCATTGTCACTGTTCTGCAAAAAAAAAAAAAAGTGAGTGGGACTTTAATTTAACTTTAACTTGTCATATTCTGTTACTTTTTTATAACTTCTAAGACTGTGCTCAATTTCAGGAATCTATTAGCTTCTTGCCAATGCTTTTTGTAAACACTCAACAGGGCTTCTCAAATTATTGTTTGTACATGCAGTTGGTTCTCAGCAGTCTCACAGCAAACTTCAGGTGATTTGGCATTTTCAAAGTAAAACATGGTAAAATAATAGTCACTGCTTTACACAATTTTGAAATATGTGAATAATTATGTTTTAAAAGGAATTTTACTTTATTATTGTTTAGCATGTTCTGAATATAGGTACCATTCTAACAGAGGCCTAACTCAGGTGTTCTCAGACAACACTGAGAAAAACAATAAAATGTTGTTCACATTAATTAGACAACTTGGGAATTTTAATTATTATCTTATAGAAATGTCGTTTATTCTTAGTAATCATTATTTTCTTAAAAGGAATACATGCCATAAACGACTTTATAACTGAAAAGTTTCATCTAACATTTATTAAAAAGATATTATTCATATCATAAAATATAATTACCTATCATCCACATGTTTATATTACTCAGAGTAACATTATCTCTTTAATATTAGAAAAGAAAATTTAATTTATAGATTAAAAAATAGTGGTGAACTAAAACTTTGTAAACATAAAACATAATATTTAGGTAAAATATATGTAAATCTATGTGTATTGGGACAAAAGCACTTAGGAATAAGATAATTCAAATTGAGAACACTGCTAATTAAAATAGTGAAAAAATATCTGGACTGTATTATATGGAATGTGTATTGCATTTTCTTTGTAAAGATGTTTAATACTCTTTCCAAGAAAAGCATAAAGTGGCCTCTGTGATTAACAAATTTTATTTTCTGGGACAAGCACAAAATAATGTTTTCAAATAAAAATATATAAAAAATATATAAAAATGATAAAACTAAATTCAACAGAAATATATGAAAAGTCTTAACTTTTTGTGCACATAAAATATTTTCAAATACATAGGGAAATGATAACTATAAGAAATTTAAAAATACATCTTTAGAGGAGATTTTTACTTTGTCCTGTCAACAGGACTCATTTAGAATATAAAAAGTAGATAATATACACTCTTCTTAAGTACACAGAAATAATGGTAAAATTAAGCAGATAACAAATAATAGAGCAAGTCAAATAGCTTTTATCAAAAATATCAGAATCATATAGAATCATGCTATTTTATTTGCACTCTAATTTTTCTGCTATTGTTGCCATATAGTTTTCTTCCACAGAAAATATAAATTCCATAATGTAATCTTATAATTAAAAAAATGGTCAGTTTTTTATTAAAGAAATGGGGGTGGGGAGGTAGTATTATTTTTCTCCACATATTTTTTCTTTCTTTGGATTTTTATTTTTTCTATCTTTATTTAAGTATAATTAATAAATAAAATAGTATATATTTAAAGTGTACAACATGATGGTTTGGTGTACATATATTTTGCAAAATGATTAGCACAGTCAAATTGATTAGTACGTCCATAACCTCACGAAGTTATCTTTTATGTGCGTGTATATGTATGGTGGGAACACATAAAATCTTTTATCTTGGCAAATTTCTAGTATTATTAACTATAGTCACCATACCATACATTTGAACTGGAACTTTTCCATCTTATAAAGGAAAGTTTGTATCCTTTGACCCATACCTGCCCATTGCCCCTGCCCCAGCCCCAGCCCCTGGCAACAACAATTCTGTCTGTTTCTGAGTGTGACCTTTTTATTGATGAATAATAGGCATGTAATAGAGATATTTACCATTTCCAATTTCATCCTTTCTTCCTGCAAATCCAAATTTCATTTTGGTGTAATATCTCCTCACCTGGACCTTTCTTATATAGTGGGTCTGTTAACATATAATATATAATCATTTACTTGATCTCCAAACATCTCTATTTTGTTACTTCTTTGTGATAGATATGTTTTTTAAATATAGACATCTTGGTTGACAGTCACCTTGTAACACAAGAGCCCCAGGCCTGGAACTTGCACCTTGGCTTTGGAAATTAAAAAAAAAAAAAAAAAAAAAAAAACACTAGGAGAACCAGAGGGATGAAATGTGCCATTTATTACTCATGGGGGAGGGAAGCTTCAGCAGCAGCAGGTTGGAGCTACAGGAAAAGGCACCAGGGCCAAGGAAAGCAACATTTTATCTCCAAGCAGAGTTGGGGGAATTACCTCATTGGGGGAGCCACCGCCTTCTCTGGCAGATTGGAGCAAGATGTGCTTCTTAGTTACAGAAGCAAGTAGCGTCCATGAGAATGGCAGAGCAGCCGCCTTCTTGAGCAGAGTAACATCTGTGGGAGCAGGCACTGCTGAGACCTCTGTGCACTGCCTCCCTTATGGCTGCAGACTAGGCAGCCATCGGCCTTCTGAGTATGTGGAGGGGCTATATTCTGAGTTAACCCTACAAAACTTCCCACCTGAACATTTTAAAGATATTGCTCCATTGCTCTCTTGTCTCTATGTAATTTATTAGATAGATGTAGGCCACCATTTATAACTTCATGTCTTTTACTCTGTAGAAGATTTCAAGATATTCTCTTTATATTTATTTTTCAACATTTTAACTATGATGCACCTAGGTGTTATTTTCTTTGACCTTGGTCTTAGAAAGGATTTTATGAATCTGACTCCAAAAGCAAGGGAAGAAAAGCAAAAATAAATTTAAAAGACTATGTCAAACTAAAAAGCTTCTGCACAGTAAAAAAGAAAAAAAAATCAACAAAACAAAAAGGCAGCTAATAGAATGAGAGAAGTTTGTAAATAATACCTCCAATATGAGACTAATATCAGAAATATTTAAAGAACTTACATAACTCAACAACCACCCCCAAAAATATCTAGTTAAAAAAGATTTGAATAAACTCTCTTCCCACCTGAACAGACACTCTTCCCAAAAGACATATAAATGGCCAAAAAACACATAAAAAGATGCCCAACTTCACTAGCTATGAGGGAAATGCAAATAAAAAGCACACTGAGGTACCATCTCACACCTGTTAGAATGGCTTTAATCAACAAGGCAAAAAGTAACATGTTGGAGAGGTTCTGGAGAAAAAAGAACCCTCACACACTGCTGGTGGAAATGTAAATTGGTACAGCCACTATGCAAAACAATATGGAGGCTCTTAAAATAATTAAGAATAGAATCGCCTTATGACCCAGCAATCCCTCTCCTGAGTATCTACATGAAAAATTTGAAAACATTTATTTATAAAGATATATGTAATGCTATGTTCATTGTGGCATTATTCCCAGTGGCCAAGATATTGAAACAACTATAGTGTCCTTTGATAGATGATTGGATAAAGAAGGTGTGGTGCATATATTCAACAGAATGTTACTCAGCCATAAGAAAAGATAAAATACTGCCAGTTGTGACAACATGAATGGATTTTGAGATTATCATGCTAAGTAAAATAAATCAGACAGAAAAAGTTGAGAACTGTAAGATTTCATTCATATGTGAGATATAAAACAGAAGGCAACAAACTAACAAGCAAGGGAAACAAAGGAAAACCTCAGGACACAGATAACAGTATGGTGGTTACCAGAGAGAGTAAAATGGTGGAAGAGAGTAAAATGGGTCAAATATTTGGCGACAGGAGATTTGACTTTGGATGTTGAATACACAATGCAATATAGTATGTGATGTCTTATAGAATTATGCACTTGAAACCTAAGTAGTCTTCACTGATATAACCCCAATAAATTTAATAAAATTAAAAAAATCTATTTATATTGGATCAATTTTATTCATATTGAATAAGTTTTATTTATAAAACTTCCTGAGTTTTATGAATCCTTAAATTCATGGTTTTTAAAAAAAATTGAGAAAATGTTAGCAATAATTTCTTCAAATGCTTTTCATCTCATTCTATTTTGTAATTTTAATTATCACATATTAGATGATTGATATTTTCCATAGGCCACTAAAGATATATTCTTTTTTTTTTCTTTCTATTCTTCAGACTAAATGTCTTTTGATCAGCCACCAACTTTTGCATTTTCTTCTGCAATATTCATTTGGCTGCTGAACTCATTCAGTAAATTTTACATTTCCTTTTGTGGACTTCCCATTTGTTTTTATTTTACTATTAATATACCCCATCTGAGATGCTTGATTTCTTCACTCATTACTACCAACATTCAAGTTCTTTACTATTTTTTCTAAAAAGATTATTTACTGTTTTCATCTGAGACTTTTTAGAATCCATTTCTGTTTATATCTATTTACTATTTTTTATTGTTGCTCAAGAGTTTGCAGTACACATTTGCAGGCTATCCAAGCCCACTTTCAAGTAAACTATGTGCACAAACTATTTGAAAGTGAGCTTTCAAATAAACTATAGCACATAAACTATAGAACATTATAATAAAATATTTCTAAATGATCCTCCCATCTGTCCCTTGCATTATTTCTGTCATTCATATCAGTTGTACATGAGTAAATATACATACATAATACCTATATAATTTGCCTTTTCTGTGAAGATCTTTTAACATTTCTTGCAAGGCAGGTATACTGGCAACAAATTCCATCAATTTTTGTTTTTCTGAGAATGTATTTATTTTCACTATTGAAGGATCATCTGAAGTACAAAAGTCTAGGTTGTGTGTGTGTGTGTGTGTGTGTGTGTGTGTGTGTTTTCTCTCAATGCTAAATATTTTGTGCTACTCTCTTTTTTACTTGTATGGTTTCTGAGAAGTTGATGTAATTCTTATTTTTGTTCTTCCATAAGTTAGGTGTAGATTTTTCTCTGTCTTTTTTTTTTAATTTTTGATTTTACTGAAGTTTGAATATGACATGTCTAGGTGCAGTTTTTTTTTTTCTTTTTAATTTATTCTGGTTGATTCTCTGAGCTTCTTGAATCTGTCGTTTGGTGTCTGACATTAACATGGGGGAAATGCTTAGTCGTTATTGCTTCAAATATTTTCTTCCTTCCTCCTTTTCTTTCCTTTCTTCTCTTTGTATTCTCATTTCACATATGCTAAGCCTTTTGCAGTTGTCCCACAGTTCTTGGGTATTCTTTTTTTCCCCCTTTTCTTTTCAGTTTTAAATGTCTCTTGTCATAACCTCAAACTCAAACATTCTTTTCCCAGCCATGTCCATTCTACTAAAATATTCTTCATTTCTGTTACAGCTTTTTTTAATTTGTAGCATTTCTTTTTGATTCTTTCTTAGAATTTTCATATCTCTGTTTACATTTCTTTTTGCAGGTTTTCTACTTTTTTTTAATCAAACCCTTAGTATATTTGTCAAAGTTTTCAAAAAAACAAAACCCTGGCTTGATGATTTAGCATGCCTGCATGTCTGATTCTGGTTCTGATGCTTGTACAGTCTCATCTGTGTTTTTGTTTTGGTATGTTTTCCAAGTTTTTATTAAAAGAGGGACATGATATATTGGGTAAAAGGAACTGCAGTAAAAAGGCCTTTTTAAAGTACTGTTAAGGTATGGGGGAAGGGGATGTATTCTTTGGTACTGTGATTAGGTCTTAGTTGTTTGTTTTGTTGGTTGGTTGTTTTGTTTTGTGTTTTTGGGCCAGTGCTTCTTAGACTGTGTACTCTACCACCAGTTTTCTCAGTCCTCTTCCTCCATTAGTGGAACAGAATGACTTCATGGGGCTAAAGCTGGGTATTATCTATCTCTCAGGTAAGTTAGACTGTTTAAACCCCAGCAAGTTGTGCTCTGGTAACATAGTTTCTCCTGAGGGATGGTTATGTTAAGAACAGAATGCTCTGTTTTATTTTACTTAAAAATTATTTCCCCCCTTTTTCTGCTAGAAATATGAAAGTTTTTTCTCTCTGATATTTACTGTGAGAACAGCTTCTGGAGGTAAAACATAGAAAAGTATGGAGACCCTCTTATGAATGGGTCTTCCTGGACTGTGTAACTCTTAAAAGTTGTCTACACTGAACCCACAGCAAATCAAAATTATAGTTTGAGTTTTCCTTCCCTGGCACTTGTACTGGTAGAGTTTTATGTTTATGGGTTTCTGCTCCACTAAATTATGTTTCTGTACATATACCTGTCTGTCTCTCTGATTTTTAGAGCAGTGGTTTGCCTTGTGACTTCACTTCTCTGTCAGACCTAAGAAGAGTTGTTGATTTCTCAATTTGTTTAACTTTTACCCATTAGGATGCTGTAGTCACTTCTAAGTTCCTTACATGGTAGTCACACACTTAAAGGTCCAATTATATATTTTTAAATATAGAAGTTTCATTTTTTACTATATTATATTTTATTAACTTATTTTATAGTTTTTATTTTTACAATATACTTATAGTAATTTTTGAAATCTTTGTTAGCTAATTCCAAAATGACTGACATTTATACATCTGTTTTTATAGTATGATTTGTTTTCTGCTTTTTTGTCATCCCCCATGTCCTGCTTCATATGTCTAGGAATTTTTCACCGGATACCAGACACCATACTGCTGTGTTAGCATTTTATTATTTTCTTTGAGAAGTTTTTAAGTTTGAGTGACAAACATTGAAGTTATTTTTGGCTAAAATTGATTTATTCAGAACACCTTTATAACTTTTATCAATGCAGAATAGCCTTTATTATCTATTTCTATTTGATCTTCTACTAAGGCTTAATCCTTCTGGAATCTCTACTCAATGCCACAGAGATTAAGTGAAATTTCTCTACTCTTACTGGTTTAAAAAAAATAACAAATTGCTCTCAGCTCTGTATTGCTTTTAGGAATAATTAAATTTATCAATCCCAAGCACTTTTTTATTGCTTGGACTCATGAAGTTTCACTCTGTTTATGTGCAGATTACTATTCAGTCAGACATTTCAGAAAATTCATCTTACATATTTCTGGAACTTTTTCACTGTTTTTTTTTTTTTTCCTCTGAAACTATTCTTCAGAAATTTAAATCGCTCTGTATTCCCATTTCTCTCTCTCTCTCTCTCTGGTCAGCTCAGCAAGACCACTGAATTGTTACTGGTTTCTCAACTCCCGTGCTGCCATCTGGACATTGACTCCATGCAAAAATCTAGGTCAGTCATCAATCTCATCTGTTCACCTTTTCTTAAAAATCAGAGTTTTGTGTTGCATGTTTTTCAGTGTCAGAAGCAAGATTTTTAAAATTTATTTTGTCCATTTTTGTTTTTTAACTATTTTTATGTGTATATTGAGACATATACCAATCATTAATGAGGCTACAGTGGAAATTATGTATAGTGATTTTTGATTAAATGTGAAAATTAGTTAATATTGTTTAATAACTAGGTTTTGTTTAGATTTTGTTGTCTTTCTTTAGATAAAAGATTGTTAACATTTATTTGAATGAAAATTACATTGTGTATTGGCATTATCCTTTTATGTCTTCATTTTCAGGTATATTATGATCTATTTAGAGTTCCTTTAATTCTAGAGATAAATTGAACCTATTGTTAATGTGTGACCTTTCCAAGGTCTTTATTGAATATTACAGTTTTTAAATTAGACCTCTCTATTTTGTCTGGTCAGACCCTGTATGTCTCAAGTCCCCTCTATGAGCTCTTGAAATGTTCACCTTATATTTTCCCAGTAGTAATTTTACTAGCTCTGTGGAGTTTCCCCTTGAAGATGCACATATTTTTATTCAGAAATTGACTTAAAGGGATGCTATGCAAATTTCTAGGACCCTCTTTGTCTTTGGCTGTGTTCCTACTTCCTCACTCTGGTTCTCTGCTTGCAAAGTTCAAATTCTTCAAATACAAATTGTATTTCTTTAACTGATTTTTCTTTGCTGCTTTAAAAAAAAAGTTTATTTTTTTAACTATTACTCATATGTGAGTATGGATAGTTTCTTCAGAACATACACTTTAAGGAGTTTCATAAAAAAAGAGTATGAAGTTCATAATCAAACTTAGCAACAATTACTTGTAAAATGCAATTTTGGTGCAAATGTCAGGGAATTTTTTTAACCTATTCAGCTTTAATTTACTTACCCCTAGCCAACTAATATTGCAGTCTCTTTGTCCTGACCTTAACTCATCAACAGGCTGTTTTAGGTACATATGCCTTATCCGTCATATCTTTTATTTAACCCCCATTCCATGATTGCTCTCTTCCAAACAGCCTTTATGTAGGAGCTGTATTCCATAATACTTTTTGGAAGAATCAAAGAGTTATTAGTTAATTAAACTAATTGGAAAATTATGATTAACTGAGTAAATCTGAGATATTAGGCATGGCCCACCTTTATCTTAGAGAGAGAATCATCTTGTTGATCCCCTTTTTGACTTCTATATTTATGACTAGTGTTCATACTTATGACTTAACTTTAAATGTCTCCTAAATTCTATGTTTTACTTAATTTCATTTGGTGGGAAATAATGGAGTTATGTATCTAATCAAAAGAGGTAAATGGTGATTTTATTCCACTTTTGGCAAAACATTTTTCTTAGTATTTAAACAATAGCCACTTTATCAAAGTTTTCCAATATTCCTGTTGAATTTGTATCCTTAAATCTTATTGACAAAATATTTTAAGAAACAAAATAAAATGGAAACAATGACATGAAGATAAGGGTCTTGTGTTCTGAAAGCACAAAACTGTTATTCTTCAAAACAGAAATGCTGGAGAACAGTTTGAAGTTGCCATCTGGAGTAATAATAAGCTCAGTAAGACAGCAGATGTCAAGGCCAGCTTTTCCTAGTCAAAACCAAATGTAACAGTAACTCAATTTTTCACTGGGGGACAATTTGTTTTGGGGGAACTTTTTTACTTTCTAACAATCACTGATCTCTCATTTGTATTGCCCAAACTGCCTGAAGCACAGTTATCATCTCCCTGGCTGATCTTTTTCTCATTGTGAAAAAAGTAGTGTTATTAAAGACAGATTGTTGTTAAACTGATCTCTCTCCTGCCATAATCTCTTTAATTGTTGAAAATGAGTCATTTGGGAAGTGGAATTAAAGTGAGGTGATTATTGCAATATCTAACTAAATAAAAAATTTTACATAATCTTTCTCTTTTCTAAATTCATTGGGTGTCTTTTCAATGTTGTACTTAGGTTAATCATAGATTCTTTTGTAATATATCATTTACCTTTATATAGTTTTAAATACGTCTTTTTATAGCTTTAGTAATAAATTTCTTATTGACAACCTTAATATAATCACTTTGGTATATCTCAAGTATTATTTAATATTATACTTTTTCTTCACAGTTTTGACCTTTGGGATAAATAATTAAGGATGTATTTTTTTTCTCAAATATTTTACTTAAGTCTAAGCTATGGAAATAACCTATATATGTATACATTTGTCTGAAAGTAAGTTTATTTATTCATTAACACACTTCATGATATTAACGAAATGTCTGCTGTAGCTATATCACAGCCAAACAAAATGACATATAAGGTAAATACAAATAATCTTCAGTATATAGATGTGAAAGAGTCCATGAGTATATTTGTATCTAAACTAAGAAGATATATAAATAGGTATCTGAATGTAAAGTTTATTTTTATTTCTTATTTAACCAGATTTTTGCTTATATTTGGTGCCTCTGTGAAGGATCCAGAGTTTGAGTCAGTTTACCAAACACTAAGAGTAAAATTTTCTAAGACCGAGTCTTTTAATATTTTTTGATGAATATTTTTATAAATATAATTACATTGAAAAGTATAAAAAACATTAAGAATTTTTATTATAGACATTTTCACAAAATTTAATAATTAGCATTCTTGGTATTTTTCTGGTAAAAGTAAATATAAATCAAAGTCATCATTAGTCATAAATCATAGAGATTTTAGTAGTACGAACAATTGATTCATTTGTTCACCAATGTGAATAGTCAGTTCCATTATCTGTACTGTTGAAGAGAAAAATATGAGAGAGTGTATTCTCAGTGATGTTTATTTTGATTTTCAATACCAGTATTACATAGTAGCAGCAGATTCACTGCTCTGATTTTATTTTGCTGTGAGTTCCATGAAGTTAATTAACTTTCACTAGTTTAATTATTAAAAAAGAAGAAGCAAACTTGCTATTGAGAAAAGCAATGTGGTATTAATTTTCAACAGTTAATATTAAAAAATCACATGTATATTAACAAGGGTCAAAATTCGAGTAATTTGGTATGTGTGCTCAAAAGAGACATATTGTAAAATACTCTATGACTCTATACTTTTTTTCAGATTAATCGTTTTCTTTTGTTTTAACCTGTTACCAAGTGTTACTAAACTTCTGTATTACTTTTTTTAGAGTTTAAGTAACAGACATACTTTTTAAAGCAACTAATAAAATATATGAATTATTATTTTTTAAAATGTGAACATAATCAACTTGATTAAAAAAATGAGAAGCATTAAATTAGCTGAAAAATAACTCAGACATGGTAAAATTATTTTAAGGACATTGATTTCATAAAACAGCTACAACACCTTAAACATACAGCATCACCAAAGGCCTGTCATCTTCCACTGAAAACTCTATCATAAGGTCAATGAAAATGAAATAAGACTATTGAACTTAAATATTATTATAGGTCTATATAAAGTTGTATTTATTTCTAAATAACAACATACAGTGTCATGATTTTTGAGTTAGGAATTTTTAACTAATAACAATTGAAAAATTATGTTTTTGGATTCTGAGGCACTAGAGTATATAGAAGTGGTACATTTCTGTGCATGCTTTTGCTAAACTTGAATGAATCTATTAACTTTTTAAGTTGCTGAATTATAGTACTCCAAAGTTCAGTAGGCAATTTTCTCTTGGTTTTGAAAAACAACATGTTATCTGCTGATGGTTTTGTTTGATATTTGGAGTTAGTGTGAAAAGCTGTAGCAGGAAATGGTTGGGGAGATACTGATAGTAACACCAATCATTTTAAAACATTCTTATTTTGCATAGTATTCTGAGTATAGATCATTTAAGCATTTTTCTATTTATTTCATTTATAGGAATACACTTCAACATAGATCAATTGATATAGGTTTTTTATCGTTCGTTATGAAGCTCAGTCTTCCCTTTACATAGATTTTATACTAAATTTACTTTTTCTTCTTTGAATTTCTGTCATTATTGTAGTATTACTGCTGTTGTGAACATCAATTATTTTTATATTTTAAAGTATTATATATGTCTGTAATAATTTACCTAACATTTCCCTAACAGTTCTGAGTTCCATACTTTTAGAGATGATATGACCTCTTTTAGTGTTAATCACAACAGCTGTCATAATACCTCAAATATTAAAAATTACTAAAAGTTCCTGACAGGAAAAAACTCTGTGTATTGTTTTATTCATTACACAGAAAGCATATAATTAAATATTCAGTTGGAGTACTGAGAAATATATTGATTGTATAGAGGAAAATATGAAAATACCCTTTTATATTCTCGCACATTTCTTCCTTCCACGACATTCCTTAGATGTATAAATTATCACCGGTGTGATACATGGAATTCTTATTTCCTTTCTAAACTTTATATAAGTAAATTATAAGTTAGTAACAAGTCTCAATATATCTTTTTAAGGCAAAATGAACAATTTTAAACATTATAATGTGATATGCTTACATTTTTAACTATTAACAATTATTTACTTTTCACAACACATAAAAATTTAAGACTAATTTAAGCACTTAAGATTTTTCAACACCAAGGCAAGTGTGTGAGATACTGACTAGTCTTTCTTCTAAGAAAACATATTAAGTTTTTACATTATTGAGTCAAGAGAGAATGAAAAGTTCCTAAAGTAATTTAATTTACAAGCAGAAATGTGCTTGGGAAGAATTAAGAATTAGAAAAAAAAGATACACAATCATATATTTATATGAGCATATATCACATCTGAAGCATACATTTGTAAAGTTTATTTTGATTTTCAATGAAATGTTCAACAGTGTCATTAAGTACAACATGAAGACTTTTTGGAATACTGTATAAACACAAACTGTACAATAGAATGTTCCTTCACTAATACCTAGATTCTTTTAACTAAGTACAATAAGGATCAAAATTGAATCAGGAGTCTGTCTCTGAAATCACAACAAAAACTTCTTGAAAACATATTTAGAGACTAGATATCAAGATAAAATAACTTTAATGATAGTAATATTTGCTTATTTGGATAAATAGTTGTCCAGAGAGTAAAATTACATTTAAAATCAACATGGTGTACTAAATATATCTGGAGTGGTTATGTATACATATTCACTATGAAAATCACATGTTGTATATTTATATAATGTTGTAGATTTTTTTTTTAAATTTTAGTGACATTAGGCCAAGGCAGAAGAGAAATGAATGTATTCTTCCTATAGGGTCATTTTCCCCCTGAAATTTAGTAAATTTTGAGATTGTAATCATAGTTGCTCCTGTCCTATATTCCTTATCTTCCCTCACACTTTGAATAGTTTCACGATGTGTTTCAGTTACCAGTGCAGCATAACAAATTACTTTTCAGTTTGAAACAAAGGCTTTGTAATAGTCAGAGTTTCTGTGGGCTAGCAATTCAGAGAGGGCAGAGTCTGAATTGGACTAGCTTGTGTTTGCTACTGGATATTCAGGGGTATAAGCTAGAAACACCTGTTCCCTGAAGGAGATTCAAGAGCTAAGGAGTGGAATCACCTGGAGATTTCTTCACTCACATTTCTAACAACTGATGCTGGCTGGAAGCCAGGGTCTTAGCTAAGACTGCTTGCCAGAGCACCTCCTAGTCTTGCTGTGTGCCCTCATCACAATAGTCTCAGAATTGTTGGTCATCTTAAAAGGACTCAGGTTTCCGGACATGTGTCCTCAGTGAAGCCAGCACAGGTGGCATCACCTTTCTGGCTTTGCCTTAGACTAACCCAACATCATGTGTACCATATGCTATTGCTTACAAGTGAGTCTGCAGATTCTAAGAGAAAGGCATGGATTCTGTTTCTTTATGGGGAAAATGTTTTAATCACATAGGAAAATATAGAATGGCAGCTATTATAATGGCTATCTTTGGATGATGCAGTCTGACATAGTATACCCTATTATATTGCATTTTAAAGTAAAGTCCTTTTGAGATTTGAATTTAAATTAAACATTCTGAGCATGACTTTGGCTTTTGGTAACAAGTAGAAGAATCTCCTTATTAATTTGTCGAGTTTAGATTTCAAAAGTTTGAAGATATTATACAATTTATAATTTAGTTCCAAATGTTCCAAAGGAAATGAATATAATTTTATTTTTTAGAAATAAAATTAAATTAAAGTATTTTGGTAACAGAAATGAGTGCATGATGATTGTGACAGAATAGAGTACATAATGAAATTTTTATTGCATGTGTCCTTGATAATAGATTCAAGATTCAAAAAGATACTAGATGATGGCCAAAATGAACAAGTTAAAATATAAGTAGAGATTAACACAACTCAAATGACTTCATAAGAATAATAATATGGTTTCACAGCATCATAGAAAAAAGACAACTTTAACTATAAACAAAACAAGTGAATAGTAATTTCCAGTTGTAGCATGGCTATTATAAAACCAAATTCATATTACTACAGGTAGAATCAGAAAAAGGAATTTTATGCTAGTAGAAGTGTCATGCTAACTACACAGAGCACAGTGCTGTGTTCCTTTTGAAGAACCTCAGTTTCAAAAGGATATGTATTAAAATAAGACATATCCTTAAAGAAAAAATAATAATGGAATCTATAATATATAATAATGCATTAGTAGTCACACACACACACACACACACACACGAACTGAGCATACTTACCTTGAACTTATTGAGAGACTGATGACATACTTAAAATAATTGATAGCCTCTACTGTAGAGTATTTATTTTGTATTTCCCTATAAGAAAAAAATTTCAGTTTTAAAATTGTAAATTTAATGGAGTTTATCATTGACTATATCGAAATAAATACATAGTTTCTAGATGTATTCTAAAGGAAGTGAAATATTTTAGTATATAACAAATTACAAAGAATTTCTCCAAATCTGAGCGTTTATTGTCTATGGAGATTTGATTTAACACTTCTTTCCTCAGATTTTAAAACATTTATTTAGGAACTCCCTCCTGCTTCACGTTACTAGGAAATATTCCTTCCTCCAAAAGATGAAATGAACATTTAGTTTGAAAAGCTTATGAGTAGCCATAAGAGGTGATGAGATGACCATAGCCTCTACTGTTTGCAAAATATTGTTAAAGTTTAGGCATCAATTCTTACTATTATACTTGTCTCTCTCAAGAAGTTGGTTATCCAACTTATTTTTCCAATCTATATCTTAGTTTGCATAACTTAAGGATTATTTCCTCCATTAAGACTTAGGAAAATGTCATCCTTAAGGTTTAACATACTGAGAAGAAGCTTATACAAATAGATAGACTAAAAGATAAAAGTAAGCAGTATATTGTTGAACTGTATATTTGCTTAATGCCTTTTCTTAAGTATAAACATTACTAAACTAATGTATTTCTCTTGGTCTTCAGCAAAATTTATGGATTCATTAGCCATTTTTAAATATCTTCTACAGAACAAATTTCCATCACTCTTCATAATTATAAATAAATGTAGATGGGTAAAAAATGTCCTATTCACACTATTTCTCAATTAAATTACATTTTGGATGAATTTTCATATTCTCTAGGAAAAGGTATGAATCAATGAGTAAAATAACAATAAAATAAAATAATTAAAATTTATTGTTTCTTTTTTGTGTGTGTGGGTTACAGTAAATACACCTACGGCAAGATAGTTAGCCCAGAAAAGAACCACCCCCTCCAGGATGCGGCTCTGGAATTTTTCCTCAGTCCCTTACTAGGCCCTCTCCCTGTTTTTATTTCGAGTGAGAACCCAGCATGAGAAATAAGCCAAGGCTAGGAGAAAAATGGATGACTTTGGGCTGCCTCCTACCGCTCCAGGAGGCATAGGAAACAAGCCAAGACCTGGAAGGAGGCTAGATAGCCTTGGGACATCCCTCACCCCCAAGAAACAGAGTCCTGTAATTCAGAAAGCTCAGGGCAGACTCTCTGAGCTGCTAGCACTTTTCTCTTAAGTGTGTACTTTCCCTTTAATAAAACTTGCAATTTCATCCTTGCTGTTTGTCATGTCCTTGAATTCTTTCTATTGGCATAAGACAAGAACTAGTTCACCAGTTTTTTGGGGTCAGAGTTTCTCTTTGGTCTCCCACCCTGTCCAGCTCTCTGGCATCACAGTTAAAAAGAGAGAAAATGAGGGCTGGGGATCTTAAACAATTTCATGTGATGAAGATGGTTCTCTTAACCTATAGTTAGATTACTAGTAAGTTGATATGATTGAAAATAATAATATGTAGGAAAAAGAAGCTTTCAACTGATAAATAAGTAGAAAATTGTAGAGGGAATAATAACGAAGAGAGTGTCAGAATTATTTGTGTCTCAAAACAACTCCCATCACAAATATTCAGTCACATTTCAAATAACCTCATTTCTCTAAAAATATAAAATTATATAATACAGTATTTGATAATAAACATTAAAAATATGAAATATCTGAATATTTTTTTTCATCTTATAATTTGATTTTATAAATGTCTTACTAAGACATTATGTTTTTTATGCTTTACTATGCAAAAATATTTTCTCCACCTTTTATTGTTTTCTTTAAACCAGGGGTCCCTAACCACTTTGTGGCCTGTTAAGAACCTGAGTGCACAGCAGGTGGCAAGTGGCTGGCTAGTAAGGAAAGCTTCCTGTGTATTTGCAAGCTTTTGATGTTGCCTCATTATTTGAGTGTCTTTGTTTTTAACAATGCAAGGAGTTAAGGATTCTTCACCTTGTATTGTCTTTTCTCAACTCCAGACAATCCAGAAACAATTTGTCATGAGATGAATAAGACTTGTAGTCTGGCATACTCAGGAAGAATGTGCTGTAAAGTGCAAGGCCCAGGGTAGACTGCCTCTGCCAACAATCACCTCAAAGCTTGCATTCTGAATCTTTATACCAGGCCTTGCCTCTGCATGGACACTGTCCTTGTCTTGCTCAGACTATGGCATTCCACGTCAGGACTCATTGAATATAAAAAATAAGGGCAGAACGGATGTGACAGCCTTTGACTAAGGTTAGATTATATTACTCTATTTTATCACTTTGTCTTTTTTTTACTTACAGCCTGGTATGTCATTGAGTATTAAAACCTTACGTTAATAATCTGCACCAGCATGTTTATATATTAAAATAAAATTAGTTGAACCAGATGATTAATTTTTAGCAGTATTTTTTATCTTATATATTTGGTATTAATAATGGAATAACTGTATTTTTCTTGTAGAGCAATTTTCTTTCAGCAAGCCCTATTCTGTCACTATTTTTTTTTAAAGAATGATATACATTTTAGTTATGACATGAAAATGTGCAATTGAAATTGAGAAAATAGCTCTAATCCATTTAAATAACCTATTTAATTATGCAAATTTTATTGTTGCAATTCTATTTAAGACACTTATTTTAGAAAGCAATTTTTATGCTTTAAAGATACAGATATTTTCTATAATTGTCCCCACATTCTATCTGCTTATAAAAACAAAATTTCTTAGGAAACAAATTTCATATACTTAGTAAACACTGTCATTCCTCTTTTGTTCTATGTGTAGAATAATCTTTTAGAACCTGGTTGTTTACATTCTTTGAGCACCAGATTTATGACACTTTATTTACATAACAAAACACTCAAGAGATCTAGCCTTAGTGAGTTCACTATCAACTGGGTGACTAGTAAGTACTAAGTTAAATAAAAGAAAGTAGTATTTAACATATGGTGTATACATACACCAATCTATAAAAGTAGATGAAAAATTGAGTCATCAGTAGTAATATGTAACCCATTATGACTCATTGTCTAAGCTGATATTTTATTTGTTATAAATGGAAAAATCTAGGAAGTTGATCTTTATAAATAGCTCAGTATAAAACAAACTAAAGCAGATATTTCTGATCACCTGATAATAAATGGCATAGATAATATGGGAACTTCATTCCCTCAAGATATTGGGGAATTGGAATCTTTAAGGGTAAATTCTCTAGTTCTTGTCTATTCATAGGGAAAATATATACCTATTTTAATTCATATGACTCTTAAAAAATGCATTCCTAATAAGTAAATGGCATGTGTTACAGATGATGCCAGTTAAGCATCTTTCACCTTAAAATATAAGCAACAGTCAAAATTTCTTCCAAATTCACCAGTTATATGGAAGACCTCTCAAACTGGTAGATTATGGGAGATGAGCTCTCTAATGTAACTTGAAGGTAAATATTAGATGATACTAATATATCACTGGAGGAATGGGGAGGAGAATCCAGAACAACAAATTGCCTTTCACCAAGTTATCTAAATTATTATAAATTAAAATCTATGTTCTTTCTGAAGTAAAAACTTTGATAGGCAGATAAGACACATCCTTCCCACCTGTTTTTATCTATATGTTTAAGAAGTCTAGTGAGTCCCCTCATTAATATACATAAACATCCTTTCTAAACTCAAAGGGAGTTTTTTAACAACTTGATTTTAGTTGAATTATTAAATGAAAAAAAAAGCTTTTGAATTATTAAATGAAAAAAAATCCTGTTGTTTATAATCCCTTAAACTACACATGTTTTAGTTGTCCTGCAGGCATGGATTGCTATGAAAATATTTTATAGTAAAATTGCATTCTATAATTTTCTTACTAACTATGAGTCATGGACCAAGACCATTGTCCTGGAAGTTTGTTATGATGCAGGATGGCGTGAATTCCCCCGAGTGGGGACACTCAAGCCCTATGCCTGCCAAAAGAGGGTCTTTGGCTCCACGTAAGAAAGAACTCAAAAGTGAACCAGAGTTAGAGACAAAGGAAAATTTATTAGGGAAGGAATAATGCTCCACAGACAGATGTGTTCTTTCCTCAAAGTCATAATATGAGACCCCGTGTTTGAGGAATTGAGTTTGTATCTGTTTGCAGCGTTAAAGGCATGAGGAAATGGTCAGTGGTAATCTCAGCAAGAATCTTTCCATATAACTGATCAGCCAGTTTCCTGTGTCTAGCAGCACGAAGTAGGCTCTAAATACAATAATATTTAGTCAAGTTGTGTTGTTCTCATGTTTCTTACATAATTAGTTTGAAATGCAAAATTTTAGGTCTCATCTTTGAATTATTGACATTTTAACAAAATCTGAAGGATATTAAATAAAAATTGCTTTATAGAAAATTAAACCTAATTTGTTTGACACACATTGATCACCTCTGTCTGATATTTCATTTTATTGCAGGTTTAGCAAATGGAAGAATATTAACACCCCCCCAAAAAAAGTTACAATATTTGTTAAATTTTAAAAGCAAACACTTGTTAAAGCATTTTCTGAAGTATCTTGAACAAGCAACTTTCTCATTCATTTATTGCAACTTAAAAAAGAGAAATACAATAAAATATTAATCAAAATCAAGTCAGCAGAGAGTATAACTTTAAATTCCTTGAATCTAAACATGACAAATCCAGTGCTTAGATGACAAACCCCAAACATTTCTTATAACAAAATGTGCATGTACGACATATATGTCACCCAGTATTTGACAAGAAAATGAATTTAAAAGACTGGATTATACACTATACTATTTGATTGTCACATTATGGCTGCTTTTGCTAAAACTCACACAGCTGTTAAGAATTTTAATATGTATTATTCACTTTAGATAAAAGGTGCTATATTTAGCAAGTGAATAATAATATCAACATTCACAAAGTCTGAGCTTTCAAAACGGGCCATGTGAAGGAAGGAAAATCTCCCACCTCTACTTCATTCTGACAGAAAAATTTCTGCTATATAATTTAAATTGGATAGACATTGTATTTCCAAAGTAAGTCAGTCAAGAAATAACAAATTTAGAATTGTTAAAATACTTCATTTAATACCAACTAGCACTTGAAAACCTTTACTTTTTTTTTTTTTAATCTCTAAAAAGATTCAGATAAAGTAATCAGCTTTTCTTTTTAGGATATCCTGGTTTCTACCGGTATAAAATGGTCACACACACACACACACACACACACACACACACACACACACACACACACACCTTCCTTTGCTAGAAAGCTTTAGCTACACTCCATTAGTAATGCTAATTAACATAAGTCTAGTTAAAAGTCAAAATTATGTATGATACCCTATTTTCAATATATTTCGCTAATTTAATTTTAAATGCAAGTGCTGTTCTCTCCAACTCTCAGACTGTTAGACCAAAAGTGGCTTGCTATCAGTTTGGGATTGAACTAGGTACTTAGTTTTTTTTATGAGTATAAACTTTTCCTTTTGTTAGTCTGATAATGTATGTAAAGTATTGACATCTGTCAGTAAGGTTTCTTTGATTAATATTTGCTTTTCTGTGTAGAAAAAGCTTTGAAGTCCATGTTAATATATACAATAAATATTTAATGAATAACCTACCGAGTGAGTTTTTAAAATCAGAGCAGAAAATGGTAAATTACACAGATCACACTAATCACAAAAATTGGGGGAGAAGCTGTGAAATAATGCAAATGGCAAAAGAGAAAGTAACTGGAATCAAGATGGCTGTGTTTTCTACATAATAACCCATTCTTTTCAATATTTTTGCTAACATAGCCCCTCCTCAGACATTTATAGGAAGAGATATTTATTGACAATCTAGAATTGTGTGAATAGCATCAACAAGGCCACAATTGTTGAATTTGTTATAGGAGGATCCATCTAAATGATCTTAGCATGCATCTACTTACAGATTTTACAACAAAGAGAGTACAGGTTTATTGTAGAGAGCTGCAAGTCTTGGAGACACAGGTGAACTACGGCTCAAAGACCTTGCTCCTCCAAAGATTTAACGTTGGCCTTTCAGGGATAAGTTATATAAGGGAAAACTTATTAGTCATGGTAGTTAAGGGAGTTAGGGTGATGGATTCTAACGACTGGTTAGAGCTAGGGTAGGAGGCAGTTAATCATTGCATCAGATCCTCATGTCAGGCATGGTACCATTCTATCTGGTTTTGAGGGGATTGGGCTAGTAGGGCCATTCAGATTTCATTGATCTGGAGCTGAAACACAACCAAGGTCAAGATGTTATCTTTAGTTTGACTGACACTGTTTCTGTGGTCAGCAGGCCTGAGGCTTTGTTCTTAAGACTGGTGATGACCAGAATTTGATGTCCTAAAGTCTTAATGATTAAGGGAGTGGACGTGCAGTTTGTGCAAAAGTGGAAGGGTAAAGAAAGAAACAAGTGAGTCATGTGCTATCATTCTAGGCAAAGCCTGCTTGAATCAGAGAAATAAAACTATATTAAAGAAATGAAGTCTGTGTGTAGTTACAATCACAAGGTATTTTTGATTAAAAAAAATAATTTCTCAAAAACAATTTTGAAAACAATTCCAAATCAAATTCCTCATTTCCACAGATTAACAAACTAATATTAAATGATTAAGTAAATTTTTAAATGAAAAGTGTTTTTCCTATAGGCAAACCAGACTAAAATACATCTTTCCTTATATTCTCTCCAAAATATATATTTGCATTAAAATGCGAGTGCTTATATTGTAATATTTTAAATTAAGCAGGAGAAAAATAATGACACTTTCTATTGCCTGAAAACTACAGATGGCCATTGTTAAATGTCATCAAATTTAGTTTAATATTTTCAACAGACATATTTTAAGTGTCTTTATAGTCAAAGCATTATTTGGTAATTCAGAATATATGTAACTATGAGTGTTTATTTACTTAACTTACTTACTTTTGGTTAATGTTAGCCATTTACTTTCTAAAGTAGCTGGTAGAATTGCCCTTCAAGATACTCAAATTTAAGGAAATGAAAACTGAAATTTAACAAAGCATGAATTAGCTTTCAAAGAAGAGTCATTTAAATTATCTCCTCACATATGGGACTATTCAAAATAGATGATGATTCTTTTTCATAACAATATACTGTAGTTTGCTTATGTAATAGAGAAGGTATGTGTTTTTAAGGTCATTCTTTTAACTTTGGTCTTGCTCATCACTTAATATAAAATTTATTATAGGATTCAATTTTGTATTATCATCTGTCTACTTCCTTATTAAGACCTATTAATTAAAGTAATTAATTAAAGTTACTTCTATGTAATTTAATTTGTTAGATAGAAAATAATTGCATCAAGAAATGTAGTTCCTGCTTTTAAGATTCTACTTATAGATAGAATTACACAAAATGCAAAGTAATCTATAGTGACAAAAGCAAATCAGAGGTTGCCTAGCATTGGGTGGTACAAAGGGGGCATAGAGCAGATTTACAAAAGGAGATGAAGAAACTTTGGGGGCTGTAGATATGTTCCCTCGCTTGCTTGAGGTGATTGGTTTCACAGGTGTATACACATGTCAGTGGGAGACTATAGGGTAAATATTTTTATGTTTCTGCAGTGAGGACTTCCTGAAAAAAGGAAGCTGGAACCGTGGTTAAAGAACAAGCTTCAGAAGCTAAAGGTGTTTGAAAGCCAGGAGACATGAGAAGGGATGACCTTGTGTATATACTTTTTAAAGAAAGTTAAAACCCGGAGTTGTTAAGTGGGAGCCTGTCTTATCTCTTTATTATAGACAATTATTTACACACCAAAGATTAAGAAAATATAGAGACCTTTCCCTTCTCTTCCCAAAGGAATTCGCTTACACTAGGGTGACTGAGTTTCTTTCTCAGATGGTAAGGACAATTGTGCAAGCTGTCCTATATAAACTTCAAAATTCTTAAGTGTAGGCTTCTTCTCATATGGTATGACCCTATACATGCAAGCCTATCAATCTGCCTCTCATCTCATCTCCAAAAAAGAAAAGAATTAGAGTAAAAGCAATGTGGTTACTGCTGTAATTAATAATCTGCCTGAATCTTGAAATCTTATATTTGTTTTAATGATAATATGAATATATATAACTATTAAAATTATCAGTTCAAAATAATCAAATTGTATATTTTAAATATATGCAGTTCATTGTGCATTAATTATACCTAAATTAAAGTATAAAAAATATTATTACAAATTTGAGGCCTTGTTACTCAGATTTTGGCCTGAGAAGTTAAAGCAGCAAACATACCAATAAACTTGTCAAGGTAAACTAAATAAAGCCAGCAAACCCATTTGCTATAATATTTATTTTTAATTTAATTTTATTATTTTTTATAAAAAAATAATTTATTTTTAGCCTAATTTGCTCTCATGTTTTCTAGGTATACTGTACCAAAAATCATTAATGGAAAACTCATTTGTAAAAATGGAATTTTTCAAAAATTTAGTATCTCTAATATCTGCTTTTTGTCTACCAATAAATATGCTTTTTTGAAGTTTATAAACCAAACTCTATTTGAGGTTTGGTTTAGATATGACCAGAGGTATATACATTATTACTGACATTTTCATAAAGTATTTTTTTCTTCAATTTAACAGTGTTGGCGATTCTGACATTATTACAATGCAAAGACTTTGGCCTACTGGATTTCAAGGTATTTTTTTTGTGGTATTTTTTTTTTCATCCAAGCCTCTATTATCAGATATATTTCATGTATTTTTCTTTAAATTATAAAGTGGAAAATTAAATAAAATATCTAAGTCTTAACACTTAGAACTGTAACAACGTAAAATCTTTGGATGTTGGCACTTGCACATAAAACTTATGTGAAAAAATTAAATTAGAAAAACTCAATTTTTTTACTGGAATTTATAGCCAATAAAATTTAAAAGACTGGCCTGCAAAATCATTTTTATTTTATAAAGTTACAGTTTCACATTATCGTTTTTTGGCAAGAGAAATTCTGTAAGAATGTGCGGCTCTCTAATATATGCTTCCTTTATTGGATGTTATAAGGTAGTTTTATCCTCCAATGATATGCAGAAAAGAATGCCCACAGAAAGCCTAGGATCTCGGAGGATAATGGTGGGGCCCCTCTGCAGGGAGAAGAACAAAGACCTAGATACTAACAGATGGGATGTGAGATGACCAAGGAATTTATGTTACTACTGGAAAAGAAAACTTTTACTCTTACAAGACAATAGAATTCACTACTTTCTATTAGGTTTCACATTCCTCTTAAAAAAAAAAAAAGATAATAGATATGTGGTTAATCTATTCTTATTATTCTATTGCATAGTGTTTAAATTAACCTGCTTAGGTTTCTTTTAATGGATCTCATATGCTGAGGTGTGGTTTAATTACAATACCCTCCCTAATCTGCGTTTTTGCTTTCATGTTTTCAGTTACCCGTGGTCAACTGCATTCTGATATATTAAATGAAATATTCCAGAACTAATAATTTATAAGCTTTAAATTGCACACTGTTTCGAGTAGCATGATGAAATCCCAGGCTGTCCCACTCTGTCTGTCCTGGAACAAGAATCATCTCTTAGTTCAACGTATCCACATTGTATATGCTGCTCACCTATCAGTCACATAGTAGCCAATTGAGTTATCAAAACGAATGTCATGGTATTGCAGTCCTTACATTCAGGTGGCTCTTATTTTACTTAATAATGTGCCTAAAGCCCAAGAATAGAGATGTTGCAATTCAGATAGGTCAAAGAGAAGCCATAAAGTGCTTCCTTTAAGTGAAAAAGTTGAAGTTCTCAATTTAATAAGGAAATATAAAAAATCATTTGCTGATGTTGCTAAGATCTACAGTAAGAACATATCTTCTAAAGTGAGGGCATACTCTTAATCATGTCACTTTTGCTTTCTTGAATTTAGTGTAGATTCAAATCACTCCACTCCTTCTACTCTTATTTCCAAGCATGTGAGTAATTCAATTTCCATTTTTCCTATTGAAAAATTTCAGGTTTTTATCACGGGTGACATAATTATAGTGTAAGAACATGGTCTTTCGATTAAATAAAAAATAAATTAATATTGGTCTTGACAGTGATAAACTGTAAACTTCCAAAATTATTTTACTTTATTTTTTTAATATGTAAAATGAGTGCAATCATACGTATCTAATATACATTTTTAAATAAATGTTTATTTAAGTATTACATACCTATGGAACAATGCCTAAATCATAAGTATTCAGCTCATTGAATATTTATAATGTGAATCATTTATATAATCATGACTTGGATGAAGATACAGGATATTAGCAGAATCCTTGTAGCCACCTCAGGCTTTTGACAAGCCATTAACACACCTCTCACATCCAATGAATATAAATTTTGTATTATATCAACTTCATAGAAAACATTGATTAAAAAGAATAATGAACCAATATATTAATCATGAAATGAATGCACATGGGTTTTATTGATATGTTTTTTATGTATATATATATATAAATAATTAGGTATAGGTCCACATATTTTCTTTAGGTTATTTTCATCAATATTCAAGAGATATCGGCCTGTAATTTTCATTTCCTGCAATGGTTCTGTCAGGTTCTGATATGTAGGTCATGTGACCTCATGAAAGAAGTAATACAATGTTTATATAGAATATTGATATAATTTATTCCATAATTGTAAGGAAGAATTAACTAGTTAGGCATATAGCCATGGAATTTTCACATTTTATAGTGAATTAAGTTATTTAACAATTATGGAATTGTGTATAATTTAATTTTTATGTCTGTTTCACAGGATGTACTTTTCTAGTAACTCGTATTTTATTAATTTTAAAATTAATGTTATTAATATGAAGTGATATCACATTTTCATTTCTAATATTAATTTTTGTGCCTTCCATTTCTTTTGTCCTTGATCAATTGCACCCGCGGTTTATTAACCACACTAGTGTTTTCAAAAAAATAACTTTAGGTTTTTTTCTCTATTGTATATCTCCATATGTCACATTAAATTTCTTCTCATATTTATTAATTTACTTATTCTTTTTCTTTGGATTTAATTTTTTTTTTAACTTTGAGAATTAGATTTTTTAGATCACTGATTTTCAGGCTTTATTTATTTTCTTCATTATTCATTTAAATTTAAAAATCTCTGTTTATGTAGGCCTCTAGGTGCTTCCTGTATGTTTTACATGATATATCTTTATTATCATTCTCTTAAAATATTTTTGTATTTAATTTAATTTACTTGTTATCTATGGAGATTTTTAGATATATTGATTATTTTTCAGAGAGGATTTACTCATTTTATTTTTTGTTATTGATTTCTAGCTCAGTCCACTATAATTAGAAACCACATATTCTTTGATACAAATGCTTCAAAATTTATAGTAATTTAGTAATCTAATGTTAATAAGCATAGTTAATGTGTTAGTTATTATGAAACATTTCATAACATCTAACACTCAGAATAATACTTAAAGATATAAAAGCAAAGTATTTTATAATATTAAAGATGAAGAGCAGAGAAGAGAGAGAGATTGAAATAAAAGAAGCAGGAGGAAAAGGAACTGGCGACAATTTCAAGCACTTCTTTAATACCACTGACTCATAATACCAAATAGGATTCTTTGCACATAAGAATAAGAAAAAAAAAGAAAAAAGAAAACCTGCTAATGTCAGAATTATAGTGGGCTAAATAAGAACAGATGTTAACAAAATTTTGTCCTCATTCAAAAAAAGTAAAACAAAATGTGTTTATCCTTATTTGGTAATTTAAATATTTCAAATACATGTTATTCTTTATATTTTGAAATTCTTAACTTATTTTTCTTTTAACTGTTCTCAGCCTTCCTCCTACAACAATTCTATATTTATTGGTACTCCTACTTGATAAATTGTGCTAGCTCTCAAAATATGTTTCTTTCCAATTTGTATTTCAACTCCTCATGCAGCTCGTTAGTCATTAATTTTTTTTTTTCTTTATACATACAAAAGTCACTTTGAGAAAATGAATTATCATTCTCTCTAAAATAATTTTGGATAAAAAGGTAACTAACTATATCTCATAATATCAATTTTCAAAATAATATGCTGTTTTCTTAAAACAATAATAAATTCAAGGCTTTGTACATGAAATGTTTAAACTAAAGAGTTTTTGTTTTATTTTTTATTGTTTTACATATTTTCATTAACAGTTGTGATTTTGCACATGACTCTAAGGGAGTGAAAGTAAACATTAGTTACCCTTTAGCTCTGGCAATGATATTTTTACCAGTATAAATGCATGAGCGAAGGCAGAAATATCTTGTGGGTACTTAAGAATAACATAGCAGGAATGTTCATAGCAAAAGATCAGTGTAAAAAAAACTAAGGTTGTTGTTTTTATGTCCAGGTTTGTGTCAATAATTAGGAAAAATGTTCGTTGGTCATTCTGAATTAAAATATGGTGATCTAACTCTATTCTCACTTTCTGTTTTGAGTCAGTCACTAGGCCACAATTAAGCCAATTAAGTCACTTAATAAAGAATGTTCATAAAGACCTATTTGCCAAATTCACATATATCAGATATAATGCTTCTTAACAGCTTCACCTTTTTAAAGCATCTTTGAATTTTTCATGTATTGTAATATTCAGACCTTTGCTTAAATCTACTTTAAAAACAAATCAAAATAACAAATGTTCTTTATTATAATCAGCAAAATTAATATTAGAGGTATAATAATATAATAATAGTATTAATTAAGAATTTATACTTTTTGAATTCTAAACTATTATTTTCTTGAACTCACAACACATGGCTTATAGTTTATTGACTTCACTATTTTGAGTAGTTTTGCCTCCTTTTGACAATTTTTTTTGGCGGTTTGGCTTGTTTTTTTCATACAAATGATCTCTCTATTAAAAAGTAAGTCAATTATTTCTTCACAGGCATATGGAGCCAGTGGTCTGTATTTAATAATTTTATTGTGCATGCGCATGTGCATGTGTTTGCATATTTTAAAAGATACTTTATTATCTTTCTTTTTGATTGCTTTAATAATTTCTTACTCAATTTTATTTTAGTTATCTTCAATTCATATTAGTTTATATATGTTTTTGTTTGTTTCTCCCTTTTTCTTGTGGGAGAGGTTATCTCCATTTATGAAATAACATTGAATGATCATCCAAAGTTGCATGTATTTTTTTCCCCAAACAATCATGTTTTAAATCCAGCAGTGGTTAGGTTTTGTTTCCTTTTATTGGCTCACTTTTCTCATGTATGGATTTATATTATTATGGAAACATTCTGAAGATGCAAATTGGGATTTATTTAAAATATTTTAAGTTTGTACTTTAAATATAGAAATGTAGATTATATGCCTACACATATATTTTTCTTGATTGTTATTTTCAAGTTTTATATTTTCTTCAAATATCTCCTTAATTTTGGTGACCCATTCATAAATAAGAAAGCATTAATTGGAAAGTTTCCTGAGAATTATGTGAACAGGATTTTTGATATGCCAGAATGTATTGTATGATGACCAAAAAAAGATAATTAATATTTATTTTTTAAGGGAGGAGATATATAAATGCTAACTTAAGCTTTGTTTTATTTGGGTGGTGATCTTTACCACAAAATAACTGTATAACTTATTCAGAAAAGAAATCAAAGGTAAAGATGATCCAGTACGTGGAGTGATATATATGTTATGACAAAGGAGTTTTTGGTTGTGGGCCACTGACACTCATTTTTCGCTATCAAGCATATCACCCGACAGAAGGCTATTTTATGAAGAATCCCACACTGGAAAATCACACACACTGTGAGCCCTTGGAAATTAATGCTGGCATAGGCACTTCAGGGTAAAAGAGAAACTCTTTCCAGGATGCCTATCAATCACTGTCAAAATATTGATGCCCCTTCTAGATTTTAATGAGTCTTCTTTAATCCCTTTCCTTCCAAGTGGCTATTGAATCATATTGATTTCTTAGAGTTAGTCTCTTCTCGGAGATTGGATATTCAGCAGTGGCAGTAGCTAGGTTAGCCTTGGGGATGAGAACTCTTAGTGTTAATCTCACACATAGATACCATGTCTGTCAGTATGACTATTTCATTCATTGATATGTTGCACAAGATCTTCTATGTCAAGGATAGCATCTGGAAGAGTCATCTTGGCCACATAGTTCACTAGTATTCTGCTGTAAATGTCCTTTGGGAGACATTAATATTTAATACAAAAGATACACCTTGTGTTACCATTACTATAGATCTACATATATACCTCTGTTTTTGGATCTCTGAACAGCATCTGTCTCTGCTCTCATTCCTGATTACTGGACAATAAATCAAACCATTTATTTATACCCATGATTCCATGTATATCTTTACTTTGAGGAATCTTTAAACACAAAGTGAATGATCACTTATAGTGCTCAAAGCAAACCAAAATCTTTTTGGGCCATATATGAGTGGGACGAAAGATATCAGGGGAAAAACTATAGTCCCACTCATATATGGTAGTAAAGGTAATGTTTTCCTCTTAAACACAGGTTAGATTAAGTTAACTAGCAGCCCCTTGTAAATTTGCTGTTTCCTGGTCTCACGCTTTCTCATTGTGACAAAAATACACTATATTCTTAATGGCCACCTGGGCATGCCTCCATATTTCCATACTACCAATAAGGGGTTTGGGGGAGGGGCCCAGGGGTATTTGTTGTAAACATGAAGCTCAGGCTTCTTTCTGTGCTGTGAGTGATAAAATCTTTTGTCCCTGAACCAGGAGTCTTATGTCCTCTGTCGGAATCTATGAAATTGTGACAAGCTCACTTGTTAACTTCAAAATAGGGTAAAATGTCACTCAGCCTATTCAAAGTATTTCCCATTTGTATCTATGTCCCTGGCCTAGAAACAAATCTGATCATAATCAAAAGGACAGCTCACAATTTTTTTTCAGGTTTTATTCTAAAACAATTTTAGTGTTATTCATGAATATAATGAATTTAAATTTCTAATTTCTATCTGGCTGTGTGAAAACATATAATAAGTATTCAAAGGAAAATAGAGAAGGCCAAAAGTGTTTGGACTGTGGGACATTACGTACATTATTGAAAATAGGTTAGGAATAAACTATATTAAGTCAAATATCTGACACTGCTTAATGACAACTAAATGAACACTCCCCTTCAACTGGACTCATATAGAAGTGTTTATTTAGTAGACAGAATTTGGATACTTATTGTTTTTATACTAGATTAAACAGAACAGTAGTGTCAGAGGTACAAATGAGCTTCTAAGAGTTTGGCTTATAACTGAGTTCCTGAAAATAAGACTCTTTGCTAAGTGATAAATATAATGCTGTTAATTAAGTAAGTATTACGAAATAGTATTTAAACAATAGCCATTGCTGTATAAAAAACATTGTGTTTAACAATTTGAAGAAAAATATGCTGATGACTTTAAGAAATTAAATCAAGTTTTTGGTATGCAAATGTTTAAAAACAATGTTAAGTGTTTCTATAATTCTATAATGGTGAATATTAAATGTATAATTTCAGTTACTAGCTGTATGTGAAATGAATAATTCACATTGTTAGGTGGGCATCCTAATAGAAAAATAATTGTCATATCCTAAGAATCTATGTGAGATGACCGCTCAACATAATAAGAGAGTACAGTAATTTTGCAAGACAGTATGGATTTGAGTGGCGGCTACACATTTTGTTAGCTGTGTAAGCTTAGGCAGTTCATTTTATACTCTGAGAATCCATGTCCTAATGTATATTTTCAAACAGGGATCAACTATGGTGATGGATCCAGACTCTTCCTTAGACTTTGTTTATGTCAGCTTTATAATATCGTATACCATAATTACCTTATATATTTCTGCTGCCTTTACTAGCTTATGAACTCCCAATACAGAGACATGATCTCATTCAGTTATGCAACTTTCAGATATCTAACACATTACTTGTATGTAATTGACTATTTTTGATTGTCCTTATTTTTAAAAAATCATGGTAAGAATGATGTCACTGACCTTTTATGGATAAATATAAACAGTCTGTGTATAATTATTAAGCTATTGATTAGATCATACTGAAAAAAAATTCACTTGAAATGTTTTTAACAAGTGCTATGGAGAAAGTATCAATATTGGTTTCCAAAAGATCTAGGCTTAAATTTAACCCTATCTCTAATTAGATGCTTCAGTGCTCTTTCAGAGTTTTCTTATCTGCAAAATGAGGATAAAATAACTATATTGTTGTGTTCTGGAGAGGATTAATTAAAAGAGACAAAATATGTCAACCTTTGACATGATGAAGAGCATATATAGACTCTAAATATCTCAAGCAGTGCTATCATAGCTGTTTTGATAACAAATGACAAAATTTCAAAGAATCGTAGTTAAGCATAGAATCCTGAGAAGTCATATCCTAAATTTTTTTTTAAAATAAGGCTTTTATTTAGAACTATGAAGAAAATAGAATACTAAACATAGATTGATAATTTTTAAAGATAATTTAAGTATAATTGACTTACTACAGTATTTACTTTTCAGAATTTCCCCAGTCTTTTTATTATTTAAATGTAGATGAAACTTTAAATATTTTGGTAGGCTTAAGTGTACGCTTATGATTAAATAGCTTACATTAACCAACAATGAATGAAAACAATTTTTTATATAATAAGTAAATCTGCAGTAAGATAGTTTCCTTAAAAATAAGCTGATTACAGAGATCTGAATTGTAGCTAAAATGTCAAATAAGAAATAAGCAGTTCATTAAAGAGTAGTTCCATGTTCATAAGCCAGAGGTCTATATATATAAAATAACTAGTGATATAGTATAGATCAATTATAGTGATTTAGATATCAAATTTTGAAAATTATATGACTTTTTGTGTTCCAACTCATGTATATTTAGAAAGGTGTTGACCTCAAAATTGACTTTAAGATATGATTTCAATGAGTAAAGGTTATTGTTTTTATTTGTACAGAAAACGCTGACCTTTACCTGAACCCTGTGATCCTAGAAAGCAGTGAAATTTAAGAAATCTCCCCACTGTATGTGTTTTGTATTTTAGAAAATGACTTACCACAAAGAACCACCATTCCTGTGTCTTAGATAAGACTCATGGATCCCTTGTTTTCTTACGACAAGGCCAAACACAGACCGTCCAGATTTCTATCTTGTCTCAAAAATGATTAGTTGAACTGCTTGTCTTCATTGGTCAATTGAAACAAAATTCTTGGTAACCAAACTTTGATTTAGATTCTATTCTCCCCAACCCTCAGCTTTGGCCACCCTTAGCCTAAGCCAGCACACAGTCCTTCCTGAGCACAGACTTTTTCCAATTCCTCACACCTGGTTCATTCTAACTGTATTCTCTCTCTAACAGAAAAACTTTTTGAAAGTAACTTTAGCAAAATGATCAAAATAAGACATCTCTCACATTCATCCCTCTCTAAATGACAATTATTTGTTATTCATCCATGGACAAAATTGGTTTTGTGGGAGCTGTGGGACCCAGGTATATATGTGAATAATACAGACAAATTTTAGGTAAGTATTATTTTTTTTTAAAAAGTGTAGAGTCTGAAAAATAAAGCACTAGCAATAGTAGAAAGAGAAAACAGAGATTTTAAAACTGAGTTAATAAGGACATTAGAGCAGTACATATGAAAAGCTTTATGAATGTATATATATCTAGCACAGTGGATGGTGTATTATGGCCCACAGGTTATCCAGCTTGCTGCATATTTTTGCTAATCAAGTTATATTAGCGTACAGCAATGATCACCCACATTTAGCTACATTTGTGCTGAAAAAGTATAGTTGAGTTCACTGTAGCAGAGACATTTTGGCCTAGAAATCTTAAAGTATTTACTATCTGACCCTTTATAGAAAATGATTGCCAACCTTTGGTCTGGTAGAGAAAATAAAGATTAGCAAATGTTTCTAACAGATTTTGAGAAAAATGAATCAACCACAAATTAAAGAGAAAAATGACAGATAATTGGAAAATATTCTATACCTAAGCTATAATTAGGCAACAAGAGTACTGTGAGTGAAATCTAACCAAAAAAGAAGCATTGAATTAATTATATTACATAAAATATTATATTTCAAAGAATGCAAAGAATGTAAAGTTTGGTAACTTACTCTACAATGCTAGTATAATCTAAAACTTCATTTGGATATGTACTGACAGAAGTTAAAAATCTCTCTTAAGAAAACATCTTAAAATCTTAAATCAAATATTAGAAAATAAAGTCAATAGAATACTAAAATTATCATATCTAATTACAGTATTGGTGAATTCTTGGCAAATAAAATCAGTTTAGCAATTAAATTATTTCTAGAAGTCTTTTCTAGTAACATTTTCTTATGTTTTTACACCTGAAATATATTTGGGTATTTTAAAAAGAAGTTTGGCTCTACCAAGCTGATCAAATTGTCTTGCCAGACTGAATAAGCCTAATACTATTTGCATAATGACATTAAAAAGGGAGACACAGAAACCAATATATCTTTGTTACTATAGATATTTTTTCAGTAGTGCCTGGGTTGGAGACTTCAGTTATGAAAACAAGTAGAGACAGCTCCTTTCTAGGGGCTGCGTAGTCTTAGTCAGTCATTAAAAAACTATTTGGTAGAGATATTAGGACTCTACAGTTTAAAAGACATTGGAACATGGATATCACCATCGATATACTACATAATATAAATATATTGATACATAATGGAATTTAGAAAGAGAAAAAAAGATAGGGTATTATCCAGTTATAATTTTCTAAAACACACTCTCAGCACACATAGAGAAATCGGGCATACTTCTTATGAAAGATCCTTAAGTACTAAACATTTTGCATGGTGATCTTTCCATATTTTATCGACAAACCATTTTCTCTGTTTTTTTTTAATACACTAATTTTCTAACCAAAATATACTAAACTGTGAAACCAGTTGCTCCTACATCTTGTCTCATGATTAACACAAAGTGCTCCCCCTACATTCTAATCAGTGAAGGATTCACACAACGTAATTGAAATTAAATATTGTGTCCCATATTTGTATGTATGTCTGTGTGTGTGTGAATATATGGTCACTTTAAAAAAAAAAACTTTTATCTTAGATTTGAGTTTTTCAAACATGCTGTATATGACCTTTGGGTTTAATTTGCCTTTTTTTAGGAATTATTATTATTATGTAACAATAGTGAGGTACTCAAAGTGTAAATTAGAAATCTTTGGATCTATAGATTATGAGGTTTATTCTTTTTCTAATGATAATGAAATGAGAGAATCTATGAAATTATTCATATTGTTTTCATAGAAAACATAAGGTTGCATAAAATTGTGTGCTGCTGTTACTGTTTGCTATAGAGAAACTAACCTCAGTGTAGTTATGAAAGCAGTGTATGAATAGATTTATAATATCAAATTGGATAATTCATTTTTGCTTATTTATCTATTTAAAATTGATATATGAAACTTTTATATTTCTGTTTTATCATTGCTTTAAGATCAACTATAGTGAATACACAACTCTAACTATATTCAAATTTTTTTTTCTAAAAAACCCACACTAAATAGACAGATTATTATTAATAGTATTGTCATTATATAAAACCAGAAATGTGAAAGGATAAAGTAATGTGGAGCTTAGAGCTAACTACAAATATGTTTTAAATATAGTAATTAAATGATAAGGATTAATTTAACTGTAGGTGACAAAAGTACGAGATAATACTGTAATAGTTTTCAGCACTGTTGCTTTACAATGCTTTTGTGTATCTATGATAGCAAACAAGAACTTTCTAAGTGTGTGATTCTTAAGCAACAACTTAGGCACTTCTCCACGAAATGAGCATATTGTAATGAGTTGTAAAACGGAATCCCTGCTGTAACTCATTTGTACTTAAGACTCTTTTCAAGAAATTAAAAAAAAAATTCTTTATTTATAACATAATTGCATCTAAAATTCAAGGATAAGTGAATTTCATAAATTTGTCAGCATTAATACATTACCAGAATGTTGTTGGAAATGCCACCTTCAATGTAGTTCACGTCCAGGAAATAACAGAAAATGTCCTATTTTGTGCAGCTAATTTTTTATAAGCACATGTCTTCTATTTAAAAATTTGCTCTTCCAATTCCTATTTCATTGAAAATAATACAGAAACAAAAATCACTGGAATTGGGTCATTAATTACATTGTATATCTTAGTGTTATAAGCAAAAAGGTATGCCCAACATGAAAACCATTCTCATAGCACTGTTTCTAGAAATAGATAATAGAGACCCCAAAAAGGTAATGGATTCATTTAAAAATAACTTTTCATTTAACGAATATGTTTAGTATTACTATTGTGCTAATCTTGGCTTTGTAAAACAAAGTTTCAGCTATTTTTTATGTCCTGGTAAATTTTGTGTGATTATGGTGCTATTCTTTTCTTGAATGTATATGATATTTTACTGGTAAATTCAACAGGACCCAGAGTTTCTTTTGTGGGAGTAACGTTAATTAAAATTTTAACTTATTTAATAGAAATGGGACTACATCTATATACTATTTTTATCAGGTTATTTTAGTGACTTTTCCACTTCATCTAAAATTTCAAGTTTATGATCCTAATGTTTTTCATGAAATATTGTTATGGGAGTTGTTTGTCATAAAGTTCATGAAATGCTCATCTGAAAAATTAAATGGGGATACTAATTATCTACTTAGTCTTGATTTCTCACTTAATGTCACTCTAGTGAGAAAACATATATTTATTATTTCAGTCTGTCCTTTGGTATTTGTTAAGACTTACTTTGTGGGCCAGAGAAGGATCAGTTTGTGAATTCTATTCCATATGAAATTCAGTGCATATGTGTCTTGCTCTTTGGAGTGTAATGTTGAATATACATTCTTTAGATCAATCATGTTAATCATGTTTTCCAAACCTATATGCTTTATGGTTATATTTTTACATGTACTATACCTATTTACTGAGATGTATTAAAATCTTAAAGTGGTTTATCTGGATTTCTTTCTCCTTTCAGTTCTCTTATTTTTTCATTATATAATTTAAGTATGGTTTCAGGTACATACATTTTTAGAATTATGTCATTTTGTTGGATTTTATTTTTGATTATTACAAAATATACAGTATTTTTGCTTTAAGGTTTTTTTTTTTTTAAGATATTACTGTAGCTTCACCAGCTTTCATTTGGTTAGTTTCAGAGTATATATATTTTTGCTTTCTTCTTACTTTCAACATTTTTATGTCCTTATATTTAATACTTCAATATGATATTGTGAGTAAATTATCTTTTTGACCTTTATTTCCATTCATCAGTGTTTTAAAAATGTTTTGTAGTTGATTATGTTTTATCCAACATATTCATTGTTTTAATCCACCCTCATGGGAAACTTAAATCCTCTTCCTTTTTCTCTTCCATCCAATCCAACCTGCATCTGTGGCCTACTGTTCCAATAAAATATTCCTACTCATTTGTCACCAGTGACCTTCGGTTTTTCACTGCAAATGGCTCTTTTTAATCCTCATAAAGTTAGACAATTCACTACTATATGAAACATTTATTATATTTCCTTTAGGAAAACCTAGATTCTTTTGGCTTTTATGACATCTTGATCTTATAGTTTCACTTCTATATTTAGGCCACTATTCAATTAATTTTTTTTCTTCTTTTATTTTTATAATTCTTCAAATCTTTAAATCTATCAAATCAATCTATACTTATGATGATTATGTTTACTAAGGATCAGTGACATTTATATATTATTTATATATTATATTAAGGGCCTTGGCCCTTGGCAGGTTGTACACCACTCTATCAATGCCAACCTAATAATAAATACAGTATTATGTTAATATGCACAGTATTCACATTAAAGTATTTGACCTCAGATTAGGTAACTAATTTGATTAAGTCTTTTAATTATTAAATGTTGAGACATATTCCAAACTCTATTTTAAGTTCAATTTAGGACAAACCTACTCTCAAAATTCTCTCTACAATATCTCGATACTCCCATAATAGTATAGTCCTGTTATAACTGAGAACAATGCGAAGACAGAGGAAGAAATAAAAGGTGAATAAGTAGTTAGCCTGAAATAAAAGGTGAATAAGTAGAAAAAATATAAATGTTGGCATAAAATATAGAAGGAAGAGGAATTGGGGGCAAACACATATTTTTATTTCTCTCTCTTTTTTTGTCTATAAATTATATCTTGATTATAGTTATAAATAAATGAGCAAAGCAACATATTTTAAAAGGAAAAAGATTGATGGTTACAATTTGGAGTGCTCATGTACAGATTACATCAAATTGGGTAATGGAATCATGAAATTCTATAGCTGTTTATTTTTAAGGGATTGCTTTGTGATGTGCAAAGTAAATATCCAAAGACAGAATGTTGATTCATACTGACAACAACCATAGTATTAATTTTAGGTCCTACTGTCATATTTGAAGGAAAACACAATTAATTTCCATTTTTGCTCTTTAACATTCCTTCAAACACATGTTTTAGAAAGATTCAGAAATTATAAAAATCACATTGCATTTAGAAATATTCAGAAGTTATCAAAATTCAAGTATCAGAAGTATTATGTAAATTATAAATATAAAAATGAAAAAATTTTAGAAATAACTATTTAAAATATTGAAAAGTATCTTGAAACCAAAAGTCATAAATAGTAAAAACCATAAATATATGCATTTTATTAATTTATTTTCACAGTATTTTCAGTTAAATATTTTTGTTTTAGTCTTCGTCTCTCTCCCTTCTTTCACTTCCTCTTTCTTAGTCTCTCGAACTTATACAATACACACTAATGTATTGGCTGTAAATTTTAAGGATATTAATTAAGTCTGACTAGTAAGTTCACATTTGTTTATACCTAAAATTTTGATGCCATTGCTAATTTCAAGGTTATTTACATTTAAGATTGCTTTTAAAATACTTAAGAGAGGAATTCTCAACTATACTAAGTAATAGGAATGAGCCATAGAAGAAGTTTATATTACAAGTTTATGTTACTTTGGAAATAACACTGTCTTAGTAGTCACAAGCCCCCTTGTTTATTTCATAAAAATCAGGACATATCTTTTTAGAAGTTTATAGTTATATTGAAGGTACACATATACATATCTATGTGTGTACATTTTCCTTTCATGTTTTTATATAATATTTGGTAGTAGCAATTGTCCCTATAAGATAAAATGAAATTCACTTAGTTGATTGATTAGAATCCTACATAATTGTTATGTAATTATATTTGGCAATTTTAATAGAAATATATTGTTATGCTAAAGGAAGTTGTATATGTAACTGACCTTCTTTTTAGACCTCATTTTGAAAATTGCTTTCAGTTATTTTTTTTACAAAGACTTGGTAAGTAAATCTGTTTGACTAAATTGAGCAGTCCTTTATTTTTCTAAATAAATAATTGGCTGGTTATCAAAACAATTTAATTTTATTTTCTGCTAATTAATGCAGTCATCTTGATAATTCCCATAATTTTAATTAGCATATTTTTACATTTGTAAAATATTTAATTTGGAATGTCTGAGTGGTTCTAAACTTACAATATTCTTATTCGTTTTCCCAAGTTAAAATAGTTTAATCTTTCACATGTATTTTATAACCCTATGTCAAAGATGTTTTAAACTTTTCTCCCAAGGTTAATATAAAGGTGAAAGTGATTCCTTTAAAGATTTAAGGGAGAATTATATAAGGAGTTAATGTTTAAAAACAAAGAGAACACTATGAGTCTTTGAAATAATTGTTACCCATATTTTTTATCAATTTTGAAGACTTTTGTTAATTAGATTTTATGTTAGAATGTATGTGTAAGATAATTAGTTTTCAAACTTTTGGCCATATTTCACCAGGTTTTTTGAAAATCTCCAGATAACTGCCTTGTGCTTATTTATTATTACTATTAAAACTTATTTTTCTACTTAAAAAAATAAATGCAGACTAAAAAATGATAACTTCTGTTATGCTTTATAAATCAGAAAAATCATGATAACAAAAAATGTGAAAACAAAAGTTCTAGAAGATAAAAATTATGATAACATAAAAAAACACAAGTTCTAGAAGTAAAAAAAATAAAAAACTAATTAAGGATCAGTAGAACAATTGCAAATAGGATATATGATATAGATTCAAAGATTTATTAAGAGCAGGTTATCTCAAACTTAAATAAATATGAGTCTCACAAGATATGTAAGAAAAAACCTTTTTAAGTACAACCAAAAACAGTTTGTTACTACTAGTACATGGCATTATATATTCAAAATCCATGTAAACATAGAGAAATCCATTTGAAAATACACACAAAAGTGGTTTATTTTAAATGGAAGCACTTTGAAATCACTGATTTATATCTACTGGAAACATGATTTTTCTGGAAAAGCTGATTTACCACAAGTGTACAAAAGAACTAATGGAAAGGAAAAGAGAAATAAGAAAAATATTGTGTTCTGTTTTAGCTTTCTTTTTATTTTAGAAATTAAGCTACAGAGAATAATTTTCTCCAAGATAGTCTTTGAACAAAGACATCTCAATAGATTTATACATTTTAATGATTTTGAACAGGACCAAAGTCAAATCATAAATGAAGGTATTCAAATATAGTTAGTAAATTGTTGAGTAAAAGTGTGAAATTTCAGACCTCCTAGATGTAATGTTGCAGCTTATTTGCTATGAGCAGACTTGTTATTATCATTACATTATTTATACCAAATTTACAAGCAAGGAAATAGTGCAACAAATAAACAGTAAATTGAAACCAATTCTATTTCTCATCTCGTGTTTCTCATACAAAATGTGAAAAGCACACTTTCCTTCACTTCTCTTGTTCTGTGGGCTGATGTAGCATCTATTTCTTCATATTTTCTTAAATTTCTTTCCATTCCTTGTTAAGACCTCTTCTGCTTCTCAAATACAAAAACTCTTATATCCACATTTTACCATGATCCTTTGGGGCAAAGGGGGAGACAGATAAGAAACCAGAAGTTCTTGTGGTAAGCTTACTCAGATATTACTGAATTGAATCCAGAGTTAGATTATTTCTGTGCCTGTCAGTTACTGTGAAGACAGGAGACTTGCAATAGTTGTATGCTGTGGGAAAAAAAAAAAAAGGAAGATGAACTGAGGAGAATAAGATAGTATTTAGGGATAGCCGATGGAAAACTACATTAGTAGTTCAGGAGAGAGAAGGTTGCTGGCAGTGGAGAAGAAAAAGGAAATTGGTACATAATTTGGAGGAGAATGTGCAAGATTATACTAATTTCAGTGTAGAGATAAGTGAGGGCAGTCTTTATGGGCAATTCCCTCTTGTTCAATAACTAATAATGGTTCAAGTTACTGGAACTAGAACTAGAGGATAAGTATGTCTAGATGAAGTTTATTAACAAACAAATGGGACAATGACTGGAATGTATATGAAAGAGAGGAAGTTGTTTTAAAATGAGAGGTAATATACTGGATTTGCATGGAACCATTCAGAAGAGAGAAATGGAGAGGGGGAGGTAGTGTTAGAGATTGAGATAGAGATAGATGATAGATAACAGATGACAGATGATGGATGATGGATGGATAGACAGACAGACAGATGATAGAGACATCAGAGAATTAAGGGAGGATATAACTTAAATATAATTGTTATTATAGAGAATGTTGTATTTTAACAGTGAAAAGAGAGTTAATAAAGATCAGTTTAGGGAACTTATTTTCTTTCTGTTTCTGTGTCTCTGTCTCTGTGTCTCTCTCTGTCTTTCTCTCTCTGTCTCTCTTTGTCTCTCACTGTCTGTCTCTGTCTCTGTTTTCATCTTTGTCTCCCTCTCCCTCTCCCCATTCCTATCCCTCTCTCCATCTTTCTTTCTCTTTCTCTCTCTCTCCCCTCAATAGCAGTTTTTTATCCAATCTGGCAAGTTTAATCCAGCAATAAGGAAAACAGAAAGAGAATTATGCTTAAGAGCCAAGACCTGAAAACTTGGACAATTAAATCATAAATAGAATCTAGTATATGCATAAATACAACATACACAAGATAATGTGGTTCTCAAGAAAAAAAAATTAAAAGTATAATTAAAGCCCGCAAAGTTCAAATATAAAAGCACAGGCAATTATTTCGCTATTGCTATAGCAATTAAAATAGTTTTATTTGTCCCTTTTACTAATATCTTATCTTTATGAGTCTGACCTTTAGAAGAAAATACCAAGATGGATTTCTTGTTATTGGTCGGGAACTGAATAGAGCATGAACTAGTTCTATTAGTAATGCTACAAAGATTCTCTTGCTGTAAAAACACTTTTATTTTATCTTCTTTCTTAGGTAACAGAGAGATTCTACTGAAGATTTTGTAGCCAGTTTTATATTATGAATTTTTTATTGTGCATAGATATACCCTGGAGAGTATACTGAGGTTCTAATATCTATTTTGTATTCATATTCATGTTTCTAATGGTAAAAATAAAAACAGAAACATAGTTTGTGAGAGTAGTAGAGGCCCAAGATATCTTATCTCTTATCAAAGTGCATAGAGTTTACAACTTATGTTTGATTCAAGACACTTGAGAATGAAAGAATACTACTATTGATCAGATCAGAACAATTGGTATCACTTGAGGATCTCCTGGACAAAAGGGCCTCTAATCTTTAAATAAAAAGCATTACAATACTCTTAAATCTCAATTCAACACTATCTAAACGAATTTGATGTGGGACCTTTTGAGTAGACTTGCTGGACAAATACATCAATTTCAATTAAATTTGAACTTCAAATAAACAATAAATACATTTTATATAAGTATGCTCAAATATTACATGGGTATACTTAAACTAAAAGATATTTGTTGAATATCTGAAATTTAAATTTATATGGGTGTCTTGTACTTTCATTTGCTAAATGTGCCTACCTTATTATAAAAACTCAAGAAAATGGTTTTGGTAGATCTGGTTTGCATACAGATGAAATGGGGAGCAAGAAATGTTCAATGGCATTTTGACTGCCTTTTTTATGGCTTATATCATGAATAATTATAGTTATAGGTTACATGGTAGAAAGCAAAATTAAAAATCCCACAACAGTGGGATTTTCCTTATTGAAAATTCAATTCTTCCACAGTTCTTCATTTTTTGTTACATAATCCCTTTATGATACATTTTTATTCATTTGAACCATAAATTAGGCTTTAACTATGACCCAAAACCAGGCAAGATTAGTAAACATATAAAACTATTTTATATTAATACTCTGGAATATACTCTTCCAGATAAATATGTCTAAATTTCTTATGCACTGGCATCTTTTTTATTACTTAAATAATTATGTGTCTTATACAGCATAAATTAGGCAGGGTTATTAAAGTATTAACTGATTGTTTGACCCTAATGCTTTAGATATGTGCCATGCCCGAGTAACTTTGTTAGAGGTTTCATGCTGGTAAAAGTAATACACGTTCTATATCTTCTATAGACGATATAAGAATCATTTTAAAACCCAAAGACATAGTTATTCTAAAATAAAAAGAAAAAAAAGTCATAGGATTTTTGATGTGATACATTTCATCTCATACCCTAAATTTCCTCATCTCTTAAAACTGATGTACATTTGACCAATTTGAAAGATTTTCTATCCTGACAGCAGACCACAGGCATTATTCCAGCTGATTCAACTGTTTCAGTGGGTGTTATTTGAGTGTCCCTGTGTGCCCTGATTGCTTTGAACAATTACAATTGTTCAAACTGCTAAAATGGAATAAAATCTACTTTATTCTAAGAGAAAATCTTTGGCTCATGGAATCTATTTTGTGAGAATTGATTTACAAATAACTCCAGATAAATCTTTAGAGATTAAATAGAGAAGGCATGGGGTATTGTAATTATAAGGGGAGAACCCACATCATTTAATTATTTCCTTACCATTGGATAAAATATACCAAACTACTGCCTTAAACTTTGTATTAAATGTATTAGTCTTACATTTTAAATATTTTAACCTTGCAGACATCAATATATTTGAATTTAGCAAGCTTAGACCAAAATATTTTCTTACAAAAAATCTTTTTTGATAATGTACTTAATAATTTGTGTGACTATAGGTGCAAATTATCATGGAGCACCTACAAAGCTCAGGAAAAAAGAAATTTTTGGACTTTTTAGTGTTTTTTATTTTAGTTGAGAGTATTTGAAATTAAATCACGAAGGAGCTCTTATGAATATACATCTTCATGAGATTAATTTAATCATGATTATCAAACCAAAGTACAGTTGTTTTAGAAGAAATTTGATTTCATCTTCTCTTTCTTAAAAATGAGTAGGTAGAAATCTTTACCCAGGAAAATTATTTATTTAAAACAAGCTATATTTATTTATGGTGTTTCATAGAATAAAAAACCTATTGAAATATAATATTGTGTACACACAAATGTGAATAAAAGGGAAAGTTTTTCTTGACAAAGATTTCATGGAAATGTGCACTTAAAATGGCCCCAATAATAAAATACAGTTTGAATAGTTCATAAAATCACAAGTTTGCAAAATAAAAATTTTGAAAACATATAGCAAAGACTGTTGCTCCCACTATCTATTCACACCACCCTCTCTGGAAAGGTTTATTAGTAAATGTTTTTTTTTATGCAAATGTATGCACACACACACTTTCATATTAAATGAAATCATTTTATTATGCATCTTAATTTTTTTTTTTTTTGCTTAATATATCTTGAAAAGTTTTGGGGAAGGAGAAAAATCCTTCCTAAAAATCCCTCCTGAGATTTTATTACCCTATGCTGTTTGAAATTGTGATATTGGCCACTTTTTCTTGTCTCAGGGCTCCTGTGATTTTTATTAGTTGCAGAGATTTTTGTCCTATTTCTGCAAATAAAAAATGTTTGCTGCATATTATATATGCATATACATATATATATATGTATGTATTTTTTCTGTATCTATAGTAATGCAAAGAGTTTTTGTCTCCATCAAATTTTACAAAACAATAACTGCTCTGTTATTTATTGAGGTAAAAATTTTCTTTACATTTTACTTAACCTTTGAACAAAATCAGTAGATTATAAACTCTTAACTCCTTAAGAACAGACTGCTAAATGCTCATGATTAGTATACAAATATTTAACATATATTTATGTACCTATCAAATGATATGTGTAATTATCAAGAATTATTTGTTTTACTCCAAATTTATTTATATAAGCCACACATGTCATTTAATTACAAAACATTAATATGAATAGCAAAGTGTATTGTTAGAAAAAAATAAATGTATTGTAGAAAGACATGATAAAAGCCTGTCATAAAACACATTAAAAAATAAAACTAATGTATGTATATGCATAAGTGTTTATGTTTTAAGTAAAATATCTTAGATTTGTATTTAAGTATTTAGATTTTTAAATGAAAATTTATGATTTTATACTTTAATGAGTGGTTTTAATCAGCAAACTCAAATGCTTTGAACAAAAGAGTATCTAACATAGAATTAAATAGTTACTTAATGCCATCCTTTCTTCTCTATATGAGATTTTTTTTTTTAGTAAAACTAATTCTTTCAGGTCCAAAAAATTTAGACTGCTAGTAGATTATTGTGGCATTAAAAAATGAAATGTGAGTTAATGGAGGCTAATGACTTATTTACCATACTATAGCTTTGGAAAACCAGCAAGAAATATAAATTCCAAAACACACCAAAGAAAATGTACTTTATGTCTAAGATTCCCAAGAATATAAATGTATAAAACTTTGATAATCACTTTTATAGTAAAATTATTTTATAAAATTATTTTTTAAAGTTTATATAATATTAGTACATCATATGTATAATACAAAATAATTTGTGGTATTGATGGCTGTATAGTATTTATGACATGTTTATATCCTTTCTTCCTTGTCTACAATAAAAATTCTCAGATTGCTTCTTCTACAGAAAAGTAAGATATTAACATAAAGCATACCCTTTAAAAGAAAAATATTTTTTCTCTATATTTTTTAATATAGTAATGCTGAGGAAACAAAATCAAAATATAAGAAACTATCATTTCCAACTATCTGCCAGATGTGTCATGTGAGATGTAATGAGATAATTCCCTATCTAGTTATCAATCTCATTTTTGAATGTGCCTATTTTTTTAATGGACAGCGAAGTGGATAATATAAGGGGCAAAAATCAAGATACTGTTGTACAATCTAAACTAAAAAAAATGGTACAACAACTTCAATTTTTCATTTCAATTTTAGGGACTTTAAAATGATCACTACTTTCTATCTGAAATGGACCTGGACATATAATGTTCAAGTTTCTGTTTAGATGACTTAGATTATCACAGATAAAATCTCTAGAACCTCATTGGGTTCTTATAGTGAGAAGTTAAGCAAACACTCAAAAGGAGGGCATATGTAACCATGTTGACAGGAAGAAGGAATATGTGACCATGTCGAAGTGCACCCAGAAGTCTTTCCATATGAAAGACAATCTCAGCAGGGGAAAGAATGTACCAACTTTGTCCAACTTGGGGGAAGTGGACTAACACAACACTAGCATTCTTTAGACATCTGTTTTACCAAAGGGAAGAGAGAAAAGCTGAAAAGTCTTTGTAAAATTCACAGCCCAGGGACACAGCCATTTAAAAAACTGATTGATAATCCTAGAAAAATTTGTAAATCATAAGTAAACTCGTAAATCATGAAGGACAAGGCTGTACTTTCCTTGGTACCTTGCTACCACAGCAACAGACCTGCAATAAAATAACAGCTGATTACAACTGAAAGAACGGCTAGGTGCACATATTCTTTAAATAGAAGTTTTTAGGGAAAGACAACAGGGAGACACAAATAAGGACATTATAGACAATAGAAACCTCTGACATCTACAGCTACAGTACCTATGAATCAAAACCAAATTTCTACCAAGATTCACATCGAAGCTTCACACTAAAGCAGCAGTCCCCAACCTTTTTGGCACCAAGGACCAGTGCTCTTTTGAGAATCTAATGTCTGATGAGCTGAGGTGGGGCTGAGGTGGTGATGCTAGTAGAGAACTGCTGCCAGTACAGATGAAGCTTCGCTTGCTAGCCTGCTGGTCACCTTCTGCTGTATGGCCTGGTTCCTAACAAGACACAGATCAGTACTGGTCTGCAGTCTGGGAGTTGGGAACCCCGAGACTAAAAGGCTGCTTTTCTCAGTTCCTATTACTGATATCATGTCCAATTTTCAACAAAAACTACCAGACATGCTAAAAGGAAAATAAATATATAGTCTGAAGAGATAGATCAAAGATCAGATCCAGATAGAACAGTATTTGTAATTATCATAATTTTTGTAATATAGGGAATTTAAAATAACTATGATTAATATAGTAAAGGTTTTATAGAAAAGTTAAATATATAGAACCAAAATAATTGAAAACATGTTCTTGCAAAAGCTTGTAAACAAATGTTCACAGTAGCATTATCATAATAAACAAGTGAAAGGACATTTTAGTCAATGACAGATCACATACAACCATGTTCCATAAGATTACAATGGAGCTGAAGATTTCCTGTCAACTGGTAGCTATTATAACTATAGCTCAATGCATCAGTCATGTGCTTGTGGTGATGCTGGTGTAAATAAATCTAGTGCATTGTTAGTTATATAAAAAATATAGCACATACAATTATGTACAGTACATAATACTTGGTAATGATATTAAATGACTAATTACTAGATTATGTATTTATTATACTATACTTTTTTATCATAATTTTAGAGTGTACTTTCTACTTACAAAAAAAAAAAATGCTGTAAATGCTATGCAGAGGATGCCATATCGGTCTGACTGCAGCCTCATGCATCTCGTGCTTACCGTGTCTCTTGAGTGCATCATTTTCTCTTGTGCTTGATTTAATCCCATGTCATTTTGTATAGCGACATTCTCTACAGGCTTGTAGCCTGGAAGCAATAGCCTATGCCATATAGTCTATGTGTGTAGTGGGCTATACCATCTAGGTCTGAGTAAGTACACACTACGATATTTGCAGAATGATGAAATCACTTAACAAAGCATTTCATAGAATGTATACTTTTCCTTAAGTGGCACATTACTATATACTTATTGACTAGGTATGGAATATGCTACTGTTTACCTTTACAACATCAATTCGCTCTTTATAATAAGTGAATCTCAATTTTGTTTTGTTTTGGAAAACTATATAAATCTTAGTTATAAATCTGCTTCCTCTAGTCTTAATTACAAATAAAACTTTTCATTTACCAATAAGGTCATCCCACAGTTTCAGCAACAAAACAGTAACATCAGTAACAGTAAACACAAAAAGAATTCTTCTAGTGATTTATACGAAAATTCCTTTTCTGAAATAGATTTCAAGGCTTTTATCTGTGTAGTTTCCATTGTGTTCTTTTTTTCTGGAACATGGCAATAATGACTAGAGCAGTGGCATCATCTTAGTTCAATGACAGAAAGGCTAGGAGAATTACTGGGCCGCTTCCTTGACAATTGAAGTGCTGAAATAACACTAACGGTGGCCTATATTTATTTGTTTTGTTGTGGGTTGTTGTTGGAAAAAAAATACACAAACACGAAGTTCATTAAATTTATTACAAAAAAGAAAAGTTAATAGGTTAACATGTACAATAACAGATATGTAAAAAACAGCAATTGAGAAAATATCTCCTCTACATTTTCATTTTACAGTTTTATATAAAAAATAACTTATTCACAAGCTCTTCATATGAAATGTGTATGCCTATAAATAGGTTAGATGACATTGACTATTATAAATATAATCAGATTATATATAATATGCTTCCTTCATAAAAGTAGATTTTTTAAATGTCAAATTTAAAATTAGAAATATTTTTATTGTCGAGAGAAGATTGAGCATCATATGAAATATCTTTAAAATTATACGTAAAAATATTTTACATGATATATATCAAAGCAAATATTTTATATGATATATATCAAAGAAAATTAGCTTTGGAGAAGAAAAATATTTAAATGTTAAAAAAAATATGACAAGGTAATAAAAAGAAAATGTATCTGTATTCTTGGTTTATTTTTAAGAAAAATTGGGTCAAAGGGATTTCTTTTTTTATATGCTGCATTCATTTACTAAATACTTAATTTCAGTGTCATAAATTAGTTAGCACACCACCCCCACCATGCCACATAAACACATAGGTGTAAAGAGACACAAAATCTCCTGAACAAAGATATCTGCCTCTCACCTTTCTACGGAGTTCCCTTAAAGCAATGATTTTATTTAATTAGATACATTTGTTTTGAGCATATACTCAGTTCTTGCCACTTAGATTGGTTTTTGAGATCGGAAAAAAGTGACTGTAACAAATCTTGACATTAAATATAGCCTAATTTTCTGAGGAAGTTTCTACCTCTTAAATTATAATTGGTTTTTGCCAGAAAATGAATTATGTAGAGACTAAAAATTTGATGGACTGTAATATGTATTGCAAGGACTCTAGGAGATTTTTACTAACACAGTTATCTTTCCTGAGTTGAATACCTTTGTCAAAGACATATTTGGGACTACTGATCTTTAATTTGCAGATTGGAGAGCAGGAAGGAATTCAGTTATCAAAGCAAACATGAAGTAAAATTATGAAAACAGAAGCAGACATCTCTAAAAATCAGTATATTAAGCTTCTGAAGAAATGCAAAATAGACATGCTGATGTAATCAAATTTATCCTTTGTGCTACTTAGATTTTTCTTTTAGTCAAAATATAATTATCATTAAATACAAATGAGAAAACCAATATAGAAGTAATTATAAATAATCTAAAAACAATATTTATTAAAATATAATTATTAAAGGCATTTTATTACATAAATTATATAAAAATTAAGAGCATAAATTTCATAATTAATGCTTTTAACAAAATCCATTAGATAAATAAACCTCTATGTATTCCAAAACTGCAATTAGTAACTTAATTGCATATATGAAGTTTACATTTTTCTAATACTGTAGAAGCAACAACTTATAAAGACTGAGATTTCCCAAAGAAAATGAGATTCTAATTAAATTGCAACATAGAAACCCTGATTCCTTCTGCCTGCTATCCTATAGAGTGTTGACTCGAGACTGCAACATTAACTCTTACCTGAATATATATCATGTGAGCCTAATCTTTAAACAAACCAACCAGTCTACATAGATGATAAAACACAGGTAGATATATAAATAATATTAGTATTTAAAATATATATATATATATATATATATATATATATATATATATATATAGCCTATTGGTTATATCTCTGAAGAACTCTGGCTAATGTAATTGCAAACATTGATTCACAAGTATTTTACTAGTGATGATTTTTTCTTTGTTGACACAATATGTAATCACACTAATCCTCTTTTCCTAAAATCGTAAAAGATAATTTATGTACTTATTACATTTTCAATTGCATTATTCTCCATTAGTCTCCTACCAATAGTCAACTTTTCAGAGAAAATTTTGTCTTTTCTCTCAATTTCTTTATAGAGATCAATCTGCTTTTATTTCACAACTTTCCACTTGTCTAGTTCATTTCTTTCTGAGTTTTTAAATAAATGTCTGAGTAATTTTTTCATAAATGTAAATGGTTATTTAATTCAAGTTCTTTGTGAGTGAGCTGATATATTTTGATTTTGATTTTCTATTTTCCACATTTGATTCCCATCAAATCTGTCTCAAGTTGAGGGCCCCAGTCTATGGAAGTCACAGTCAGTTCTCTTCAGAGCATCCAAATTGTCCTAAAACCATTAGGAACTTATCCATTTCATTGAATTATTGCAATGAGAGAGGCTACACATCAGGGAAACTATGGTACCACTCCTCACAAAAAAGAAACATAAAGATCTTAGAAGATTTTGGGGGAGAGTAGAGTTTAGTTGACATTGAGATTATAGTGTTTTGATAGGTTCAAGCAAAGGAGGGTTGTGAGTAAAAGAGTTAGAATTGATCTGAACTGAAGATTGGCCGTGGGTCCTGTTTCCTTGGAGACTTTAAAGTTAAGATTGATGTGGAGTGTTATGGCCGGAAGTCTGGGGTTTACCTGGGTTGTAAATCAATACTGCTTGACTGTGCCAAAGGGACACAGATGCTTCAGGCAAAGGGATAGTTGATTCTTCCTAATATAATTTAAAATAACACAGTTTCTGATAGGCTAGGATTTTAGATAACAGTGTTCCTCAGTGAATAAGAAAGCAGTAGTCTTTCTCAGAGAAAGAGAATGTTATGACACTATATAGTTATAGTGAGCCTTTCAGGGAAATATTGTTTAGTGTAAACTTTGCAGCTGATTTTTCCTGGGTCTTTTATTTCAATTTGATGAATGGTAGGGCATAATTTTACCATCTAGGTAATTTGTACATTTTTAGAAAGTCCTCCCAAATCTATTTGTGGAACTAGAGAGAAAAAAGATTCTAAATGAAAGAATGATAATGTCTTCTGATACATTTGGCATGTCTAGCTAAAGTCAGAAAAGTCTGAGAAACTCATACCAGTAGCAAAAATATAAAGCCTTTTATTAAAGAAATTTTAAAGAATACATATGGATGTATATATATATATATATATATATATATACATATATATATATATCTGTTAATATATATACATATTCTTTCACATATACATATATGTGTATATCTACACATGCATATGGGACAGAAAGTTATGTATACAAATAAAGAACTTAAAGCCATTATAAGAGAAATAATTGAATTAAACATTAATATACCATGATAGTATAGTGATAGGCAATGACAGATATATAAGAGCAGAATTCAGGAAGCATTGGAATGATACTAAAGAAATATTCTTATTATGAATTTTTCTTACATCATATTGCAGGATTATTATAACTATCAAAATCATCATAATTTCTAATTATTTCTTATAATTTATTGAATATATGTCTAAATATTATTAAAATTATGTTTAAGTTAATGTGAAATCAAAATGAAAAAGAAAAACCAAATTTACACTACAAAAATTTAAAATTTGACAAGTATTATATACATTTCTGGTTGGAGTGTAAAATGATGAAAACATTTTGGACGTGTATTTTGTATTATAATTTAAATTTGAATATTCACACACTTTGTGGCCTACAAATTCATCTCCTAAGAATATGCTTAAAAAATCCTCTTACATTTAGAACAATATTTATAGCAATCATATTCAGTGTGGAAAAAAATAAGAAGCAGCTTAAAAGTCCAATAATGTATAATATAAAAAAGATGACATAGTCATCTGAGAAATATTATACAACACTGCGTTTTTTATTGTTCTTCACACTAAAGAGGCTTATTTTTACCTCTGAGTATTTGTAGTTTCCATTCCTTCTACACAGAATAATAGTCTTCCAGATATCAGAGGTTAATTCCTCACTTATTTTAGGTTTCTCCTTTTGTCACTTCATTAAGAGGTATCTGTTACAATTCTAATATTTTAACCACTTGCAAAATTTTCCTCCCTATTTTGCTCCTAGTTGCTCCTCAATAACTTTTTAAAATAATAATTACCTCTATCAGAGCTACATTTTTATTTATTTGTCATATTGCTGAAAATAGAAGATATTTTTCGGTTTATTGTTGAATTTTCAGAACAAATAATAGTTACAAATGAGAGGTATTTAATACATTTTTGTTGAATATATGAAATGGTTAATGAATGAATGGATATGAATGGATGAATTAAAATATATTAATTTGATAAAGATGACATTATTTCTATTAAATAAATACAGAAGGCACAAAGACAGAGTATGCACAATAAATATTAAATAATATGATATGCAAAGGAATTTGGAAGAAATTAGAAATTACAACAAGGAAAATAAAAACCCAGTAGCAGTAGCAGAATTAAAATTTTCTTTGTTGGCAAGAAAAAGTAAAACCAGGGAGATGAAAACCCAAATAAATAATATGAGAGTGATATATATGCAAATTAGAAAAATAGATAATAATAAATGATAAGTAGATAGATAAAAAGAGAATGATTGAACTAGAGCAAAAAAAAAGAGAGAAGAATTAAAGAGTGTATTAGAGATAATATACCTTCCCAAGAGAAATGTCAGGTATATGGATAATTCTAAAAAATATATAAATCCTTGGGATAGTAAAGGAAAATAATATTTTTTCTTTGAAGTAATAAGTAGTATTACCTAGATAATCACCACAAAATGGAAGTGTGATGAATATTATTTAATATATTTACAATATATGTAATAACAGGTTGTTTTGATTAAGTGTAAATACCTGTAATGTGCCAATTATAAAAATATAAGAAAATGAAAAATTGCACTATAATGCACAGAAAGGAAAATATAAATGTCTTACTAGCATACGGAAAGATGAGCAATGTCAAGCACAATTATATGCAATGCAAAATTTTTTTTAAGTATTTTTTTTCTCAGTCCAACTGTAAAATAACTTTTCTATTAAAAATCCTTGGTGCACATTCTGCCCTGACCTTTGCTCTCTCTCCTTGCTGTGAATTGTAACTGCAGCACAAGGATTGTTGGCGTGCTTCCCATGTTTGACCCTTGACTCATCTATTGCTGTATGGGAATTAGGTTTCCAAACTGTATTAGCAAGGTTCGTACCTAAGCAGGAAAGAACAAATTGGAAACAGTTCCTTCCTAATGAAACTAAAACATGAAACAAGTCTGAAAACAGAGGTTTCCCTGTGAAAAAAAAAATGACTGAAACAGCATGAAAAATGAAACTAATAACCAAGCACCTGTAATCTTAGCTGACATTCAGTGCTTAGAGACCTAACCATGTCTTGTCTTCACATATTAAGACCTTTATATTCATAATATTTATGAATTAGTTGTCTCATTGATCAGGGTTTCTTTAATATATGACCTGAAATATACTTTCTCAGACATAACCTAATTTTCTCATATATCCAACTTCTGGCTATTGATTATTTCCTAAGTGATACTTTACTAAACATTGTATTTATACTGCTGCCCTAATTCTAATTCCATACAAACCCATGTTCATATAAAAATACACAGACAAACACATACATATAAACATACACATATAATCATATCATTTCTCAATATGGCCAAATTATACCCATTCTTAAAATCCTAGGGTTTTATTTTGTGGTTCTTTTAAAAAATTTATGCTTCCATCCCTTAAGTCTGGGTTGTTTTGTTCTTTTACACGATCTGCTGCAATAGCCCTTTGACTGCCCTTCTTCTCCAAATAGTTGTGTTTTCTATAAGTTAGACTTTTATCTCTGTAAACTGACAAACAGTGCATGATATGTATTAATGACCTTTAAATGTGTAACCCCTTCAGTGTGAACCCATGTTATAATAAAAGAAGAAAAATATGTTTTCTAATAACATTGGGTGGTAACGTAAATTAGACAATGGGCCTAGGTTAAGGCATTCAAAACAACGTGAAGCATGAAGAAATTTTTATGGGCACTAAACCTTTGAAATGCATTTAAAAAATAAACTTTGGCTATGTAAGAGACAGATATTCTAAGTAGATTATTATGGAAATTTTGGAAATATTAAAAATGGAAGTGTATATAAAGTTCTGAATTTTTATATGACAGAATCTCTTTGAAAATATGAAGATAAACAGGAGGATTCTAAGGTATTCAAATAACAGTGTTTCTAAAAGTACATATACACATTTTACTAAATTTAGCTGATAAAAGTAAAATAAAGCAGGGTGACGAGAGTGGGAATGGTGATCTCCAAAACTGAACACTGAGTAGGAAATGTGTGTCATTTGAGTCAAAATATTACTTTTTTATTCGAGCAAATGTTCAAATTTGAGTTATTAAGATATATTTTTAAACATAAGCATTAGGATTTCAATAGAATTTCCAAGGAAAATCATAACAAAAGGAACAATGCAAAAAACATATCACAAAATACTAAAGCTGTACAATAAATTTTTAAATTTCACTTTAAAAACTAGATTTTCATATTTCAATAAAATGAAATAGTAGGGGCCACACATAACTCTTCCTAGACAGATAATAAAAAAAATCAGTTTTCAAGACACTCTAGATGAAGCACTATAGTCTTTGAGAGGTGAGAAACAAGTGAATAGACACTGATTTCCCCAGCTTATAGCTTGAGAAAGTTTAATGAATATGGCATGGGGAAAAGGCACCAAGTAAGATCTTGAATTCATGAAACTGAAATGAGAATCCAGAGTTAACAAGGACATGGAGAATAGAACAGCACAAAAAGAGAATTCTGAAGACCCTCTGGAGTCTGCTTGAGCACATGCACATGAGGAAACTATCTAACGTTATAAAAGTATATATTTGTGGACTTTTTTTTTTTACTCAATATTTTCATATTAAGATTAAACAAATTTCTTGCTTGTAACTATAATTCATTTATTTCTATTATTCTTTCATACATGCTATATTATTGTACATCATTTATATTCTCTATTACTTATACATTATTTAGAATTTTGTTGTTTCCCCAAAGAATGTAATATATTGGGGTGTTTAAATCCAATATAATGTATGAATTAACATAAGACATTCATTTAACAATACTTGGTAATTGACCTATATATATATTTTAAATTCCTAATATTGAAGAATTGGTTACCCTTGAAATGGCATTTTGTTAAGATGTATATTGAACATCACTTCAAATATAATATATGAATATGATACACAATACACTAATAACTAAATATTTTTGGAAGGTAAGTTTGTCCTTCTGTTTCCTCATTTAGAAGTGAGTATGATGAAGTGAGTAGGATTGTCATGAGCATTAACATAAATAATTTAGGTTCAAAATAGGCAAAAATATTATCTATTAATACTAAATTAGTGAGAAGCTTTAAACATGCATACTTTGTTAACACTTTTACTTTTTATGCCATTCTTAGAAAGTCATATAGAAACAAGAGATATGCTTTTTCACTTTCTAGTGCCTCAAACTGTCATCTTTATCAGGACTCCACTGCACACATACTTTCAAACCTGCCAATAAACATCTTAACTACAGATTAACCAGGCTATTTATCTCAGTTTATCCTCAAGTCAGGTATTGCTCTAAATAGATACTTGGCTTTAGAGGAAGGCATCAAAATCTCTGGGGAACCACCTTATTTTTGAAAAGATTTCTTTCTCTCTTACTTTTAATCTTTTATGTCCAGTGCTTGAGTTTCTCTCTTATTATTTGCCTTTTAAAACACATGTTTACACCATTGAGTGCCTGCCTTGTTCTCTCTTTGAGCCCCAAAGTTTACTGATACAGAATTGAAGGCAACAAGGAAGGATTTTATGATAATGGTATTGTTCTCCAGACAAACAAAATTTACCTTTAATAGAAAGGTGTTTTTCTTTCATTCATTTAAAGAGGCACTTATTCCTCTGATTCTTTCTTTCTCTGAATTGCACACTAAATTTTGCTAATGAAATATTACAGGCAAAATTCACAAATCTTAAGCAACTTTCAAGAAGAATATATGCATAGAAATCAGTTATTTTAATTTTGAGCCTACCACTTTTTTAAATGTTTTTTTCTTTTTATCATAGGAAACTTTACACCTGAGTGTTTATTATTATAACCTATTGAAAGCAAGAGACAGTGGGTTATGTCGAAAAAATATTCCACAATATTTGCCATGAGATAACTTTTGCACATTTATTCATTATATCTCAGAATCTATGATTTCTAAGAATGTAATAAAAATAACTGAAAACACATGTGATATTCACTAGTGTTAGATACCATTTTAGCTCAAATTAATCATTTTTAAATATCTACAATGCTTTTTGGGGGTAGAGTCAGTTGGAATGATTATTTTGATAATTAGACTGGAATGAAGATACACACTCTACCAGATCAATGTTGCACATACATAATACCCTGCAGAAATGGGAATATGGGTATGTGCACCAAGGGAGCATTTGTTATATCCTCAAAAGAGAAATTGTTCAAATTACCATGAATTGAGAAAAACAAATAAAATAAATTGTGGTATACTCCTATCACTGAGCAATAATAATTAAAATACAGCTACGGAAAAAAAAATGGAGGTGGTGGTGGTGGGGGAATAATATCATGGACATATAACTAAATTCAAATTCTACCAGGTACTACAAAATACCAAGATCATAGGTAAATACTAAGACACAGATAGTAAGTACAAATAACAGAACATAGAAATATATTGAATACTTAATGCACATAGCTATGCATATATGAAAAGTTGGTATATAATACAGTTGGCATTTAATGTTAATGGGAGAATGTGGGACTATAACAAATGTTGAAATATAGAAGCATATATGGTGAAAATACAAAAATTTTTTTTATTTCAAACCATATGCAAAAGTAAATTAAAAATAAATCAACATCAAAAAAAGAACTAGATAAGAAAAGCAAAACATTATAGTGTCAAAATATAGGACAATATTTTTTACCTTAGCATAAAAAAAAACATTCAGAATTCATAGTCCAAAAAGAAAACTATGTAATGTGAAAACTGATAATATAGCTAAATTAAGACTTTCTGAAAATAAAAAAGTATCTGCATAGAATAATGCAAAGATACAGTGAACGATGTTATTTCTAAAACATATAAAATTAAATTTTAATGTCTAGAAAAATATGAAGAATTCCTACACATCCATGAGAGACAGGTAATCTAAAAGAAAGATAAGCATTGCCTATGCAAAGAGATTCTTCAGAATAATAATCTGAAGTTTAGCAAGGACATTTAAAAAAGATATTTAAGATAATCAGTATTTAAGTAAATAAAATATATGTCAACAATTTTCCATTTTCACTACTCAGTTAAAAAGAATCACCCCAGAGTGTGACTATTTGTAATTAACTTTCTTGGAGTATGATGTACATGTTTACTCTTATACCCTCTTGGTGGGAATCTTAATGGAGTGGTCATTTTAAAGAGCAATTTTCAGGTAAATCTGCTCATGACACCTATTGAGCTACAAAGAAGTACAGTAGTATCAACCTTAGAGAAATTACCCTGGTATTTATGTACAAGATTGTGATATAATGGTTGGGACTTTATACAGGTAATTCATTAAGACAATATATTATCAAGTTATTGGAATTTAAAGACTTGATTTATAAGACCACAAAGGGAAATGAAAAAAATATCAGATCCTAAATTCTTTACAATAGTGGAAAGAAGGGACTTTGCTGCCTAACACTTTATGTTTTGCAAAGAAATAGAGATTATTAAGAGCGATACTGGATTTCTCATTTGAGTCCTAAGAAAAATGGTTCTACCAGAGGAAATATTAGAATTTAAGAAGGGTTATATTTTTTCTTCACCTGTGACAGGCTATAAACTAGATAACACTAATGTTAAAAACTCTTTTACCCTCTATGTTTGTCTTAACAGCATGGTAACTGAATCTTCACCTTGACAGATGTTAAATTTCTGATGCTCATCATGGAAATAGTGTCAGAGGTATAACCAACATGTTTCTGCAGAAAATAACTCCAACATACATAAGCTGAAATCTTAAAATATCATCACTCTCTCTGTCCTCAGGGAGAGTTTCAGAAAATTTTCAGGTCTTAACATTTGCCGTATATGAGGAAAACATACCATCCATATTACAAAATAATGTATCAAAAATATTTGTTTTTTTACATGAATAGTGTTTTTATTATAGTATTAATCTATGTAATTACTAAAACATATGCAGTATTTCTAAAGATACACTTCAACTCTGTGGCTGTGCTCTCAGTCACATTTTATCAATATGTTTTAATCACTTCAGTTCTTTCATCTTTCTTTTTTTGGAAGTCTGATGATTTTTGTTGTAAAATATAAAAGCATATTATGAAAAAGAAAAAGTAGCACATAGCCACATAGCCAATTTCACATAAAGAGAACTAGAAGACTGTGTGCAGTTTCTTAGGAAATTCTGCCAAAATGAACCTTTCTGAAGATTTCTTTGTGAAACATGACTTTGGGGAATGGAAACTTTCATTTGTGTGCCAGTAGCTGATGATGTGAAAGGTTAACAACACACACTTTCTGGGCAGTGCATTGTGATTTGCTCTGAACTAATGACTGCTCTTTGCCTGGCAGCTCTGCTACTTTTAAAATCAATCCTATCAAAGTAAACTCAGTTTGTTGCCTTAGTAAATTTCCTTCACTTATAACCAGGAAAGTCAAGTGATATCTTTGTATTTGTATGTTCGTTTTTGTAACCAGGGTTTGTGAAAGATTGACATGGGGCTTTAATCAAGTAGGAACATGTTCTATTTCATTGTCTTTTCCTTTTCCTTCCTTCCTTCCTTCTTTTGTTTTATTTTCTTTCTTTCCTGTATTCTTTCTTTCATCTCTCAATCTTTTTTTTTTCTAATATGTTTTAGAGTAAGTGTCTCAACTCTTTGAACAGGTTAATTCAAACTTACAGGTGCCCAAGAGATATCTAAGAGCTTAAGAAGCCTTTCTTCAGAAGCAGAAAGAGATCTTTCCTTGTTGGCATTCCTGCCCTTTCTATAAGCTATTAATATTCCTGTATAATCATCTATTACAGCCTAAAACAGATCTCAACCTGTAGTAGGGACTTCACAAACTTAGACTTATTATGATTTTATTTATCCAGTATGGAACAACACAGTAGCAACAACAGCAACACACACACACACACACAAACAATATTTAACAATCAGAAACACTTTAAAGCCAGGTAAGAGTTGTAAGAATGTTTCTGATTATATATAGAATTAAAAAGTGCCAGATAACTATTTTGTGTTTGGAGCCACTTTAAGAATAAAATGATTCTATAAGTCTCGTCTATAAAGATTATAGGAAATATTAATTTTGTAAGAAAAAATATATATGAATATAAACATTTATCAGAGTCTATTGGTTACAATATACACTATTTTAGGAAGCTTAAACAGAATGACATTTGGGGGCAGATACAAGCTAGTTTGTAGCATTGAATTGTTTACTCTTTATTTTTATGAACACAGTGATAATAATAAGTGCCTCTGACTGGCTAGAACTGGAGAATGTATAGGAAGCTAAAGTAAGTTTTGAAGTAATTATTTTTTATGTTTATTTTTCAGTTACAGTTGTAATAAAACATTAGTTTCAGGTATTTAGATGAAAGATGTGTGCGGCAGAGGTAACTGTAGTATAAAGGTTCTAATATGAGCGGTACTATCAATGGTTCATGAAAAGCCAGGAATGTTGTGAAGCAGGGAAAATTCTTTGTTAACTCCTCATGAAAAGCATCCTTAGGTCATGGAGACCTCTTGGGCACTCATATATATCTTGAATTAACCTTTTCAAAGAATGGGGCCCTCCAGTTTACCTGATGTGTTTGGTGACCAGTAAGGAGAATAACATGATGGAGAAAGCAGTAAGAGATATGCAGAAGCAATCAGAATGCTGAGGCAATGGAGGAGCACCTTTATTCAAGGAAAAGAAACTGAACACTCGGCAATGAAAGTAATTAACCCAAGATTACTCAGCTAGTCAGTAGATTCAATTCTTAATCTTTTTTTCATCCTATTGGAGGTGCTTTGTCTGTCATTGGAGATATAAATTTAAACAGTGCACTCATTTCCTTTTAGTTATTGTTATTAAAAATAGTGAGTTGAAACCTAGAGACCACATACTTAGGTATGCATTTAGGATTTGGGGAGAAAAGGCACCTTTGAACAAATTTAAATAGAATTTAAAAAGAAGTGAGAAGGATAAAAAAAAGGATGACATCAGAAGTATAAGCAAGCTTTAACATTCGAGAGTCTAGGAGGTAATTTTATAGGAGATCTGCAATCCTCAGAAGTGATAGATTTATGTTTTATATCAAGTATAAATGCATGCACAGGTAATGAACAAGGATGAATGTCACAGGGATTGAGCCATTTTTATTATATGAATAGCCAGGCAGATCAATTTATGTTCCTATTGAAAAAAAAAACTAAATTTGCTAGATTAAGTTTTTTGAAAGCATACATATAAGAAACAAATCAACAATAACTAAAGATAATCTTTGCATTAAAGGGCTGACAAGCTAATATAGATTAATAAGTATTTCAAAAATCTAAATAAAAAAGAACCATAGATACAGATTGAATCCTAAAGCTGACTTTGAACAGGGAGAATTTTCCATTGGAAAACAAAAGACACAGCCTTTGGCCACGGAGAGCAGAGAATTAAATAGGAAAACCTCCCTTTGTAAAACTTGGACCAAAGGACTAAATCCTCAGTATAAAGGTAAACCAGAAGTAAACATTTCCCATTCTGATAAAATGGGCCCAGTAAACTATAAGAGGAATTGCATTATTTAACACTAAGTACAGAAGAAGCAAAAACAAAAATAATGTCTGAGAAATTGTACTGACTAGCCTGGCTTCAACCAGATTTGTGGTACAAATTCATAGTAATTAGGTAAATTCAAAAAAGCCTCAGTGAAGAATTGAGTTTAAAAATATTGTGATGTATTAGTGGCAGAGGCGCCAAACAGGAGAGAAAGCAAATCACCTCTGGAATCATGTACCGTCAACATATTCCCAAATTAAATCTTTACGCCGGTGTTATTTCAGTGTCTCTGTGAGGTAACAAGGTCTGGGGCTTCCTATTCTGCCATTTTGCTGATAATACTCTGAGTTATTTGTTTTTTTATTCGTGAATTGTTGCACCCATTGATTCTGTGTAATATTTTATTCTATGAATATTCCCTAAGAATGGCTCACTGGGCCTAAATTTTGTGTAAAAATAATATGCTTGATGCTGAACACTTGCTTTCATTATGAAAGACTAGAATTGTGGTATATGCTAGATAGGGAATTATATAATCAGTCTCCAATGAAAACCTTGAGAATATTGTTCATTAGAAACTGCTATACTTTTCTTCCACAACAATTTTTTGTGTTTTCCTCCCAAAACATGATTAAGTATAGTAATCAGAATACATTTGTTTGAATCAAGATTTTCTTAAAAATGTATCTTTTTGCAAGTTAATTTCATAAATCCATTTTACCACCACATTCTTAGTTCTTTAATTCTTAAAATTACTCAAATCTGAGGGTTATAGAAACAAAATGGGGGAAAAATGGGGCATACTTGCTTAAAAAAGAATGCTGGTTGCTTCTTTGTATTAAATTGCTCCAATAAAGAATGAAGTGGCACTTTATATAGTCATTTAATTAGAAAAAGAGCATTTTACTTTTATCTCTTATATCACAACTTAGAAAATAGTGACTTTAATGGTTCTACTCACTTAATTATGTCAACGATTAAAAGATTGTTAAACACTAAGCTATAACTTGTCTTGTTGGGTTTGATTCATTTTCCTGGCCTTCTTATATTTTAGTTGATTCCTTTAAATATCTGGATACAAGCAATATTACAATGAAACAAAATGATAGGGATACTTTTTTTGATTGTATATTCTTTGACTTAGTTTAAAAATAAGAGTAAAAATAAAATGTAATTTGTAATTTAAATATTTCTATTTAATCCTATTTGTGTTATATTATCTTTTTATGATTCAAAATTATTACACTAAACTTGGTCTTTGTTTTCAGTCGTCATTTGAGTTGTGTCTGACATTTGTGAGCACAATGCCCTGGTGTATTTCTTAATCTCTTTAAACCACGGTGTTATCATTATTAAAGGGACGATTTGTCATATAATAAGAGCAATTGCTTAAAATGATGTCCCAGAATAATGAGATTAAAACATATTAATGAGATAAAACCTATAAAGTGCTTATCATTCATAAATTAATTATTCAGTAAAAGTTAACCCTTATTATGTTATTATTTTTAATTCCTCTCTTACCATTATTTGTCCCCTTGTATCCATCTTGTCTTCCTATTAGTCACTAACTGATGAGTTTTATAAAAGTTTGATCCTCTTTGTGTCTCATTGTATATCCTTTCCCTTGGAAATCTGAACCACATATGCCTACATTTAATCCCTCTGTATTTATGATGGATCCCAGTATAAATTTCAGTTTCTATCACACCTCCAAGCATTACCTTGATATTTTCAAATAATTAAGTAATATAATTACATGGATTTTTTTTTTAGGCGAGGCAACCTTTGGTTGACCTCACAGATTGCAAGGATCTTGTCAGTTTACAATCCCCCCCTTTTTTTTTTTCTTCTCCTGTAGGGAGAAGGTCTTCCTAGGTGGTCTCCCATCCAAGCACTAACTAGGCCTGACCCTGCTTAGCTTCTGAGATCAGATGGGATTAAGCTTGTTCAGCATGGCATGGCCATAGACCTACATGGATATTTTAAAACAATTTAATGTTGGTTTGTAAAATATAAATAAATAAGTAAGAATGTTTCTCTAAAATCTTAATTTATACTGGCATTCCTCAGTCATCTAGCTGGTCTTTATCAATTATCTATTGAGTAGAGACTTATAGCAATGTTGACATTTCCTACTTCTTCATCTTTTTATACCTAATCATTCACCAGACTTGCAGATCGAAGTACATAAATGCTTATTAAATATACTCATTTTTCTTAATTTCTGATGCACTTTCATATTTCACCTTTTCATCTTCTCCTATCAGGATTGCTGCTATAACTTTCTACAAATATCTCCACATGCAAACTCCAGATCACATTTCATCTATTCCTGGTATTAGAGTCAAAGTGATCTTAATAAAATGCAAATATAAAAATATAATCATACTAACACTTTGTTTAAAACCTTGTAATCTGTTTTCATCTGCAGAATATGAATTTTGAGATACAGGCATGGTTCTGATCTGTCTATTAAGGATATTTGATAATTCCTAAAAATAATATTTGCCAACATTTTTGTCTTCTTACAAAGAGTTAGGCACTGGACTGAGCATACTACAGGCATTATCTCATTTAATAATCACAAAAAGTCTATGAGATTATTGATAACCTTAGTTGTTAACATTTTAACAATGAAGAAACTAAGACATTAAGCAAATTAAAAGTATTGCATATAAAAAATACTAAAGACTCTATAAAAGTTGCTAGAAATAATAAATGAATTGAGTAATGTTGCAGGATACAAAATCAACATACAAAAATCAGTTATGTTTTTATATACTAACAAAGAACTATCTGAAAAGAAAATTAGGTAAATAGTCTCATTTACAATATCAGCAAAAAGAATAAATACTTAGGAATAAACTCAGAAAGATCTGTATACTGAAAACTATAAAACACTGATGCAAGAAATTAAACAAGAAAAACAAATCACACCATATATGACAACATAGATAAATCTGGAGGACATTATGCTAAGTGAAATAACAATCACAGAAAGACAAATACCCATAATTTCATTTATATGAGGTATCTAAAATGATCAAATTCATAGAATGGTTGTTTATAAGTGTTGAGGGAACAAGGAGTTGAGGAGTTACAAATCAATGGGCATAAAGTTTTAGTAATGCAGAATAAATAATCTTTAGAGACCTACATAACCATGTACCTATAATTAACAATTGGATTTAAGTGTACAAATTTTTGTACACTTAAAAATTTGTGCAGAGGGTAGATCTATGTTAATTTTCTTATGACAATAAAATAAAGAAAGATTTTAATTGGTCAAAGGTTCTTTGTTAATAAGTGATACAACATGAATGCCTAACTAGTGTTTTTGTTTGTTTGTTTGTTTATTGTATTAAACCACTCTGCTTTTTTTTAAATTACATTATTGGGATAAAAAATTGAAAACATTGATTCATAAATATATATTACCCTTGTGTTCATTAAAACATTATTAACTATAACTAAGACATGGAAATAACCCCTCTGCTTATGAATAAGAATACTTCACAGTAAGGGAATCTTTGCTTTGCATACATGTGAAAGTAGATTGACTTTATAATTTCATGAAGAATAATTGATTAAGTAAATGAGAATTATAAATAGAGAACATACAGGAAATAATTTCCAAAATTTATTCCCCTCCCCCAAAAAACAAGCAAAAACAACCTATAGACATTTCTTTAGTGTGACAGCATGAGTTAAGAAAGAAAATATATTTTGTAATTTTGCACACCTACACACACACACACACACACACACACACACACACACAAACTACTGAATAAAATACAACACATGTATTTACCCAAAGCTTAAAACAAATAAGAAACACTTTAGAAATTAAAGCTACAGTGGCAAGACAAGCTACAGCTAGATGACCCACCAGCATATAGGAAATGAATGTAGCATTTAGGGTCTGGAGCTATAAATCCAAATGGGAATAGGTGATGGCTCTTTATTTCCTTTAATGGCTGAAAGCTGAAACTAAGCATAAAATTGTAAATGCTGATCTGTGAATGAGCACAGTTTTTTTTTTTTTTTTTTTTTTTTTTTAAAGAAAACCATCACACTGTCTAACCACACATATACACAGACCCTGTTAACAGAGTACCAGAGGTCTGGTTAAACTTTTGTGTTTCCAGTTGAGGAAAAAGGAAAACAATTCTTAAGAATCTTTAACAGCCAAAAGAGCTTCAGCTAAAAATATGTTCACAGTAGAACTTACAAACCACATGAGGAAATTAATTCTGGTATGGGAGAGGTAATCTACATTTCAAAACTGCAGGTCAGCCTTCTATAAGTGATTATTACTAGTGTAATGGGAATTGAATATCTATAACTAACAAATAATTAGGAAGTAGAGCCTGGTAGAATGGTAACAAGGTGAAGGAACTGTCAGTAATAATTTCTATTTTCTGATCTGCGTGGGCAAAAACCATATGTTCAGTTTGGCACATTTGGATTTAGAGATGCCTGTGACATTGATTATCCTAGTCCACTTGGACGGCCGTAATGAAATATCATAGACTATGTGACTTGAGCAATAGAAATTTATTTTCTCATAGTTGTAGAAGATGGAAAATCCAAGACCAAGGTGGCAGCCAATTTGATTCCTTATAAGGGCTTTCCTTCTAGGCTGCAGATTGGGGCCTTCTTGCCATGTCTTCATGTGGTCTTTCCTTAGGGGAGGGATGTGAAGAGAGAGATTGCTGATGTCTCTTCTTATATGAGTACCAGCATCTTTCTGAGGAACCCACTATAATGAGTACATCTACTATAATTACCTCCCAAAGCCCCACCATCACATTTGGAATTAAGACTTCGAAATATGAATTATGGGAGTGATACAAATATCCAGTATATATATCAATATACATTTTTTTTTCCAGCAGAAAACATATCTTCACTGGAGATGAGGTTTTGTCAATAATTAAGAATTGTTGGTTTCATAACTTTATGAAAGATAATTTAGAGTAATTTATCTTATATTAGTTTATTTCTTTAACAGGAGTGTAAGTGCCTGTTCTGTGCCAGTCACTGTTCTAAGCACTTGGAATACATCAGTGAACAAAATGGACAGTTTCCTGACCTGATGTGACTCCCGTTATAAGGAGAGAGAATAAACAAATATAATAAACAGATAAATAAATATTATGTCAAGAGGTGATAGAATTTGGAAAATTTTAAACTAGATGTGCAGTGAGAGCAGGACAACGTCCTATAAAGTCTAATCCTACTCTCAGATAGGTGAGGAGATAGACAAGTGTATAGTGTGTTGTGGTGCTGATAGAAGTACATATGCAGAATTAAGACTGACACACAGAACAAAAATAAATACTACCCTCGGTAGATGACACTTCACAGAAAGAAAAAGAATTAGATATAAGAGGGTTTGGCTTTTGTTAAACAAGCACAAGCAGAAGACATTTTTGGCAAGAGTTGAGTAATATGGGCAAAGTCACTGAGTAATGCAAAAGCTTATTATCTTTGTGGACTTCAAATAGCTTAACATTTAGAAGTTAAAAGAGAGGTACAGATAAAAGGGGGATGACTAAGGGGATCTTACATGTTACAGCATGTAATCTGGAATTTTCCTAAAAATAAGAGAACTTATTAAATAATTTTTAAATAAAAATGGTATTATTTCTTCATTCGTCACCATTCTGTGTTTTGAAGGGATGACTGGGAAAATAATCAAAAGAAGATATTTATTTATAATAATATTACAAGAATCTACTAGGAGACGAGAAAGACCTAAACTAAGGCAATAGAAGTGGTGACTGAAAGGTATTGAAAAATAGAGATTTCTTTAGGCAGATATTAATATATAGAGTGATGGAATGGTTTGAGTTTAGAATGAGACTTCAATTCCTTTTTTTAAGTAAAATGAGGAATAGATGAAAAACACCTTTGTTTCTTGAAAAATAATGATTTTAGTTAGTGACCTATGTGTTTGAACTACAAGGTGGTAGATCCAGGCAGAACACCAGAAAGAAGAATTTGCTGGAGATATGCGCTTGTGAGATATTTGCATTAAAAAAGTATTAAATCCTTTGAAAGTATATGAGAAAGACTATAGTCTCACACATGCAGAGAGACCAAAACAAAACAAAACTAAACTAAAAAAAACAAACCTTTTAAGACAACTTTCAGGGAAATATTTAACGGGAAATTAGTTACTCATGTAGATGTTTGAAGAAAGTAGTATTACAAAGATAAAGGAAAGAAAGCATGGATGTGGTATATTATCAACCCCAAGAGAAGAAAATATTTCAAAAACAATAAAATGATCATAATCATCTTGGGCAAATCCTGTAAAAAATAAGTACATAAAGTCTATTCTCATTTATATGATTATATAATTAGAAACTATTCAGCAATGACAATCATAGAAACTTGGTCATCTTCAGACTTTCTTCTTTCAATTTATTTTCACATTAGACCCAATTATTTGTCTTAAATCCATTCAGATTATATCATTCTCTTTTATGAAAGTGTTCAGTGATTTCTGATTTCATACAGAATTAAATAGATTTCTTAGTATAGCATTAAATCCTTTTCCTGTCTCCACTGTCACCTATTTTCCCAAATCCACTTTCTTTTAAATGCTTTCATATTGTACCTTCACCATCCCATAAACTTTTCCTTCCAGTCAACCTCTAGACAGACTGATTCCTCAACTCTGAATGTTTCCTGATAGCCTTGGGAATACCCAGTAACTCAATTCAAATGCCACTTCCTTTGATTCCTGAATTCTTAAAATTTTATCTAAATGTTGATATTCTCAATTTTCAAAAGTATTTTTATTATTTCCATTTTCTTCTATTATACACTAATTACCTATATATATCTTTCCTTCTGTAGTTGAGGTTTATTGGAATAAAATGTAATATTTATTGAAATATTTCTATTAAGTAATTTTATAAGCAATGTATTTTTGTTTTAACCCTTCTGTATTTATTCTTTTTTCTTTTATTGTGTCAAATATTGTATTCCATATTTTGATGTGGACATAGGTTCAAGTCAGCTATGTATTTTTTTATTTTAATAATTAAGTGAAGAAACCTGACCATTGAAGTTAGGAAAGGTTTATCTGGAATGCTTGAAAATTAAATAGCTAATCAAATTTGCTACATGAAGGTTAATAGTCACATTTAGCTTCTCTAACCATATATTTCTTTGGTCAGTATCCCTGTCACTTGAGTCATACAATGAGGAGAATAATATGTAATTCTTATAATAGTCACTATCTCAAGCAAGATAAATGAGCTGCAAATTACAAATACAATATAGAACTATTCCTTAAATAATATCACATGTTAAAGGATTTAATGCTAATTTAACCCTCAATTTAAGGGTTAAATTGAGACCTTTAAAAAATTAAAACAAAATAAGAAAGTCATATTTAAATACTTACCATGTCAAATTTAGTGTGAGATTTTATTTAAAATATTTAATTTGAAGCATATTGTTTCTATTTCTTCTTTCCATATGCACTTTGGTTATATACAGTATATGAACATTGATTTAATTAAGCAGATTATTTGGGCAGCTGAGTCATAAACTGAGATATTTGGTAAGAAAAATGAGCAGTAGACAGTTTGGTATATCAGGCTATTTAAATCAACTTCAAAAATTTTCTCTTTGAAAGTTCTACCAATCTCTTGTCCAAAGCTATTAGGTAGATTGATATAATTAATTAATATTAAAAAAGATACAACACTCACTATTCCTACTCACTAAATAGATCACACCCCCTACCAAGGACTTACTTTCAAACAAGGCGAACATAAGATGTTTAGACTCTGAAAAATTAAGGAAAAATTACAGTTGAAATACTACATAAGAGGATAAGTGAAGAATCTACAACTTCTTCTAAACCCATACTCTATTTCATTGCAGAGAAAGAATAGATAAAAGGAGACAGTAGTTAAACAATAGTTTGTCTTTTGCTAAATGATCCTTTCTGCATCTATTCCAAGCATCAGTGAAAAAATACAGCAAAAATAGGATGTTATGTGACATTTACTCTTTGTAAAATAATATATTAAAATATATTTTGTGGCCTATTTTGAACTAGTTTAGTGATGAATTTTTAGTTTTATATGCTTTATAGAGATTCACTTAAATAGTTTTATATTGGAGATTTTCTTTTTAGTTTTCATTATTTGTGGAGTAGTTTCATTATTTACAGACACACAATTCAGGTAAATATTTTTCTACAGAACACACTTGGTATGAGATTCTATTTACCAAAACACTTGGCAGGTTTGCCTGTTTACTATCATTGACACACATGTTAAATTTTTTAAAGATTTCATGAAAATTACTAAAATGTTCATAAATCAAGTAATATTTTATAAAATGTTATTTTCCATTTTGTCTTTTTCACTGTTAAAACTCAAGTTGATATAGAGTGTCTACTTAAAGTATGTGTTAAATAGATGGCATTATAAGGTATATCACTTCCATTTTCTCTACAAAGCTAGGTTTTGTTAAACAAAACTAAATGGTTCTTTAGTTACCCTTCTCTGAGGTAGTTGCTTCTGTGCCTTCTATTCACATTAAAGTCTAATGAAAACATATATACACAGGTACACATAATTAATTTTGTTCAAAAAGAAAATATTTTGTATTCTTTTGATAAAGTACAAAAGTCAACTAAATTGAAGACACAAATTTTGTATGATTTAACTTTTTGACATAAAAAGTTAAAAAATTTTTTATAAAAGTGATAAATAGAAGACATTTTGATCTGAGAACACCGTGGCCATCAAATTAAGATTATACGGGAGTATAGAATTGTTTTGCAATGTCAAATATTTATTATTGTAACGACTAGAATTTAGGAGACATTTTAGAAAAATAATTTTTCAAAATAAATCTGAGAATAATTAAAATATTTTGACAAAGACACTGAATTGTCACCTTCACACAGTTTTATAGATCAGTGTTGTAAAGAGTAATATGTTTATTTTATCTGAGAATGATCATTAAATTACAAAAAATAAAAAATATATTTATAATTAAAAAGCATGATAAAATTAGAACATGAAATGAAAATTAACAAGTCACCTTTTCATAATCTAGATGTGGCAATAACTTAGTGATGTTATACCTTTGGAATAGAAGTGATTTAAAGTACTTCATTTAGAAACATAGATTTTAATGGAATAACAACAGAGCACATTATATGGTTACCACATGGTATATGAATAGTGTTAGGCCCTTCCCCCTTCGTAAATGTCTGTTGAGCAGAAGATTGAAAAAATAAGGAATGCATTTACTAGAGAACTCAAATCTAAGTTAGAAGAGGAGTTTATCTGTATAGTATATAGGTAAAAATTATAGTCTTGATTCAGGTAGATATGGATATGATTCCTACTTTACCACTCATTAGCTTTCACAAATGTTATTAATAGGTTTTCATGGGTTCTTATAAATAATAAATGAGATAATGAATATAAAAGGACTTGGTACAGAACTCCCTAAAGTTCCATATGGAAAAGCAATTTAATTTATGTCACTGAAAAATCTTAAAAATGTGAAAAAAAAAATCTTGGTGTAATGTTATTGTTTAGTTTACATTAAAAATATAATGACATTCTAATGCTTATGTGTGCCCTCTGCTTATCCCATAAAACTACACACAAACTTCAAATTGTGGTAGATATGTAGGTGATTTTATATTATTTTATATTTTTCTGCTCTTTTATCTAATTTTTTAAATGCGTTTTTTATAATCAGAAAAGAGAGGATTATATATGCATATGAATGTGTATATATACACATTTATTTATTTATAAAATCATGTATGTATTTTCAGTATATTATAGTGTCCCAAGAATTCACAGTAATGTTCTCACAATTGCAAAAGTTTATAATAATAAATTGCAAATATATACAATTATAAATTAGTTTTTGAAACAGTCAAGCTGAATCGAAATTTGTAGCTGAACTATAGCACATGAATTTATGCATATAATGTTACTTTCTGATTGTATTATGAAATATATTATTTTCATGCATAAAATTGATATATATATATCAATATATATAATAAAACTAGTTTTCATAATGTCAGTTTTAAAAGCTTGGTTTTAAAGTTTTTATATTTTCTTCAAAAATTCAATTATTTTTTCCCCCACAAACACAAATGTTTTTATTTTTAAAAATATATTAATTAGTATGTATAAAATCAATATATCTATATACCTATTCTAATATACTTTCAAGATAAAGGTAGTAATACATAACTATATTTATTAATTTTCTATAATCTGTATTGTGACAACATTGCGACAATGTTTTGTTTTTAGAATCAAAATAAACAAAGCTCAATTAAAAGGAAAATAATCAGATATTAATGTGAATAGCAAAATATTACTTTAAATTATTATGTAGTCCATTCTAATATTGAAGAATACTATATTCAACCTGATATTAGTTAATTCAATTACATGTAAACTTAAATTAATTAAGGACTGAGGACGTATTAAGAAAATATTTTGATCATTCTATCTTTGAATTTTGTCTCCCTCTAATATCAGACAGTGGAAGCAAATAGATGGGAATTGTGCAAAGATGTTGAAGAGAAAGGTTTAAGGCTGAGTAGCAACACATGCAGATAACTGTTTTTCACTTCTCTCATGAAGTTGTATGTGAAGCTCTTTGCTGCCAGTGACAGGGTAAACAGTAAAGTCATAAATTATAGGGAAGAGAACACTATTTAAAATTCCCTTGGGCAGAAATAGCTAACAAAAAAAAAATGCAGAAAAGAAGAGAAAGTTAGTTACAGGACTTGACACTGTAAATGCATTTGCTTCCAAGATAAACTAGAAGTTTTGCAAGTGGGTAACAATATGAGTGTGGGTCAGGAATACGAATCATCAGTGATAACTGTCACAGCAACAGAACAGAACAAAACAGAAGAAAATCCCCAAACTTACAACTTGTTTACAACTTGCACAGCAATAAGAACTTGTTTTTGACAACATAGGAGATAAAAGTGGGAAGAGTGATTCTGATGTTGATGTGAAATTATGTAAAACCATTTACTTATTTGTCCTCCAAACATGTGGCACCATCTATTCATTAGGTTTAAGATAGTGTTCCTAAAAGTTTAGAAAGGTAAAGAAAATAAGGAAGGTAAAGAAAATAAGGAAAGTATATTAATTGTTTTGAGATTTTAAAGATATGTTTTGCATATAACATAAAAACAAGTTTGTTTCTTTGGAAAACCATATTTCTCTTAGACCCTGTAAAATAAGGTAGGATTATCTTATAACTGGACTAGGTTAGCACTGTGCTTACCTCCAGGAAAGGCTGAAAGTCTGGTGTTGACCCTTGGCCAAAGAAAGAATGAAATAATGCAGCTTAAAGTATACAACTCATTTGGAGACAGCTAGGGCTAGCTTGTCTACATTGCTTACAAATATATTTTGTGATTTACACCTGGTTACAAAAAACTAGTTTGGTTATATAACTAAAGGGGTAAAAGACACCATTGTAAATTGTTGCCTGGGCCCCTATGAAACCATAATTTCTTACACATATCTTTTTGGTTCATGAAGAGGAAACACATCTTTCGCAACTGAGAAAGGACTCCGGTGGTCTGCACCTGGAATTATCAGACCCTCATTGATTGCTTAGTCTTACTTTCTGTTGCTGTGTAAAGTCCATTGTGTCAGTACACACAGGAAGCTTCTGAATTTTTTGATTATCTGAGCCTGTGTAATTAATGCAGCGCCCAGAAGTTTTTGTTTCTTTGTGTTTTGTTTTTTTAGGATAGTGACGAATGGTCAAGGTAGTAACATATGTTGCTAAAATTGGCCAGTAATTCTGGCTCTTGAACATACTCAACGCTCACACTGGAATTTTTTTTTAATTTAATTTTTTATGGTGCCATTGGTCAATGTTTAACAGTAAGTCATATATATATATATGACTTACTGTTATATATATATATATAGTGTGTTCACCTCCCATAGTTCTTTCTATCGCCACATATTTGACTCCCTTAACTCCATCTACCTCAGACCTCCCCGCTCCCCACTATGCTCTGGTAACCACTAGTCTATTGTCTATCACATTGGAATCTTTGATGGGATAATGTACTACTTGGATCCACCCTGGTTTCTACTTCTGGAACAATAAATTCAAGTTGAAAAATCTGTTATAAATAGGCTATTTTTCTGAAGATGTCTCTGAACACATGTCAGATAGAGGCTCATTCAATGATAAGGGCCAAGTTTGTTTTCGCGAAAAAAATTCTAAACTATTACTGGCAAAATATTAGCCTTGTGATGCCAATATATAGATGTAAATTGGCAATCCTATTTTTATAGAAGAGTTCACTTTGTTTCAGAACTGTTTGACATCTTTTAGCTTCTTAATAATTGTATTGCTAAAGTAATTGTAGTTACATTTTTAAAGGCTTTTTTTATTATGCAATTGTATTTATGTAAATAATCTTAATATATTTAGTTAGCTATTTTATTTATCATTATCTTTGATTTAAAATACTACACTGTATTAATAAACATTAATGTGTAAACGGAACCAATGTTTCATACACTTTCCCTAAATTGCTTGTTTCTGAAAGTTATTTTAAATATCATTTCTCCTTCTCAAAGCATGTTTAGCCTTTAAAATTTATTTGAATTAATCACATTATGAATACTTGGCCTTTGTGATAGTAGATTTATTTAAGAAAATTGTGGCCCACTATTCTTGTCATGGGTTGGGGCCAGTTTAAATATAAATTACTTTTTAACACATCAATGGGTCAGAAAGTAATATTTATCACATCAATCACGTCTGTCACTACTGTTCAACTTTTTTTTTCAGTTTTACACTGTAATAACTAAACTGACTTCAAATAACGGACATTGTCTTTAAACATTTTCAGCCAGTGCTTTTGCAAGTTTTAGTATTCTTTAACAAAAAGATAAATAGCAAATGTAAACTTATTTCAAATTATTTGTGAAACTAAGCAATTGATTTTTACTTTTTATTTCAAAATTTCACTAAACTTCTGAAAGGGAATAGTTATTACACATTTAATTCTGCTTACACTAACATTTGCATTCAGATTGCACATTTACATAAAAGAAGCAAATAGTTTAATATAAATTGTTACATCAAAAACCTTTTGCTCTTTTCAAAGGGTCTATGGGAAAATTCTGGTATATATTTATTTTCTATATTTGAGATTTGTCTTGTTTTATTTTTTATTTTTTATTATTGCTGTTGTTTTTAGGAAATGATGGGTTAAGATTTCTTGGACATCTGCTGATTTACTGTGAATGGTGAGAAGGAAAGTCAAACTCACTGGGGCTAAGACTTCATGGATGATGACAGAGGGAGAAAGGGCAGCACCAGCCTGCTGGTTTTAGAGAATACAAATCCGGAAGAGCAACTACAGATGATGGGAGTGACACATGGGGAATTGCCTGATATCTACCGGCAATCATGGGTATTAATTTTTTTTTCCATTTTACCTAGAATTATATGGAGTTTCCTCTTTTGCTCTGTAATGTGCTTAGCTGGCCAACCAGTCTCCATTTCTTTGCCTAGAAGTATTAATCTATACGTGTATTAATCAAAACAGCACATAAAATCTGTAGCATCCTGGAAAATTCCACTGTAGAGCTGTTTGCTGGTGGAAATTCTTCATACTAAATGAATAAAAGCCCAAATATGCTTCATTTTACTTGTAGTAATTGTTCATGGACAAAATCTTTTCATACTTACCTTATGCGACCTGTGATTGTGGAGTCCTAGACTCAACCAATATAGAATAATTTTAAGTAAATTGGAGTGGCCAAATGTGAAATAAGCTCCTCAAACTAAAATACAAGCAAATAAATGTTACACTTACATTATTTGGTGAGATTAACAGGCCTTACAGTGTCTTCGCAAACAGCTATTATGTCCTTTGTTTACTAGTACAAGAAAAAATTAGCTCTTTGTGTTCAACCTTGCTCTGCCCTTAATTAATAGAAAATTCAGATATGCTAATTGGAAAGTTTTGTGCTTAGTGCAGCAGTTTCACCTAATAATATCCTAAATGAAGCAATAAAAATGATTAATTTTATTAAATCTCGACCCTTGAGTAAACTTCTTTTAATACTCAGTGTGATAAATATATACAAAAAACACTTCTGCTGCTTACTGTAGTATAATAGTTACCTTAAGGTAAAGCATAAGATAACTTTTATCATAGGATAGTACTTTGTCCTTCAAAGAACCACTATGAAACAGTAATTGTCCAGATTTGATTATCTGCATACATTTTATTAAATATGAATGAAATTAAATTGTAATTACAATAAAAACTACTGTATTTTATCAGTGATAAAAATTTAATTTTCAAGTGAAAATTAGAATTTCAAAATTTTGCTTCTGCTTCTGTCAGTTTGAGAGTTCCCAATGCTTATTTTCATAATGAGATTACTGAAAATAATAACAAAGATAAATTTTAAAATTTGTTTTTAAATGTATCAAAATTTTGAAATCTCTTATTATTTAGTGAATCAGTAATTCCAAAGTAAGCAAAGCATAATTTTACAAAATTATGCATGAATAAAAGATCTAGTCAAAGTATGAGATGGACTAATAGATTTTCACCTAACAAAAGTTGAAAAGTTTAATAGTATATTTTTGAGAAACAAATTCTTAATTTTAGTCATTTTCCTCTACAATTACATGGCAACGATATTACTTTTGTTGCTGTTTTGTTGTTGATGTTGAGAATTTTTATAATTGATCACGTTAATGTTTTATTTAGCTAGATCTAAGGAAGTGGTTTCTGGTTTGGGAAAGGTGAGTCCACTGTCTTCACAATCTGCTTACAAAAGTTGTCTGGCTTCATAAATATAAAGACCAGTTTTAACACTTTATGCAAAGAAATCAGTTAAGGTTCATTCTTCGTTCCATTTCTTTACATGAGAGGAGAATTCCTGGAGAATGAAATGAAACTGTTTCCATGCCCCAGCCAGGTATGACTTGTTGAAGTATTGGTTTCTCTCTTGTGAACAGCTAAACAATTTGTACAAACATTGATTCTTTTTCCCCAAGTGGGAATTTAACAAGCTTTGTGTTCTTGTCCCTTCCTACTTTCACTTAAATTTAGTAAATCCCTTGAGGCTTTGTAATAGCAGACTTCCAAGAGATTGTATTGTTTGAGGATTTTTCTACATTGTGTTAAGTATGGATTTTTTCGCAGCTAGTTAAAAGTATTTTAAATAGTACCAAGAGCAAAGCTGGAGTTAAAACAGATGTTAGTTACTTAGACTCTTAAGACTAACCAAAACAACAATGTTTTTTTTCCCATAAGTAAGTTTTATTTTATTGTAAAAGTTAAGATCTTCCCCTACTGTTTTTTTTTAAATTAGTGCTTTATTTTCAGAGAAACTGCTTACCAAATGGTACCCATAGGTCATATAGTAAAAGAAAAAACAAAAAACAAAACAAACAAACAAACAAAACACTGATTTTCAAAATGTCTCTACCATTATGCATTCCTCCTACCAGCACTGAATAAGAGTTCCTGTATAATACACATATTCACTGAAATCCAGGTTTCTGGATTTAGGCCACTTCAATAAGTGTATAGGGACATCTCATTGCTGTTTTAACCTGCATTTTCCTGATGACATATGATAGGGAGCATTTTTTCATTATGCTTGCTTGCTCTCTGTATATCTTCTTCTGTGAAGAATCAGTTAAGGTCTTTGGCCCATTTTAAAACCAGGTGTTTTATTTTATTTATTTCTTTAATTTTAAAAATTCTTTGTCTATTTTAAATAATAGTTCTTTTTTCAGATATATCTTTTACACATATTTTCCCCCAGTCTGACTTGTCTCTTCATTCTCTTGACAGAGTCTTTCACAGAGCAGATAATTTTCATTCTAAAGATGTCCCATTTATCAATTATTTCTTTCATGTAATTTGCTTTTGGTGTTTTATTTAAAAAGCCATGACTATGCATACCCAAGGCCATCTATGTTTTCTCATACATTATCTCCTATTTTTAAAATTTATTATTATTTATGCCTACAGCACACATTATCTTCTAAAAGTCTCTTACAACAGTTTTTTTTTTCTTATTGTGGAAATTTTATTCTTATACAGCCTCTTAATGGTATAGAGGTACTACAGTTCTGAAGCCAAAGGCTTCCTAGTAGTATGAAAAATAATGGCTAATAGCATCAAAAGTAATATAATACTTTGAAATAAATTTATTAAAAATAATATAAAACATAATCAAGAAATAAAATTGTTGAAAGAAATTTTAAAAATCCTAAATGCATAAAAAGTCACCACTTTTGTAGATCAGAAGGCATAATACTTAAAATAGCAATATGCTCAAATTGATCTAAATGCAATAGTCCCTGTAAAATCTCATCTGATTTTTTTGCAGAAATTGACAAGAAATTTACAAGAGCCATAACAATTTGAAAAGGAACAAAGTTGAAGGACTTAAACTTCTATACTTAAAACTTATTATAAAGTCACAGTATTCAAGAGAGTGTGGTACTGCTATGAAAATAAATTTATAGTTAGATCAGTGGAATAGATTTCCCTGTCAGGAAATACACCTTACACGTATAGTAACTTGATTTTAACAAGGATGCAGAGACAATTTAAGGGTAAAAAAAAAATTGTCTTTTTGACAAATAGTGCTGTGAATATTCACATATAAATTGATAAACATGACCTTATATCTCATACTTCATATAAAAATTAACACAAAATAGATGCCTAAATGAGCTAAAACTATAATTTTTTTTTAGAAAAAGATAGATGCAACTTTTTATGGCCTTGAAGTAGACAAAAGTTTCTTGGATAAAATACCAAAGCACAGCAACAAAAGGAAAAATGCCTGAAGTGGACTTCATTAAAATTAAAAAAAAAAATTTACTTTGAAGGACATTGTCAAGAATGTGAGGAGAACCCACCAAATGTGAGCAAATATTTGCAATTCATATATCTGATAAGGACTAATATCCAGAATGTATCTTAAAATTAAAAAATAAAAAGTAATAACCCAGTTAAAAATAAAAAGGAGAAAAGATTTGAATAGCCGTTTCTCCAAAGACAAAATGCATATGGCCAATAAGCACATGACAAAATGTTAAATTTAGTAGCCATCTGGGAAATGCAAATTAATGCTGAAATGAGATATTATCTCTCACCCACTGGGTTGATTAATATCAAAATTTTATATCATAACAAATACTGATGAAGATGTAGAAAAATTAGAATGCTAATACACTGTTGATGAGACAGAAAAGAATGCAACTGCTTTACAGTTTGGCCATCCCCCCAAAAGGTAAACATAGAATTACCATTACCATATGATCTAGCATTTCAACTTTAAGATTATACAAAGAACATTAAAATGTATATCTATGCAAAAACTTGTACACTGGTATTCATAGCAGTATTATTTATAAGAGATAAAAGGTAGAAACAATCTCAGATCAACTGAGGAATGAATAAAACCAAATGTTCTATATAATGGGATATTATTCTGAAAAAAAAAATTGACAATGTAGCTAAGTTATCACATGGATGGACTTTGAAATAATTATACTAAATAAAAGAAGGCAGTCACAAAAAATCACACATTGTATTATTTAATTTATATAAAATGTCTGGAATATACAAATCTGTGGAGAAAGTAGATTAGCAATTACCTATGACTAAGGTTAGAGGAGATGTGTATAGAGAATGACTGCTAAAGGGTTGACTTTCTTTTGAGGGCGATGAAAGTATTCTAAGATCTTGGTAATGGCTGTTACATTGGGAACAGTTGTAAAAAATACAGATATGTTTTACATTGGATTTATACTTTAATATATGAATTGTATAGTATGTGAATGATATCTCAGTAAACTTATGAAGATCTAAAAAACAAAAAAAAAATGGCACAATTCCAACTGTGTTCTTTGGAAATCTTTCTTAAAAATGTGCTCTGTATTCTAGTTCTTTAAATGTCCTCTGGTTCTTTCATTTATACCTTAAAAATCCCAGTCTGGCTTAAAATTAATACATTAAATTTGATTCTTCATAATTAAACAAGCTGAAATATTTCTTGTTTTTAAAGCTTCAGATTTCTTTTTATGTTCAGTTTTGTTTAAAATGTTAAGATGTAAACAATAGAATCAAAGAATAAAAGATGATATGGTCCTTTAGATGAGTAAATAGATTCTCAGTGCATTATGAAGTTCAATCAGCATGACTCATTTTTTGTTTCCAGTGGTTTTCACATACTTTTCTAAATTGTTTTCTTGATTTAATTTTTCACAGAAGGCAGTAAAATGCACATCAAAATATGTAGTTACCATTACTGTTTTGTGATACTTACTCATAAACTCTTTGACCTCTCATCATAATGTAGTGAAAAAATTAAATTACTATAATCAGAAAGGCCTTGGTATCTGTAAAATTGGGATGAGTAATGACTTTATGGTGTTTTATTAATAAAAGTTGATATAATTCATAAAAGTTGATATAAAGTACATAGTATTAGTGTTTTACATATATTAGATAATAAATTACCTTTGTTTTCCCAAGGATTTGATAAATTCTACATGCTGTCTTCAGAAAAATTCTAAATGAAGCCATTCTTTTTCTTATTTGATGCTCTGTGTAACATTTTTATTTCATCTCTCTAATTTTTGTCTCTTTCCTCATGCAGATTTCTTTTCCTTTCTATGTTCTACATAATTTTATACCTGTTAGAGTTTTGCCTTTCATTCTATCCAGTCTTCCCATATTAATACATTGTTTCCAATTGTCAGTAATACAGTTTCCCTCAGATTTTTAGACTCTTATCTACCTGTGGTTCAAATATAATCACAATAGGAGTTCAAACACAAAACGCCTAAAACCTAACTCCTTATTTGCTTACTAAATATTTGTATGTATCAATTCACTTACATGTGGGATATAAATCTGAAAGCAACAAATGAACAATACAAGCAAATGGAGACTTACCGACAGAGATGACAATAGTGGTTACCAGAGGGAGGGGGGAGGATTGGAAGGTAGATAAAGGTAGCGGAGGTAAAATATTTGGTGATGGAAAGAAATTTAACTTTGGGTGGTGAACACACAATACAAAATACAGATAATGTATTATAGAATTGTACACTTGAAATCTATATAATTTTATTAACCAATGTCACCCCAATAAATTTAATTTACAAATTAGTTTTTCTGCGTAACACATCACCTAAATCATGGTGAATTAAAACTTTCATCAGTTATTCTTATAAATCTGTTTCAGCTGGGTATGTGTGCTCATCTACTGAGCCTGTTCATGCATCTGGAGTTCAGGTGGGAGTTAACTAATCGAAGCTAGCTTTGCTGAAGCAAGCTGACTCTTGTGGCATGCAAATATTATACAGTGAGATTAGTCCAACCTGAATTCAGGCAATAAGAAGATACAGTATCCGTAGAGAAATTAAAATCAGTAATAAAATTGATTAGAAGTTGGTCTGCTATTTATTATCACCAGGAGCCAGTAACTGTAAACAAACAAACAAAAAAAAATATATTTCCCCCTCAAATATTTTATTACCTTCAATTCTAAAGGACTTCCCTGCTGTGGGGTTTATATATGTATTTCAAGTGAGCCCATTTTAGTTATTTATCTTAGTAAACATTTACTTTTACACAGAAACATTCAGACATTTTAAATTATACTGTATGTGCCAGACAAAAGTGATCTCAGCTACATATATTTCTTTTGAGAGTAATTTTATAACATTTGAAATTCTGTAAATTCACTTTGTGTATTGTTCATGTTTTGAAACTTTATGGTACTACATTTTTGCGGGGGAGACAACACTCCATAAATATTTTCGCATTTCTGCAAAATCTGAGCTTCCTGAACAGAGTACCTGCAACCTGTATTAGTAATGGATAACTGCAAGGTAAAGATGCCTTGGAACTTAGAGACTCTTAATTACTCTGGAGAGATTTAAAGACTCTTCTCTCAGAATGATTTGCTTACTTATATTCAGAGATGGTGAAACAGAGACCTTCTCTTCTTCTCAGAAAATGTTGATGTTCCTCTCTGGGGTGCAAACCCAGTTGCTTATGTAGTTACATCTATCATTCATGTTGCCACATGGGGAATTGGGGCATGGGCGACCATCACTACTAAGATGCTCTATGAGTAAATAAAATGTTCATTCTCTGATAAAGAGCTTTAATGGTAGTATATATAATAAAACTTTGGCAGACTTAACATTTTTCACTAGGCAACATATCAGATTATTTATAGTTTCTGATTTAACTGTTATATCTTTTTATTTCTCACTTCTTTTGTCTTCCCAAAAGCTGACAAAATATTATGGTTTATTTTTTAAGTTTTCTGGAAGTTGTCATTATAACTTTAAATATAGTATTTGCCAACTTTTTGAGCTAATGACTTAGACAATATATTCTCTCTAAATGTAAATTATGATGGTAAATTGTCTTCTTAAATATTGTTTTTATGAAACTATATTTTATATTTAAGCTTTATTTATTATTCATTTTGGAATGTTTAGATTATTTTTCATGGTAAAAGGAAAATGTTAAATTTACATTTCTCTCAAACACTAGATTTATTGCTATTTTTAAGCTGCTAATATTTTTAAACATTTTTTGTTTTTAGTCTATAAATTATTTCCAAATTAAAAAAAAAATAATATTGGTCTAAGTGTCTCCTAGAACATTCCATGATGATAGAAATATTCTATAACCACTGGCTAATATGGTAATATAAAGATTTTCCAGTTGAGATATTTGAAAGAATCCCACAGAGCACAAGATCTTTATTTAAAGACAAACCATATGGTGCGTGCAGCAAGAGAAACAGAATGCAGGCAAGCATCAGAGTTCTGAAAGATATCTCATATGCTCATTCTTCAGGGTTTTTATTTGTACGTGCATTTTGCTTTGTGGCTTGAATGAGCCACTATAGTGTGTATAAGGAATCTTGGTGACCTGTGAGCTCAAATCATAAGTTCTAAGCAGGGTTATATGTGGAACCAGAGGAATCTGGTACTTAATCAGGCCAATTTGATAAATATGTTAGCTAGCTGAAAACTCTTAGTTAAAAAAAAAATGTGTATCTGGGGGGTCTCCAGGGGTAGTTTCAGTCTTTAAACGACACATAATAAATCTTACTGATCTTATGTTGGCCAAGATTCAACAAATAGACATCTTAACATCCTCAGAGATCAATATACTTTCTTCAGTCCATCTGTAAATCAATTCTATCTACTACATGTAACCACTAGCCACATGTAGCTATTGAACAGTTGACATGTGGCTTGTGGAAATACAGAATTATTATTTACTTTATATTTAATTAATTAATATAAAGTTAAATAGCCACATGTAGCTAATGGCTATAGTATTGGTCAGCAAAGATCTTATTATTATTTGTAATAATTATATATATATATTCTGTTTGCATGAGCAGTGATATATATATATATATATATATATATATATATATATATATATATATATATATATATATCACAGAATGAGTTAACCTGTAGAATCCAAAATATTTTACTATGTTATAAAAATGTGGGTGTGAAGGAGAATATCCAAATATCCAAATATCAATTCCTAATGATCCCGGCTTTAATTAAGTTTATATGTTAATCATATGCTATCATATGATTGTTTCTCCTAGAATTACATCATATTTTTTGTTTCTGGAGATTCTATCGGCAAAACTTCATTATTATAATTATTATTATTTGTATTTGGAGTGGGTCATAAATTTGGTTTAAAGATGTTCTTATTGACAACATTAACAATTTTTCTAAAGATTCTAAGATGTAAATTTATTTTATTCTCTGTAGTCTATCCTCTGACTCTTGGTTCAGGATTTTTGATCATAAATCATCCATGATCATTTTTTTGCACCATTTATAGAATAGTGAAAGCAAAAAATAACTACCAAAATACTAATAATTTGTATTGTCAAGTGAGGTATTGGTTTAGCGAATTTCAATTTACATTTCATCACAAATTTATTCATAATCAGATTTAAGTTTATAAACTCTTACTTCCTCTCACTAATGAAATTTGAATTTTTTAAAAAGTATCAAAAAATTGAGTCACTGTAACAATTAATTTACTATTAAATATCTCTTTATATTTTTTTTCCACTGGGCAATTAGTTCTTACTGGATGAATGTCTTATGGAGGTTTTAATTATATCTCCCATCCATTTCATCATCAATATCAATATTATCTGAGGTTTTGTTGAGATCAGTCAAATTAATCTTACCAATTACACCAACACTATACCTATTGCAGTTAATTTCTGAATATATTTAGCTTATTTTTAAAAACTCAGTTAGAATTAAGTATAATACTTTACCAGCCTTCCTAATAAAAATAACTTTTAATTATATACCAAATGCTGTCATGAATTAATTTGTATATTAAGGGGAAAATTGTTTGTTAATTATAGATTACAGTTCTATTTGAACTATGCTTTTTTCACAGTTCTTTATGATCCTGCAATATGGGAATAAGTTTACCTCAAATAAACTTTAGTTTGTGCATGCCTGAAAGATTCACATACGAACTGCTGGTAGACATTGGAGTTACTTCCAATAGAAATTGACCTCAAACTGACACTGGTTTCTGTTTGCCAGTCATTCTTTTACCTTAATTATTCTCCTTTACACACACACATGCACAGAACTTACATTTGCATGCAAATTGTTTTCCAGAATCAAATTAATTTTTGGTAAGTCATCATTTATAGGCAGCTGAGTATTGATAATAATGTTGATAATTTTCCATTCTGTAGTTCTGACTAAATGCAACTCTGAATTTCACAAAATTTTAATAATGCTTTTAGCACTGTTATTTATATGGCTAAGTGCTTTTGAAGTTGTTTTGCATTTATCAGGTGTCAGAGCACACTGCAAGAATAATGAGGAGAAAGTTAGAAAAGAGCATTAAACATCACTACTGCCGTCATCACCTTATCAACGCTAAATAATAAAACTATTTCTAACTATGTAAGTAATAAAAGTCAAAAGTAATCATTATAAGAGCTAAAATAATGAGTCTTAAAATGACAACATAGTGAAAAGTAATTAGGTAGTAGATAAACAAAAAAGAAAATAAAATAAAAGTAACAATGTAGCAGAGACATAGTTGTTTTTTTTAGCCACTTCAGTAATAATATGCTCCTTATTAATGTTTTACAGTATTTAAATCAATAATTCCCATCTTTTTCACTGACATGGATTTTTTGAGTAAAAAAAGAAATAAAAATAGATTTTACATTTGTTTTATCAAGATTATAATAGATTTTATTTGAAATACTATAACATAATTATATTAATTAATAAATCAAGTTATTAGAGGTGGGTTTTTTCTGATATTAAAGTGATAAATTTATCTCAAAAATTTTGTCTTTATAAAAGCATATTTTGAATAGTTTTTAAAATTTGAAACCATATTTGACTTACATATGTTAATTATCTAGTTATGACTGTGGTTTTGATGCTAGTTATCATTATCTAAATAACTAGAGTTTGATTAACAGGATCAATAGAGAACAAACAGCTGTTGTGATAGTTAATTTTAGAAGTAAATTTGTCAAGATCATGGTACCCAGATATTTCATCAAATTTTCTTCTAGATGTTTCTGTAAAGGTAATGTCTAGATGATAGCAACATTTAAATTAGTAGCTTGAGTAAAGCAAATGTGATTGGCCTCATCCAATCAGTTGAAGGCCCTAAGAGAAGAGAGAATTTTGCTATCAGACCACTGTTGCACTCAAACTGCAGGTCTTCCCTGGGTCTTCAGCCTACTGTCTTATCCTGCTTGTCAAGGCTCTAAAATCACATGAGCCAATTTCTTAAAATATGCCCCTCTCCCCCCACCATATATATATATATATGGGGCATTATATATTCAAGTGGAAGTGAAGTAGCTTTGGAACTGGGCTATGGATAGAGGCAAGAAAAGTTTTGAGGTACAAATTAGAAAAAAAACTAGATTTCGTTGAAGAGATTCGGTAGAAATATGAATGTTCAAGTTACTTCTGGTGAGGCTTTAGATAAAAAGAGGAACAGCTATTGGACAGTGGAGGAAAGATGACCCTTATTACAAAGTAGGAAAGAACTTGTGTTCTAGTGTTTTTTAGATGGTAGAACTTCTGAGTAGTTAACTTGGATATTTAGTTGAGGATATTTCTATACAGTGTTGAAGGCACTACATAGTTTTTCCTTGCTGTTTATAATAAAATATAAGAGAAGGGAAATAAATCAAAGAAAGAATTGATAAACACAAAGTAACTAGAACTGAAATATTTGGAAAATTCACAGCCAATTCATATTGCAAAAAACAGAAAGCAGAGAACTTCAAAGGTGTGGCTGGAAAAAATTGCTATAAAAATTATGGTTATAACTCAGGGATCCGATCAGTCATTTCAGTAGAAATGCTGCCAGCTTTAGCTGAAGGGGACAGAGACAGAACAAAGTGAAGGAAGGCTGCTGGATCTCAGAGATTTTACTGGACAGGCCAATAGAGCTGTCTTTAAACGTGTTATCCTTTGAGAAAAGAGAAAAATGACCCAAAGGCATGATATCACTGCCATCATGGGCCTAAAGAGAAGAGATTCAGAGATGGAGCTATCTCCTTCATTGTTCTTTAGGACAGAGCATCCATTCAGGGACTTGGGGGCAGGGATAACACTCCTACCCAGGACCAAGGAAGTCTGGTAGGTCTCCACCCCTGCTGGGGGGCTCAAAGGCAAAACATTAAACCTAAGTGGATTATTTGCAAGCATTAAAATATAATGGAATTTGCCCTGTTAGCAATCCAACTTCTATTTACTGGGAATCTGTGATGCCTTTTTCTTTCTGATTTCTCTTTTTTGGAAAGAGAATGCCTATCCTATGCCTGTCTATTCTATTTAGAATTCCAGTCTATTCTGGTTTCACAGATTAGCAAGTGGGGAGGAATTTTGTCCCAGGATAAATCATACCTCAAGGCTCAGTTATACACGACTTAGATATTTAGATATTTAGAGTCGATGCTGGAATGGGTTAAGTCTTTTGGGGCTGTTGAGATGGGTGAGTATATATTACATAAAAGAAAGACATACATTTTGTGGAACCAAAGGGTGATGTGTAGTGGGTCAAATTCTTTCACCTCAAAATTCATATGTTGAAATCCTAATCACTAATACTTCAGAAAGAATGTAACTGTACTTGGACATAAGACCTTTAAAGAGGTAACTGAGGTAAAATGAGGTCATTTGGGTGAGCCTTAACCCCTGCCTTTGGGGGCAGGGATAATACTTCTACCCAGGGCCAAGGAAGTCTAGTAGGTCACCACCCCTGCTGGTGCAAAGGTGCCTTTTTGAGAATGTGAGAAACACTAGACTTGGGTACACAGAGAGACCATATGAGGACAAAGCAAGTAATAGGCCATCTGTAAGTCAAAAAGAGAGACTTCAGAAGAAAGCAAACCTACTGACATCTTAATCTTGAACTTCTAGCATCCAGAACTGTGAAAAAATAAATTTGTGTTGTTTAAGCCACCCAGTTTGTGGTAATTCCTGTGGCAGCCCTAGTAAATTATTATGGTGACTGAATTGAAATTGTCTAAGTGGTAGAAAATGGCAAAAAGCCACAAAGCATGTAAAATTCTATTTTATGCTTTTGCCTATCTATTCAAGATTGAAATTCTCAGCAAATTAATGAATTAACAATTGCTTTATTGTGAGTCTAAAACAAAATGTGGATTTCTTCCAGACAATATTTAACTATATGTTGCATCAACAAAAATTTAAGAATGTGGTTCCATAGTGTGGCGGTTAGCATGCCAGCACTGCATGCAGAAGGTCCTGAGTTCATGCCCCGGTGGAACCATAGTTCATAGCCTAAGGCCATGCCACCTTGAACAAGGGCGATGTCTGATCTCAGAAGCTAAGCAGGGTTGGACATGGTTAGTACTTGGATGGGAGACCATCTAGGAAGACTAGGTGCTGTAGGCATAAAAAAAAAATTAAATATGGATTGTAAATAATATGTAAGTTAACTCAAAATATAGAAAAGTCAATTTCTATACACATATAGAATAAAGTTATTAAAATTTGCCTTATGTGCAAACTATATTCTATCTTAATTTACTTATATAATAGATATTTGATGTCCCAACCCGCGGGACTTAGTTTTTCGTGGGGGCAAGGAGGATCCAACCTGAGAAAAACGGGCGAGAAAAGGGAGCGGAGGCAAGACAGTATTCTGATCAAGCCTCAAAGTTTATTTTCACACAAGGGTATATATATTTTCAAAGAACAGAGGGAGGCAGGCATGGGGTGATCTGACGTGGCGCCGTCAGCCGTTGATGGTCTGCTGGTAGGTGGTTAAGCAAACAGGATACCTTGTGTTGCAGGTAGCTGCAGTCATCTCCAGGCTTATCTTGTGTTTGCCCTTTTGGACTTTCCTAGGAGCCTAGTGAGACTTGTGAGACTTATGTTCAAAGGTTAACTTCTCAGTTAAAACTTTCCTATGAGTTGGCTCCCAACAATTTGAAGTGATTAGTAAAACATTCCGCATGTTTATATGAGATTATATTCACCTAATTAAGACACATTAAGTAAATACAGGAATTTATAAGTAAACTATAAGTTTAGTTTTATGCATTTTTAATTAACATTTCAAAGCAAAAAATAAATTGTCTAATTTAATTTGTAGACTATAGATAATGAAAGTTCTTATTGGCTTTGCCTTTGTAAGAATTTTTATTTATAATGACTCCAGATGCAGATAAACCTGACTTAAATTTTCAGGGCTGTCATGTATGAACAGAATGCTCTCAATCTTTATGTCAGTAAACTAGGATTTAAGAATGATACATCTGATTGATAAATGATAGATGATTAGATAGATAGGTAGATGATAGATAATAGACAGACAGTTATATGTAATAATAACTGATATGAAATCTTCAAAGCATGATTCTCAAAGCTTTACACAGTCAATATCAGCCTTATATTAATAAGTAGCCAATCATTTTTTAATTAAAAATTTGTTAATTTATCATTCAAAATACATCAGCCTGGTCAATTCCTCATTATTAATTAGTTGATCCATCATTTTTTTTTTCTAATGAAATGGTAATCTGTCCCCAAACTCTACATGTAACTTTGTTTTCCTTCTTGCTTCCCTCTAGATTGGTGTCTGATATGCCTCCCTTCTTCTTTGACTTTGAATGATAGCAAATTATGTCACCCGAAAATATACCTTTTTGATATAAGGATTATTTTGAGCTGATTATCTTGAGAAACTACAGACACAGAAGAAGCTCTAAAAACATAGTTGAAGTTACCCTTACATTAAATTTACATTAGAAAGGGGTTTGTACCAGGAAGAGAGCTAGTACCTGAGGTATTTACATAGTAGGGCAACCTTTGTTTGCTAAACATTTCCCCTTCTCACCTTCTCATGAATTGCCTTCCTTCCCTTTGAAGCCTGAGATCCCTACTAGTTTCCTTAGCTTAGGATGGGATGTATGCTTCAATAGTCTAGCCACATTGAAGCCCTAGACTCCTACTCCTTTTCCAACTCTCAGTGGTCTGGCTACCTTTTGAGTCTCAAATATTTGTGGGGCTCTCGTACATAAAAATGTGTATATGTAAATTAATTTTTTTGTCCTGTTAATCTTTCCTTTATTATTAGGGGGAGAGGAGGGGCTCAGACAAGAACCTAGAAGAATAGAAGGTAAGTTATTTTCCTCCCATACAGTAAAATCATAATTCTTTTACAAATAAATTTCTGCTTTCTCTGTCATGACCATTTCTTTGAACTTCTGTGCTACTAAATTTGCCATTAATATGTAATATATAATACATCTCATGTTTGTAATGTACCTTTTCATCTCTCTTGCTCTCTTTCCCCTTTTATATAAGCATTATAAATCTTTAAGGAACAGAGAGCCTACCTATGTCCTTGTAGCCCTAGTGCCAAACCATTTATTCATTTTTTAAAATGTTTCATTTCAAAATCCATTACTCTAACTCCTCAACATTCAATTAAGATAATAACAAATTATTTAACCTACAAAGGCTCATAATGTTGACCTGTAAACCATTAATTTCATATAACTTTTTCTAAAGTTCTATCCCACAAACATATACATGAGAAGACCAGGGAGTCCTTCACAGATGAGGACTAATTTGATCTAAGACTTGAAGAACGAATAGTTGAAGAAGGAAAGTGGTACGGGTCAAAGTGAAATCCAGGCAGGGGTGAAAGTGATTATTGCCATATTCTTACTTAGCATGAATGGAACAGAGTAGGAATGGCTTTGGTGTGGTGACTATGACAAGCGTTGAAGACAGATAAGGTAGACAAGGATGATATTAATAGTCTTTTATACGTTACTAATGTATTTGAACATTATCCCCAGGATAATAAAAAAAATACTGATATTTTAAGAAAAAGATTTATATTACTCAATTTGCTTTAAGTTTTGATCTCAATAAGCTCTCAGTATATAAAGAAGATAAGTGAATTATTTCATTTTTGATTGATTTTAAAATAATTTTTAGTTTAAAAATGTACATATATTTTCAGAAAAATAAAAATATATGAAAGGAACTTGAATAGTTTCCTTTAGACATATGTGGAAATATTAGCCAATGAGATTTGATAAAGAAAATTTGATATTGATTTAATATGAACAGCTATTCTCACTCCTTGAAAGATTATATAACAATGCCTCTCATTCATTGAAACATATTTCCTTTGGTAGTTATTTTGTGTAACAAGTCCTATGTGAAATATTAGAAAAGTTAAAATATTTTTCACGCACTGTAAACTTTTATTAATAAAGATATGTTTGTAGGCCTAAAATATTTACTTATTTAATTATGCATATATGTACTTATTTATTACAAACTATTAAGATTTGTATGTCAGTTCCTAGCAGATACTTCAAGAAGATAACTTATTGTGAAGTTATTTCTATACCTGAGAATATTAGATAAAATTATGTTTCAAAGCAATTTTACTAAGCAGATTAAATTGATGTCAAAACAACTTTCTAAGTCCAAGATAGAGCCACTCCTGGCCGGGGTGCCATGTTAGCAACCCAAAAGTTAGATAACGTTTGTTTCCCTGTAAGTGCTCTGCTTGACCAGAAATGCACTATATTCATCAATCAGTTCTTACAAATCAAATCAACTCTGGGCTTTCTCACCCCAAACAAGATTGACTATGTGGCCCCAGCCAATCAGTTATTTTCTATTCTTTTTTGTTCCTTGTTCTTTATTCTTTATCTTATAAAAGCTTCTTTTCTTCAGCTCCATTTTGCAGTTCTCTGAAAGAACTGTTTACTTCCTGAAATGTTTAATACAGTTTGACTGTATCATCTAAATTCTTTCCTTTATTTTTTTTTAACAATTGGTTACAAGCTGATTGTTATATGAGTTGAGTTTTCTTCATTCAATACCAATAATTTTGAGCACTTCCCATTTCCAGGGCAGTGTTCTGGGCCTAAAAGCAGTGAATGAGCAATATGAAGTCATTGTTCTCTTAGACCTTGCACCGAATCTTGAAGATTACAATACACAAATAAACAAATTAAAATATTTCAGATGGCTATATTGAACAAAGTATAACAAAGAAATACGATACAATTTCATGAGCAGGGGTTAGGGAGGCTTCTGAGAAAGCAAAACCTGAGAATTAGAAGAAATCAAGCATTCCAGAGAGAACAGTGATGCAAAGGCCTGAAGCAAAATGATCTTGACAGATTTCATGGAAGAGTAAGAAAGCAATGATGCAATCTCATTTAAATCAAGTGCCATTCAAGTATAATTGTAGTCTTTATGGTTTCTCTTCTAAAGAGACTTACAATAACAATGGGACATGATACTGGGTATTAGAGTGAAATCACATGCATCTGTACTTGACAGACTTCAGGATGTGCTTGTTGGAGTATGAGAACACTGGTTTTCTTCACAGCCACTGTTTATTTCTAAATTAGGGAGGTTAGAATTAAAATACTCAGCACAAGACAAAACTTGACCTTTTAAGGTATGAATCCTGCTATGACAACATTTAAGGAATTATTAATATACTATCCTAAGAGTATGTGTGTGTGTAATATTTACTTGTTTTTACTTGTTTTACTTGTTTTTGTTTGCCTTCTATTTTATTTATATGACTGCTTTTTTTTATGAGATTATTTCTTATAAATTTCTCTCATCCAATGACAAATATGTAATTATTCTTTATTTTCTGATTTGGCAATTATAGATATATCAAAATTTTTGTTGAAATCTTTTAGATATACTCTGATATGTTGCTGTTTTTAAATTGTTACATGGAGAATTGAAGAAAATGCATGTGTACTTTAAACATAAAACTACTCTTTTCTTCAAATTATAATTTAATATAGCCTAAAACATCACTAGATTTTACTTTTGCTGTGGAGAATCATCCAAATTCTTAGTAAGTTAAGAGAAAAATTAATATCTCTCTGTGTCATATAATTTTTCATTTAAAATTATACAAATAATAAAATTACTGTATTGAAAATATTCAAATATTTCTCTAAATTTTAGCATGACTTCTTTGCCTCACTTCTCAAATATATTTTATAGACATCTAACCTACAGATTTCTCACAACTTGCAAAGAAGTGTTCGGACCGTGGCATACATAGCTTGTCAATCAAGTGGCAAACAAGAAGAGAATCATTCAGTCCTTCTCCCTAGCACTTTCTGAGTGTAATTTATGTTATCAGAGAACATATTGAACATAATCCTTGTAAAGGAGATGTTAGATATGTTGAGTCTTGAAAAGCAGACAAAAGAAAAAGATGGATTTTCTCTGATTATCTTTTTTTATAACAAAAGTGAGAATGCTTCACTGCCTTTACAAAACTACTAAACAACTAAACTAGACCACAGAAAGTTTCAAAGAAAAATTGGCCTATCGAACTCACATCAGCCTACTTTAATGCTAATATTGTTATTGTTGTTTTTATAATTAAATTTTCTATGGTTTATCACATGAAACTTTTTTAACCTCCATGTTAAGTTTATAATTTCATGATGAAATGCATAGGGGCAGAATGACCCTTATGACTGATGCATTACAAGTATAGCATCCAGATTCTTTTCTGACACCAGCAGGAATCACTGAAAGCAGGGTGGAGCACATGAGATGATAGGCCAGTAAATGCAAGTATCTCATATTCACAAGTTATCCTGTGGAAAAATATGCTTTTTCCAGCATTCAGCTGACTCACTCTGGAAGAAATATATACACACTCTGCACATATTCCAGATGATTGTTCATATCTATAAAAGATATTATTAGAGAAATTATAATTGTCATCACTTAATATGAATATGACAGTTGAATTGATAAGTTTTAAATGACTATTAATACCTGGACAAGGAAATGCAGGTGGTTTTAATTTGTAAATACTCTTATTTTTTCAACTCCAAAATGACTTTTCTTAATTCAAATTAATTGAAGGTAAAAAAATAAAGTGTTATTTCATTATATGTCAAATGGTCATTGCTGCTTGGTATTTCATTACCTATAAGAAGAGAAATTTCTGTCTACGGCCATGCTACCCTGAACAAGCTCAATCCCGTCTGACCTCGAAAACTAAGCAGGCTCGGACCTGGTTAGTACTTGGATGAGAGACCACCTAGGAACAACAGGTGCTGTAGGCATAAAAAAATAGAAAAATAAAGGATTGTAAACTAACAAAGTCCTTGCAATCTGTGAGGTCAACCAAAGGTTGCCTTGTCTAAAAAGAAAAAAAAAAAAAAGAAGAAGAAGAAATTTCTATTTGTTTTCTTAAAACCCAATTACTTAACATATATCCAAATAATTATGAATTATAATAAAATAATTATGGTGACAATTTAGTTTGCTCTTTAAAATTAAATATTTAGCTAAACTTATTTTCATAAAATGTAAAAATATTCCTTATTTATTCATCAATTTAATGCATAATTTGAAACCTCACACACTGAAAATTAGTTTTAAAAAGTTTATTTAATAAAGTTATGAAAAATACTTCAGTAGAAACTTCAAATTCAAATAACATCTCTCATTTCATTAAAATACATCCTATATATTGACAATAAACTGAGAATTTCATAGTACAAGGAAAGCATGAGCATTAATTCAGTTGACTTTTGCTAAGTAGTTGACAGTTTATATAATTATTCTTCTAAATTAAAATAAATATGAAAACTCTTGACTATCCACTTGCAAATTTTGCTTCTGGTGATTCAACATTAGATGAAAAACTGAAAAAAACTGCAGATAAATTTACAATAAAAACAGTTTGCCATACTTAAATTTCATAATTCTACCAATTCTGTAATGTTATGGGCTGTTTTAAGAAGTTTAACTCCCATGCCTCTGCAAAGGCTCACCAATCCAAATTCACTTGCTAAATAGGATCCCTATTTCTAATTAATCCGATCAAAGTAGTTGTTGCCTTGTTTCCCCTATTTTATACACTCAGAAAGTGTTACTTTTGCTAATTCATAGATTAATTCATAATCCTATATGCTACTATAAGAATGTTTAACAACATTTTAAAAACATATACAATATCCTATTAGATTATTTGGTGAGATTTATATATCGTTTTCTTTTTTAGCTTTTCTTTAGAGTGTTGGTTGAATGTTAACTGGTCCTCACATTCATTGCTTGATATATCATAATGGTGTTTTATGTACTGTGGAGGCTTAGAAAATGATAGTGACAAAAGAAGCAAGGCATCACTGTGAGGAATGTAATTTGTATTAATATATTTCAAGGCTGATTTATTAAAAGTCATATCAATATGTCAAGAATGTTAAACCAATTGTTTCTAGATTCTATATAAATGGCTCCTAAGTTTAGATAGGGCCTGGCAACATAGAATGATGAAATTTTATGGCCACATTCAGTAAGGCTGTTACTATATTAACAAGTTTCCATTACTAGTAAATGCTCTGTAAGACCTCAATGAGCATTTATTTTTAAAAAATGCTGTTTATAAAAAAAAAAAAAAGAACAAGAAAATTTATGAAAAACTCCGGAAATTTTACCGAAATGTAAAAATGAAATTGGATATATAATAAGGACAGAATCTGGATAACTAAATTATTTTAGTGCATATTTTAAGTTTCTGATCCAGGCAGAAAGTTTCTTTTCCTAATACACAGTAATGTTTTATTTAGTACTGCTAACACTCCATGTTCCTTGATGAATGAGCAATTTTGCCAGTGCTGTCTGCACCAGACCTCAGCCACCTTTTCACACCTCACTTTTATTCTTCATTTATCAACTCAAGAATTACTTACTCTGTAAGCTGTCTACGCCTCTTGAAACAATATTTTATTTCCTCATTTATATGACTATGCACGATGTTGTCATTCATTCTTTTAGGAAGAATTTTGACCCATGTTTGATAACTCTTAAAAGTAAAGAACTCTATAAAACAATAATAAAATGACAAATGGCTAATTTTAAAAAATACAAGAGATCTGAACAGACATCTCACCAAATGAGATAAACAGTTGATAAATAAGAACAGGAAAAGGTGCTCAGCATCATTTGTGAGTAGGAAATTTCCAATTAAAACAACAGTGAGACGCAACTAGCCATGTATTAGAATGGTTAAGATAATGAAACAAGAACAAAAAAAGAATCCTGAGAATATAATTGCTGAAAAATGTGTAGCAACAGGTACTCTCATTAATTGCTAGTGGTAATATGGAGTTCCAATACTTAGTAGGCAGTTTGACACTTTCTAACACAGTGAAACATAGTCTTAGCATATGACCAGTCACTCCTATGTTTTTCTTCAAATGAATTTAAAACATTATAAACACATGTCTGTGCGTGAATGTTGTAGTGACAACACATTATAGCCCCCAAATGGAAGCAACAGAGGATCTCTATATAAATAAATAGATAAACAAAACTGGTACATTCATACAGTAGAAAATTATTAAGCAATAAAAAGAAATCAGCTATCTACCTGTTAAAAGATATGGATGAATCTTAAATTCATATTGCTATGTGAAACAAGTCAATCTTAAGTAAATACATGTATTTTTCCAATTCTGTGACATTCTAGAAAAGGTAAAACTATAGTAATGGCAAAAAAGAAATCTATAGATGCCATTGATTTGAAGTGAATGAAGTGAAAAAAGTTGAATAGGTGAATCATAGTTTTTTGTTTTGTTTTGTTTTTTGTTTTTTTTGTCAGTGAAACTTCTGTTGACCTTTGAATAATGTAGGGATTAGAAGTGCTGCCCCTACTGCACAGTGGAAAATCCACATATAGCTTTTGGTTCCTCCAAAACTTAAGTTGTCTCTTGGTATCCTTGGGAAATTGATTCTAAGATTCCCCATGGATAACAAAATTTGCAAATACTGAAGCCATCTATATAAAATGGCATCAATCAATGAATATAAAGTTGGCCCTCCACCTCCACAGACCCTCAGTCATAGATCAAAACAAATCTGCGTTTAAATAGACCTGTGCAGTTTAAACCCATGTTTTTCAAGGATTACCTGTACTCTGAAGTTACTGTAATGGCAGATACATGGCACTATGATTTGTCAAAATCCATAGAATTTTATAACACTGGGAATTAAACTGAATGTCTAAAATCTTTTATAAAGTCATTTAGGAAATGGGGATGCCTGGGAGGAATATAATAAAACAATCTATTTGTATTAGAAATGTATGAAAGAACCTCACTGAAATAGGTAGAGGTAATAGTGACTTGAGTAACTCTGTGAATAAGAGGATTGATGTGGATGTAAGACAGAGAAGATTGCCAGCTGTTTAATATTTTCACAAACTTGCAAGTATCTACAAATAGTCACCACTTCCTTGCACCACACTTACTGCCTCCAATTTCTGTTAATTTCCAACATGAATTGACTTACTTTATGTTAGCCCTGGTCCCAGTAGGCACTTAACACAGTCAATTTACTTTTAAGTCAACTTTTGCTTGTCCCCAAAATATCACATACTTTTTTTTTTTTGACGTATACATTGGATATCATCTCTTTCCTTCTTGTAGGTTTATCCTTTTTTAAAAAATTTTAATTTTATTCTTTTATTCTCATTTTGAACAGCTTGGGCATGAACAGAGAAAAAAATTTGTTTTTAATTATCCAAGTGACCAGGAAGTTTAGTTAGATTATTGACCTAACTGGAATATAATTTTATATATCTGGTAATGAAGGTACTCAAGATTTATTCTGTTTTTCTAAATATTAAGGTGTTCTATCATTATATCTTAAATTGTAAGATGACATTATGACTTAAATAAATATAAAATATCTTTATGCTGTACTAAGTATCTATGTATCCTTAGATATATTACTTAACCCAATTCAAGACTTCTTATTTCTTCTTTCTCTCCTCCTCCCCCTCCTCCTCCTTCTTTACTTCTGCTCTTCTTCTGCTTCTGCTTTCACTTTTATTTTCTCTCTTTTTCTTCATCATCTTCTTTTTGAGTAAGATAGGATCTCTTCCTACACTTGCATTTGTATATTATAATTTAATTGTTTTTTTTAATTTAAATTATTCCCCCAAAATGTCTTCACGTGTATTCAAATTTTCAATTCCTAAAACATTTAATAAAACAGTTTATTCTTTTCTGCACATGCACACCAAAAAATTAAAACAACATGAATATTAACAATTATATGTTAGATATGTTTTTCAGTTTTGTAAAATTAATATTCAAGCTGGGACTGTAATGACTATTTTTAAAGTAGCAAAAATGCTACTTGCCTTCAGTTGAAAAATCCTCTAGTTCCCCTGACACTTGAGTTCTTACCCATGATTTCTGAGGACCCAATAACTGATTCAGACTGCCTTGATTTAGCAATATGGCCTTGTCCTTATTGTTTTGGGCCATTTCTGTATAAAATATTAAATATTTTTAATATGATCATTGAATCACTGCACACCAGTTACAACATTCTATCAGAATAGAGTGATGAGAGAATTTTATAGCAGATGTAATCAGAAATTATTGTATTTTCAAGGTAATGTGTTTGGTTACTTCTCTGCAGTTACCAGCAAATAACTTTTGTTGAAGACAACCAATTTTAATAAGTTCTTTTATATCGCTATTGTTGAGCAAGTAGTTCAGTATTGAAATTTATTTCATTTATTATTTATTTCAAAGAAGACTTTTAAAATGTATACTTTTGTTCTATCTTGTTTGATGTCTTGTAAAATCATTATATAGTTACTGAATTTTTCTATATTTTAAGTCTTAATTTTGGCTGAAGAAAATTGATTAAAAATTTTTTTTATTCTTAAAGCAGTGACTCTGTTACATTTTTTGTACGTACTATAATTATTTTCTGAGAAAATTACTAAAGTCGTTGAGTAAAACATCACATGTTTGAATTCTTAAATCACATATATCTTCAACCATGTTTGTTGAATTTTCAATAACTGCGTGGCATTGTTGTTTACTGTTTTTTGCATTCTATAGATATTTCTTTAGTTGGCTTCACTATGCTTTTGTCTGAGAGATTGAAACCATTTAGTAATGAATTGTTATGTTTTAATTTATCATTTTCTCCACTATGATGTAAATATGTAAATGTTCTGGATGTCTGAATATCTGAATTATTTTATTTAGAAGTAACAATTTACTAATATCTCTAATCAATAAACTATGATACAAAAATATTTTTGAAAAATGTTTTTTTCCCTAAGTCCTTTATTCCCAATATTTATTACCTAGACAAATTACAAAATCTTTCTCCTATAACCATTTGGGGAAAAAATGGCAATTTATAGTATTCCTTTGGGAAAGTTTTTTATGTAAGTTTTTAGATTTACATTATAAAAAATACATTATGAGCATCATCTTAAATAATTCTCCTTTTTTTTTCGTTTTGGTTTAGATTTTGATTTTAAGAACAAAATGTGTTTTGAGTACCTCATTTTTTCCCAACATTTTCTTGTTTCTTCACACTCTAAAATTATTATTATGTCTATCTTAAAGATGTTTTATAGTGGATGTTGTTACACATGATTTTAGTTGTTCTCCTTATGAAATTTTGACATGACAAATTTGAAATTTTCATTTAAAATCATCCTCAGAGAATGTGAAGAATTCCAAAATGTTGTCTTCATTAAACATGCATGTACCACGTGTAATTAAATAACTAATACTTAATAATATTATGTTAAACAAATATAATAATAGTTTATACTATATACTAAAAATTCTTATATGCGAGTGTTTTTATAACTATGAAATAAAGTACAAGACAGGGATGCCAAATCATATGTTTTAGTAGTCATTGCCAGATGGCTTTCCAAAAAGCTTGTTACTATTCTTATTTCCAGTAGGAGTTTATGAAAATTCATTTCCCACTTCATCTTCATATTCATTAGCTTTAGAAACTGCCAGAAAGATGGATGGATAGATAGTTAAATATATATATATATATATATATATATATATATATATATATATATATATATATATATATTTAACAAGCAGATAGACAAACAGATAATAGATACCTTTAATTTTTTTTTCGATTTAATGGCATATAGTAATACCTTACATAAAACATATTGCCTTGACTACTAATGAGAACAACTTTTCAGATATGTATTGACCATTTATTATTGCATGTCACTAACTTTCTATTAGAGTACTTTTTCTTGTGATTATTATAAACTCTTTTAAAGTTACAAAAATATGTTATGGAGAATTTTGTTAACACATGCACAAATGTATTCCTTAAACTATTTATAATATGATTTTTCAACACATAAATATATATCAGTAATAATACATGCAGTTCTATATACTTCAGTGTTTTCTTATAAAAGGGTGTTTTATTAATGGCTCCTTTTTTGCCTGTTTTATGTTATCAGTTATAAATGTATAAAATCAGAAGTTGTCTGTTTATTGAAAACAGGATAGAATCATTTTCAGCACTATCAAAGGCTTTTAAGCAATTCTGCAGGATCTACTGTATTTTTAGCATAATTTTTGAGTATATTTAATATTCTAGATTTTTTTCTTGCTTCATCTTTTTCCTGTATTTTTGTATTGTATATGTATTAACTTTACTCTATTTGGCTTTTCTTAGAAAGTATACTTTCTTTAGGGATGTAAGTTAGCTGTCCTTCATAATTACCAACAGCTCCATTAACTGCATCAAGTAAAGTGGAGAATTGCTGAACTTTTTATTTTCTTTAAAAACACCCTCCTTATTCACATGAAAAAGTAAGTTAAAATGTGCATGGTTTGGGACTGAAGCATCTGTCTATTATTCAATGATATTTCTCTAGGCTATGAAAGTCATCCTTTTATATATCACTTTATAAATTCAAAGTGATTATTATATTTCTATTTACCTGATAATTGGATGATAATACAAAACATTTTAGACTCTATTAATTATCTGCATGAGTCTGTTTTATTTTGTCATTTAATTTCATTAAAAAACACTTTTATAATCAATTTTTCTCTAACTTATTAACTTTTGGTGTATAATTATATATTTTATAAAACATTTCAAGGTAAACAATATTTTTCAGAAGCTTCGTTTTATTTTGTTCATTCTTATGGATATCAGATAGTGAGAAAATAATACATTTTCTTCACAAAAACTTCCTCAAAATCTTTATCAGAAAAAATAGCAGAGGAATTATATATATATATCCCTAATTTATATATATATATATAATTATATATATAATTATATATATATAATTATATATATATAATTTATATATATTCCTAATTTATATATATTTATAACATATATATATCCTAATTTATATATATATATATATATATATATATATATATATATATATATATATATATAAATTAATTTGACCATAATGTTTTTACTTTCTTATTAATAGTGAGATATCTATTTGAATAAGAACCAAGAATGACCAGTTCTTAACTGTTACTATTATTTGAATTTCCAGTTTTGAGAATTGTCACCGGGAGGAACTCAGTCTGCAATATGAACTCCTAAATTATAGGTTAAAAGAGGTTAAAATGAGGCCTAAATCCTAAATCCTACTGAAAGAGTAAAAAGCCACTAAATTTTTGTGATGGACTTTCTCATTCTGACTTGTTTCTCCTATTTGATTTAATTCTTTGTTTTGTTTTAATTGAATTTTATTTTTTCTATAGTTGATTCATCTCCATAATTTTATTACCAGTCTTCTATAGATGAACAGTATTTTCACTGAATATGATTTTAAAAATATCTACTATATAAAATAATGTATACTGTTAGATACCATCTCCTATCTCCAAATCCCATGTCTTTTGAGAATTTGATGCAAGTTAATTTTTGTTTCAATTAAGTTAAATATGAAATTTAACTTAGTAGCATTTTGTGTAACTCATAGCTGATGATAGACAAATAAAACAAAATCTATACTTTTATCAACATTGGTAAAATAGCTGTTACCTATAACAATAAATAAACTTTTGGGCAAAGATACTTACTTTTAGTTATGTTATATATTTTTTGCTTTGTTACTTATAACTAATCTCAAACATTTTTTTAAAATCACTTTTGACATTTTCCAATGTATTACCTCTTCTATTTACACATTTATTTTTAGACAAGTTAGGCAAAGGAATTATGAAACCCACACTCATCACTTTATTATAACTACATAAAAATAAAATTAATCATTCATAATTTATGGTCTATTTGTTGCAACTTTTCTTTAGAGACTATGAATAGTTTTTTTTTACAATGATACTGTAAATAAATAAAAGATTTTGTACTACTTGTACATGTACATGTGAATATAAATATTTAGTTAAGTACAGTAATTCATTTGAAATAATTGCAATCAGAACAAAGAATTTTGTTAGGAAAATAGTAATGTAAAAGAAGAAGAGGAATATAAATAAGTGCACTGATACTGCAAACTAGGTATTAATTAAGCATGTTTTTAAGAAAAGGATTATTGAGATATGATAAAAACTATATGATAACACTAAAATTATATCATAATTTTATAGGATTAAATTACATAAAAAACTAACAAAATAAGCTATCCATAAAAAAGCTCATGTTTTTCTGAGATAACAATTATTAATAATTTTTAAAATATTGAACATTGTATTAAGACATTTAAAAAAGCATTTATCTAATTTTGTTCTAGTAGTATTCTCAGATTATGTATTATTGTGTGTTGCCAATAATATTTTCAGATAAATTTTCTGACTAAATTTTTAGCAATGCAGAGGCTTTTCCCTGTCTTATTTGCTAAGTCATCTAACGTGGGTATAGATGGAAGAATCAACAACTTGAAACAGCATTTTTTGTCTTCATGTGTTAGATGTCCTGCTAGAGAATCAGTCTTTGTTATATTAGTTATTAGCTTGTCCATTATAATGGTGGAAAACGGGATAGTTACAAAGCTAAGGTACTGATTATTTCCATGGTCTCCAATAGAAATATAAACCAATTTCACACATTGCAAGCCATCTACCTCTCAGCCTCACCCAAGGGCATCAGCCTTTGAATGGTCTCCAGAATGTCCTCATATGTCAGCAATAACTGTCAAACAAGAATACCAATATGCATCATACTGAACGCCTAATGCATTCGATAGATGTAAGTGACCAGGATATTGGAACCAAAAGAGTAATGGGGAAAAAATTTACGGTCAACACCTCTTGCTTAAGGAATCATAAATTTTGTATACTATGGGTGAAGGTTTCATTCTCAATCTCCACTAGGACAGAAAAAAAAAATGTAAGGGAAGAATTAAATTCTACAAGGTGAAAATAGTTCATGTCAGCAATCCTTCCACTACATTCAGCATTAACCATTAGTCAAGCTTTTATACAGTATAGCTACTGGCAGCGTATTTGTTCTTCCTATCTCAAATTCATTCAACTTGAAAGTATTGCTCATGCAGGATGACAGGATGACAGGCTTTTTAGATAAGGAGAAAGAAAAAAATCTAACAAATCTGTATTTTACTAAGACCTTTTCGCACCATCTCACACAGTATTCTCATCAAAATGCTTGATAAATTGTAGAATGTGCATAGGAGGGTCACACCCAAATAGTAGTAATCAATGACCTTGTCAACCTTAAGCAATATGTTTAAAAGATATCAAAATATTGAGCTGTGAGATGTTATTTATATATCTTACCAGAAATCTGATGGCAAATAAATAAATATTAGCTCGTTCATTAAATTAGCAGATTATATCAAGCCAAAAGAAGTAGCTACTACCTAAAAAATCAACCATAGATTTTTAATAATTGTGATGAATTAAATTTTATTATAACTTCATGAAAATATATTTTACTACTTACTAAATAGTACGTTTACACAACTGAACCCATAATGTTAGAAATTGTTTTAGACGCTTCGAATAGAATACAGTTAGTAACTTAGCTACCTATTTCCCCCTTGCTTTCTTTCTCAGCATATAATGGCCTGTCTAAAAGAGAATTTGGCTAACCATCACACAAGCCGTGTGAACTCTGCTTACTGGAATTGAGAAATAATAAGTAGTATACTCTCACTTGAATTCCTATGAAAAATAAATCAGTTTTATAAAGAGCTGAAAGAATATTATTTCTCTTTCACTGACCCATATGAAGAGAAAAAATACCTGTGCTATTAGAAAGATCTTTTTGTCATAGGCAGTTTCTAAAACTGCTCCCAGTGATTTCTATCTACTGATATAACTTTGTTACAACTTTATGTAACCCTTTCCCCTTGAGTATAGACTGAGTTTAGTAATTTGCTTCTAATGAATATGGTTATAGAAGTAATAGAATGTTACTACCAAGATTAAGTTATAAAAGACTGAAGTTTTATCTTGTGCTCACTCTCTCTGGCTCTCTTGAGTTACTCACCCTGAGGAACATCAGCTACTATGTTGTGAGGAAGCACTGAGAAGAGAACCATGTGGCAAAGAAGCAAGGCTGTCAACGACTGTGTAAATGAGCTCGGATGTTTATCCCTCTCCATTTAAATTTTCAGGTAAACTTGCAGCCACCACAGTTAACAGCTTGAATTCTACTTCATGGTGGTTATTAAGTCAAGGACACCCAACTAAGTCACTTCTATAGCCCTGACCCTCAGAAACCATGAGATAATAAGCATTTGTTGTTAAAAGGCACTGTGCATCAACAGATAACAAATTCAGATTTTATTACCATGAAACAGATTATTGCATAAAATATGGGAGTGACTTTGGGATAGGGCAGTGGGGGAAGGCTGGAAGAACTTTATGAGGGGAAATGGTAGTGATGGCCTATATTTCCTTGAACAGACTGTTAGTTGAATTGTGTGTGGACTTGGGAACACTGAAGCTGAGAGCTTATATAAAAGTGAGGAAAATCTTATTGTAAATGGGATTATGGGAAATGCTTGTTATGCAGTATTATAAAGCTTAGGAACACTGCTACTTGTAAATATATGTAAATTAGAAAATATCTCTCATGAACTGGGTGATCAACCTAAAGAGACATATGATAACGCTATAGAAAGAGAAGATAATACTGACATCCAAGTAAGAATTATATATTACATTAAGGGAGAATAGAAAGTGAACAGAATTGAGACAGAATTCAATGATAAAAGAAAATCTAAAATATTCAAGACTCAAAAATCAATAAAACAAATAAAATAAGTATATTATAAAAGAGATCATTTTAATTATGATATAGAAATCTCAATAATTTGATACCAAACACATAAATGATTTGTGCAGAAATAAAAATCAGTTTTGTCTCAGATTTACTAAAAATATAAAGCAACACAACACTATTTAAAAAGTTTTTGAGATCAAAAGTTATTAATCTCTAAATTTATATTGAATCAGGTTGTTATACACATTAAGGAAAATCAAAAAAGATGCTCAAATATTCAGTCTCAAATTTTAAATATAAATACAAACATATATACAAATAGAAGAGTATGTATATAAGATAATAACATATAATGATAATATATATGGCTCGTGGGTCAAATACTTGCCAATATAGTCAGATCAATGTATATGTGAATAAATCTGAAGTTAGAATTAAAGATTTATTTTTTTGGATACTGCACCATAAAGTTCTAATGAAGAATAGAATAAATTAAGCTTCCAAATATATGTAGAAGACTATTTATATTTCAAAAGATTTTTATTTATAGTGGTATTAAAGAATGTAAAGATATTGTTTTTATAAATAAGATTAAATTTACTACCAGAACTATAAAAAGTTACCTAAAAATTATTTTTCTTGCATTATACATGTCAACTCAAAATTAATGGATTCAGTTATAATATTGGTAATTATAAAAATATAGGAGGAAGAAATGTAAAATTTAAAAATAAATCAGTAATAACTAAAAATAAAGTATAATTTCAAAATCATTGAAACAAAGTATGACACCACTCAGTAACACAAACTATAGTTTATAAATATTTCATAAAGCAAAGCAAAAAAATATAAAAAGAAAAGGGTAAAACAAATGACAGATACAAACTTAGACATATAAATTACTAAACATATAAAATATATAAAACCTATTTAATCATATAAAATCACCACTGCTTTTCAAGAAAGCTGATTGCCTAATTTTACAACCCTACTTCACTATTTACTACCTGGATAACTTGGGCAAAGTAATTCACATCCCCATGCATTTGTACAAAGAATTTAGGAAAAATATGTGGTTATGAAAAAAAATGCCAGTCTATACTTTTATCAAATATTGTCTTATCAAAAACTACCAATTTTGTTACAGAAAATTGTGAGTCTTCTTCATCATCCCATTCTTCACTTCCCATAAGCTATCAGAAAATTTATTTTAATTATATTTCCAAAAGATATCATATTTTTTTCAATATATATTTATTTAAATGACTATTTTCACTATTATTTCTTCCAGACCACCAACATATCTCAACCAGAACACTGCAATTCTCTTATATGTAAATTTTTTATTTCTATACTTAATTCATTCAAATATCTTCACACATAGCATGTAGAGACATGTTTGAAAAATACAGACTTTATTACATCACTAAATTGATAAAATGTTTTTGGAGACTTCTAATTGGCTTTTTATGATAAAATCATTAGTTCTTCAATAAGTAAAAAGTCTATCTTTTGGTTTAAACCTGGAGAAGTTACAAGCTGGAAAGATGTTTCTCTGATTCTAACAACAAAAATTTTAAAAAATTGATTACTAAAATTGTTTGAAATTTTTCATAATAAGATGATGTGAAATGAGCATTGAAGGGTTATTTATTCTAATACACTGCAAACTTATATAAAACTTAAGGACAGCAATTTGACAATATCTATCAGAAGTATTTAAATCTTGAATATGTTTTAAATTATTTACTCTATAGTTTGAAATATTTACTATGGTTAAGAATTCAAAATGTATTTATGTTGATGTAAAAAAGAATTTATTACAATTTTTGTTTTTTTTTCTGAATGTTTCCTAGAAACATAATGGGGATTCTAGTTTACGTAGCTGTTAATGCTTCCTCTGTGTGAGGGACTGAGGAGTGGGAACTACATTTGAGTTAGTTAAAAACTAATAGCTGAGATGGCTCTATGATTAATTACTGTGGAACATATTGGAACTTTTTTTTCATTGAAAGTTAATTTTCATCTCAAGTTTGATTCATTAAAAAAAATTAATTATTAAACTGATTTAGTTAATAGTGAATCTGAGGGTGGGAGTCCACTTGGAATGTTAAGTTCACTCAATTATGGTTACATTTGTGTAAGAAAATACAATATTGCCTTTGGGGAAATAATCAGAGTGGGAAAGGAATCAAGAAAATGATTACATTAGTTTAGAGTAAAGACCACTTATACAAGGCCACACAGTAACATTCTAGCTGAAATATTCAAGATAGTGCTGATTAAATATCTTGATATTTTCTTCATGACTCTGTTTAGGTTATAAAAAGGAATAAAATATATTATTAAATGCCTTCAATAACAACAAGAACATGTTCCTTTATAAGGAAAATTATTTTTATTGAATCTAATTTGTGTATTGTTTAACTTATTTCTGAATGTCAACTGTGTTTTGCATTTTAGTCCCTATGAATACAATTTCAAATGTTCCTTCCTTCAATGTTACTGATTGTGACAGTGTCTCTCTGACTTAACTTTGCTTCTCTAGCACCAGTGTCAATCAGTGCTAGTTTGCCTCTTTGGGACTAAAAGAATCTTACCTTTCATCTAATATACTAATAGTCAAACCAGTTTAAGAGGCACTGAGGCACTGAATACCAACAACCATACTTGCTTTTAAATTTATAACTCTCCGAGGCTATTTTTTTTATTATTGCTAATAGGATAGATCTTCCTATCTCCAGAGTTATTCATCCTATATGAGCAGTGCTTTCAAGGTGAATTGATTTCAGCCTGTGAAAACAAATCCATTGCTTCAAGACATGCTTTATTAATGTAGCCTCGTATGCTGCTACAATCTTAAGAGCCTGGTTATAAATAAAATGAAACACGATGAGTGAACACACTTTTACACTATTAAAGGGCCCAACCAGAAGATAGGACACATCCAAGAAATTCAAATTTTTTTTATAAATAGTTAAGGGTGAAATCTAATTGCATAAACCTAATGATTCATTTTCAAGCTAAATGATAATATACATAACAAAGTGATGCTATATTAGCACTGTTAAAGTCTCAAGAAAATCAGATAATGGATTCCTAAAATAATTAAATCAGTAGTGAAATCGCACATGCCTAATTAGTTATCAAGGGGTATACACAAACATATATATTAAATTGAACTGAAAACAATGTTTTAATAACATTTGAAATCAAATATATCATTTCGAGGAATGAAAACTGCATTTATCAACTCTGTATTAAAATATTTTAAAAATAGAATTTGGAGAAACAGGTAGTTTCAATTAATTCTCATCAATTCTTAGGGGGAACATAAAATTGACATTTTCAAAAACATCATCTACATAATGACTGCCCAAGTCATATTACTGTCATGTCACACAATGCATGTGAATTATTCCCATTTAGGTAATCTTTTTTGTGGATAAATAGCAACGATCCAAATATTTGATATTCAAAAAAGGGGAACTATATTTATGAAAGTGATTTATAAAATATATTACAAATAAACCTAACAAATACATTTAAAATTTTAAATAAATGCAAAGTTTCTTAGAACATTATAACAAATATATAACAATATAAACACAGAAAAAGGATACCTATACCCACTTGAAACTCTCCTGTATCCTTGGCCCTCTCATTTAAGGAAGGCACTTTTCATTCTTCATGAAGCCTTTTTTTCCCTCTATATTTTAAAAACTTTAGTCAGTAACTGAAACTTTGCAGATTTAGATGTTTCTGGCATCAGTCAAATTCCCGTCTTCCCTGTTTCCCTTATCCAAAGGACACATACGTGTCATTTCATTCATTGTGCTTTTTTTCTTACACAGATAAAATGCATCAGTGTTTTATAGCACTCCAGCAATTATCTCCAAAGAATTTCTCTTGTGACTTCTTAAGACTCAACACTTTTACCCTCTTACATGGATTTTAAGCTAAGTTTCAAAAGACAGAGGTATGTACTGTTCATGTAATGTATATATTTTTGTTCTTCTGAATTTCTCCAACCTTGAAATTAGTTGGCCATACAATAAATTGTGCCCATAGATCTCTGAGCAAAAGTGGCATGCGTAATTTCCTGCAGATGCATTTCAGGGCTTATTCAAGAAACAAGAGCTAGCTTGTTCAATTGTGATAGTGACTGTGGAGAAATTATTTTCTACATGATAGAGTTAGACAGTTTTTAGAGCCTCTGTCAGCCAGGGTACTTAAGCAACACTGAAGGCAAAAGTCTGCCCAACTATGTAGCACATAAAAAAAAATAAGTTAAAAATAAACCTTTGTCTAGTTAATCATTGAGAATTTACCCCCAAATTCTCTATTTTATCCTAAATAATGTAGACTATGGCTAGACTGGAAGGGTGCTTTTATAAGAAATACATTTGAAAGGCTTCAAGCTTTGTGGAGAAATGACTGACTCTAGATTTAGGGAAGAAAGTGTATCAAAGGAATCTTGTGTCTGGTAAAAAAAAACAACAAAGTAATAAGCACTCTTGTCAACATGATAAAAGCAATTTTGTGTCTCTTGCAGTTCAATGGCAAAGTTTCACATTTTAAAAAAAATGTAAGCATTTGAAATGTATTGACTATATAAAAACTATGATTTTGCAATGATACTACAAAAGGAGAAAGCGAAATTTAAACTTTCATTTTCCGATGCTGAAATAGTTTTTATATCAACTTCTTAACTCTGAAAGTAAGTAAATAATGGAAATGTTGTAAATCTTTATCTTGCCTTTCTACAAAGAATTCTACTAGATGGCAACCAAATAGTTCCAGGTAATGAATGAAAAGTATTTTTTTATATATATAGAGGAATGGAAGCTATAAATATAGAACAAAAGGATAGGATTTTCACTATAATAACTTTTGTGAAAGGGAAAGCAGAGTTAAAAACAAACAAATAACTAAAATAATACGTTGATACAGTTTTATGAAAATCTTAAATACATTTTCACATTGCTTTCATCAACCTCAAATTTATAACACAGAAATAATTTGCTAAATATGTTCATTATTCATTTTTTTAATCATTCATTTGTGGTTCTCAAGTGGATTTAGTCTAGAATAAGAATGTAAGCCAAAACAAGCAAAGCATCACTTGACACAGAGATAACAAATGAATATGACGATATCTGAATATGCATGTGGTTTAACAAAGTCATAAAATTTGAAAGTTTAAAATTTAATATGGTTGTGTATATCATAATAACAGAGCTTAGCATAGCAAATATTACCCAGATTGCTATGAAGTTGAAAGAATCTATTTTACATACACTTACTTTTACTTAACTGAAAATATGCTGACTAGAAAACATACTCTTTACTGAAATAAATGATAGTGTTAGTTCAGTAATTCATTTAATATTTATCTAATTTATATTTTAAATGTAAATTAAAAACTTGTAAACACCAAGAAAAGCAAAAATTATATTTTTCTCATACTTAAGAATATATTCTTACTACCTTAGAAGACTACAAATGTAAAAGTATAAATTTCCCAGAAGTTATCAGAGTAGAATGAATGCTATAAAAGACAAATGGTTTTGGATGCTTTTTCTTAGATGAAAAAAGAAAGGTGGAAATTACTATAAATACCAAACATGTATTGGGATGATTTTCTTTGTTAGAATGTAACAGAGTGAAATGCTCAGTGTCTCTGACTCCATTTTGTTCAAACCTATATGCTGTATTCTTGCACAGAGACATGATGATTAGAGGAATTCTGCTTGCAGCTTGAGTTGTACAAAAATAGCCCATTGCCAGAATATGGCTCTTCTGGGAAGATGGGGGAAATACATACAAAATAAATGATTGTTTATCGAAGATTTGCTGGAGTCTCTGACTGGATTCAAATCAACTGGGGGCAAAGAACAGGGAACAAAGCTATTTCATGGTCTTTCTTAGACCCCTTCTGGTGCCCAGAGGTGTGCAGTCATCTATCACCACTTGTCCCTGCCATTTCCCCTTTCCTTGTCATAACAGAAACCTGAACTCTGTACTTTATGAGGTGGATTTGAGGAACCAGTCGCTTTCTCATCTTCTCATTTGGCATTTCTTGATCAATAAAGCTTTTTTTACTCCAAACTCTGATGTTTTATGTTTTGGCCTTTCCAACTGTCAGGCACATCCTTTGGACTAGTCATAGGAATATAGAGTCAACATGATTGTATAGTAAATATCTTTTTACATTTATTAGGCCTCATGTTAAATTTACATTACTATTACCTCATTATATTTTCAATTTACAAAAAAGTCCTTTAATTTTTATTGAATCATTATGGAACTCCAACTCTATTATCATTTCAGAAATTAATAATGATTTTTAAATCTTACTAAATCTTATTAAATTCAGACAACAAAAACGTTGAAATTTCCTGTAAACTTTTGTGACAGATTCTATGTCAATAATTAAGCAATGCCTGAAAAGGACTGGGCTGCCAATAAAAGATGCTAGTAAAATCAGAGTAAAAAAAATAGTAAATCAAATAGACTGTAATAAGTTATTAATTTTTTAAAAAATGAAAGTATGATTATAAAATATTTAATATTAAACACATTTCTCTAGTTATAATACTTATACACTGACATAACTTAAGTAAAAAGTTATTTTATTCTGAAATAAAAATTAATAAGAGAAATAAAGTAGCTTTATTTATTAGTTTGTACAAAAAATGAAAAATCTCACATAAAATTATATAATGAAATTAAGTTGCCACAGACCTAGTACAAAATTTCTTTCATAATTTTACCAGCTGCCTAACAGATAAAATATACTTATTTTAGGGAATTCAGTATGTCTTACATTTCATGTTATTGCAACTGAAGGTAGTAATACACAGACCAAGTTTATAGCCTTCATAGGAATTGTACAATGGCAGAAGGAAGTAACTTTGTATGTAAGACATGCTAAATATGTTTTTTTTAGGGAAGAGAAAATAGTTTAATGGTAAAGTAGAATGACTGGTTGATCTGGAATGAGAAAGGAAAATGGAGGACACAATCTAAATAAAAGGGTTTATACATACTTGAAAATACAAATTCATAGGACAGGTATGCTCTGCATGGCCACAAGGACACATTTCATTGTGGCAGCTAATCTTATTAGTCCTTATCAAATCTTTAACCAAACTACCTCCTTTTCTCACCTTAACTGCTGATTTACCTCTGATTTAAGTTTTCCAAGCAGTAGACTATTGAAAGATCTAAGAAAACATGTTATAGCTACAAACTTAGTCACTGCTCTAGAAGGAGGCAGTTATCTTTTTTTTTCTCACCAGGTTCTCTGGAACCCTAGAACAAGAGGCTAAAGAGTTGAGAAGAAATGTAAAAGACTTGACTGCTTTTGTAGATCGCTTGTAAGTAACTTTTATTCCTGGAGTTTGCCAAAATTTCTGCATATTACATGCTCTGGTCCCAAAATAATCAGGATTGTGAGTAATCTTGTTAGGCAAATAGGTAGATATGAGCAACAGAGGAATGAAGGCCCAACCCAGAAACTTCCCTTAGGACTTGCCTGAAACACTCATTTTACAGTTAAAAATAACTATTATAAGGAAGTAAACACCACAGAAATAACTGCTGATTTAGTCTGGCCACAAGTGCTTGAACATTTAGCACCTTCTTTGACCTCAGCCTCAGTTTACCATAATTATAATACACATATGCCCGAAGTTCATAAATCTAATTATAACAGACTGAATTCTGGGTAACTGCATGCACAGTAAACAAGGAGTTTTATAACAGCAAAATGTCAACCAAAAAACCCTCACATGCCAATTATCTAACAATGCCCCTGTGACTATTCATCATGGCCACCATATAAGGGATACTCTCAGAAATCTGCAGGGCTGTGGTCTTCTTTGGCATAGCCTATTTCTCTCTTGAAATGGACTTTCATAAATTCTACTTTTCCTAAATTTCACTGATTTGTAATTCTTACTATGCTTGTAGAAAGAACCAAGGTCCCTACAGTATTACTGGAGCAATGACGAATTTAGATCTCCCTCAACGGTAACAATCGTCTCCAAATCATCATCATTGCCAGAGAACTGCAGGTATTACAGCAAGAGAACCTCTATGGTTGTTTAACATTACTCATAATTATTGCTCCCCGAAGGAGTACTTGTGCAGTGAATGGGAGCTACTGCTGTAAATACGTTCCACGAAATCTCTCTAATTATCTACACCATCAGCGAAACTGTTCTGACTAAAACCTAGGAAATTCATCAGATTGTCACTGCCATGCTCACCTCACCATTTAAAGTCTTATAAGCATAATATTTTGGAATCTTAACTGTTCTCCTCCAAACCACAAATATTAGTTTGACTACCTTAGTCAAACTTTAATGATTATTCTCTTCTGATATTCCTAGGTATATCTCTCATTAAATGCCTGATCTCTAAGACATTCTAATAGCTGTCAGTGCAATAACATACTCAATAGATAACATGACTAGTCTTTCAGAGCCAAAAAAAGGAACAGCTCACCCCTGAAAAATGCTTGGAACAACCCCAGTCTTGCAATGACTTTTTCCTTTTCTAAAAGTGTTTAAGGACATTTGTCTGTCTTCACAACAGGGGCGACTGACCACATTCTCATAGTTACTCATTTTTTACCTTTTGCTGTCTCTTGACCAAACTTTATCAGACATCTTTCCTTTCTAAAACTCTCTCACCCCGTTAACTTATTTCAATTGAGTAAATTTGGAGATCTAATTGACTTTATTAAATGATTCAGGAATTGGACAGCATCCTATCTGGCAAGCAGAGAGATAACCAGAGGAGTTGTACAAAATGGATATAGAAAGGAGGGTGGGTTGAGGAAGTCATTAGCAAAAGAAAAAAAAAAAGGATTATTTTAGTCCAAACATCTTTTTTTGGGAAAAAGAGAATGGCAAGAGTTCTATCATGCAGATTACCTTTTTTTCTGGGGGATGAAGAATGCCCTAGTGACAGATTACCTCATTGGTGCTGACTAAAATATTCCAGACTGGTTTATTAAGATTATTATTTCTGGGAGGGATTAAAACTGCTATTTGGTTAGGTATTAAATCTAGGTTTGATATCATGGACTTAAACATAAATGACACCCTTGGGGACCTATAGTTTTCTCTTTAATACTCTCAAGCCTGAACAAGTAATAAAAAGTGGTACATGCTTCCTTATCAGCTCATCCTAAGAACTGGCTTACCACAGTGAGACATTTTGCCTGTCAGACCCCACTGATCATTCTTGCTTGCTTACCAGACTTTTTCTTAAAAGTTTCTGCTAAAATTGTTGTCACTAGAGGGTGCTGAGAGAGCTCAGTTATTTCCGCTGACGCAGTAAGGAAAGTAAGATTTATTTAAGTACCTTTCAAGAAAAAAACAGGTTTAGCCCTTCAGAATTTGGGGAAGTATACCTTATTGGCCCTTAATAAGTGGTTATAGGGGTAGTGCTAGAAGATTGGCATGTGAAGTCAACTGATTGACATTTAGTTGTTATATAACCCTTTGTCTATTGCACATGCAGTTACCCAGTATTCAGTATGTTATAGTTAGATTTACGAACTTTGTATGTATGTATGATATCACAATGATGGTATACTGAGGCTAAGGTCAAGGAAGGTCAGCATATGTACTAACTGCTCAAGTGCTTGTAGCCAGGCTAAACCAACAGTTATTTTTTGTGGCTTTTACTTCCTTGTATTCCTGGATGTAATGGCATTTTTTTAATTGTAAAATGAGTATTTCAGGGAGGTCCTGAGGGAAGTCGCTGGGTTGGGCCTTTAAAACTTTTCCTTAACTCTCACTAACCTATAAAAGGAAAGCTTTATCTCTTTGATGAGATTCCTGCAGATTTATATGATTGGGGCATTCTCCCTACTGTAAATAGTCTTTGTTCCGATTTGTTCTTTAGAAAAACCATTTAATTGCTTTATTCAGTATAATTAATATACAAAGATCTGTACATATATAATGTATACAATTTGATGAATTTGGATTTATGCACAGCAAAACTCAAGATAGTATCACCACAATCACAGTACTACATTCAACATTTTTGAAAGTTTTTTAAAGTACCTTCCTTTTCTTCTCTTTCCTTTTCTTTCCTTCTTTCATTTCCTCTTCTCTTTTCTTGGGTAAGAACACTTAACATGAGATCTACCCTCTTAACAAAATTTTCAGTGTACAAACAGTATTGCTAACTATGACACTATACCCTACAGAAGTTCTCTAGAACTTATTCATCTAGCATAACTGAAGCATTATATCCACTGAACAACATATTCTCATTTTTATCATTCTCTAGCTTCTGACAAGTGTTTGATGAGAAGGAATTGAAACCCTTATACACTGTTGGTGAGAATGTAAAATGATACAGCTGCTTTGGAACAGAATCTGGAGGCTTCTCAAAATAATAAAAAATAAAACTACCATATGGAACAGCAATTCCACTTCTGAGAATCTAGAGTAATTGAAATCAGGCTCCTGAAGAGATATTTGTGCTCCCACATTAATTGCAGCATTATTCACAATTGTCAGGGTATGTAAATAACACAAGTTTCTACCATCAACAAATAAATGGATAAAGAAAATATAGATTAAAAAAAAACAATGGAATACTATTTAGCCTTAAAAAAGAAAGAAATCTTGATATATATAATGACATGGGTGAACCTGAAGAACAGTATGATAAATGAAACAACCTTGTCACAGAAATATAAATGTTGTATAATTATACTTAAATGCTGTAGAAAAATTGTCAAACTGACAAAAGCAAACAGATCAATTTGTTTTTATTTGACACAATTACAGACTGCTTTTTTTTAAAAAAGAAATATATGTGGATAATTAATAAGCGATATAATTATTATAAGAAAAATTTGAAAAAATATCCACCTTCTCATATTTATTTACTGAAACATAGCATTTATAAAAATAGAGTTGACAAGCTGTTGAAAAAACATACAACTTATTTGGAAGGACTTTTAGTGACTATCAGACACAACTGCCTTTGCCCTACTATTTAAAAATTCTCTGCAGATATAAATTTTCTTTATTATGTGTCACACTTTTCACATTAAAACCCAGACTTCATTTTACCTTAGTGCTAAGGAACAGGGATGTGACTAGGCTCCCACAATCAACACTCAAAGATACTTAAGTCATGAGGAAATGACACTAAGAAGTAGCTGCTCAGTGCATTCATTCTCTTACATGTTATCTCTCTTTGGAAGCATCAATGATGTAGGTCTTAGGAGTCACCAGAGCTGATATATTTATTCTTCATGTTACAGCACTGATCTCTGGCAACAGAGGCACTTTTTTTTTTTTAATTGGGGGAGTGAAATTGACTAGCAATTGTATTGTGTGTTCACTGCCTATAGTTAGATTTCTTTCCATCACCACGTATTTGCCCTCTTATACACCTATCTACCTCTTAGTGGTAACCACTAATCCAATGTCCATATCCATGAGTCACTGTACAGTCAAATTTGTTTGTCGCTTTTAGATTTATTCCCAAATATAAACAATATTATGGTTTTCAACCTTTTCTGTCTGGCTTATTTCACAACAGAAGCACTATTGCTGGAGGATAGGTTTGGTCAGACAGTTTTCTAAGTTTCTAAGCCTGGTGTTTGGTCAGACAGTTTTCTAAGTTTCTAAGCCTGGTGTTTTGGTTTGGTCAGACAGTTTTCTAAGTTTCTAAACCTGGTGTTTATTGTCATGGAAATTTTGTGAACTAATATTTATCAATAAATTTATTTCTATTAAAAGTAGGCAAAGAATATTTTGCTAATTGAAATTGGGAACCCTAAGTACACAGGGTTAAAACTCTGTATCCCACAGATGGGGAAAATAAATGAGTTGATCTTCAAAAATATAGCTAAACAAACTTCCTAAAGAAGTAATAAAGTTTTAATGGCTGGGAGAGAATAAAAGTTAAAGTTGAGAAAACTCTTGGAGAGATAAGACCAAAGGCACATTCTTATGGCAGTGGGTGAAAAAGGGGGACATTAATCAGCAAATGGCAAACAAATTACTCTGAACTAAAAAATGAAAGAGTGTAAAATATCCCTTGTTGGATAGAGTAAGGTTTATTGTAGTGCTGTCTATGTCAAGTTGGCCAGTAAATTGTCGCTATCTGATTTTATTTAAATCTGCTTTGCTTATGATATTAATAGTGTGTTTTATGAATAATTTAAAATGTTTAAAATGACTGTGATCATTATTTTTTGGAAAATAACTAATAATGTTTCAAAATTGTGGTGTAAGTGAATAAAACCTCATTAAAATGTATTATTTTTGTTATGTGGAGAAAAGATGGGTTGTGTCAGGAAAAAATAAAGATTAGTTATAGATTTTTATTTTAAAATAAATAGGCAAGTAGAAAAAGGATTCTAAATTATTATGTATTAGCCTAGTAATATTATTTTGTTAGGTAGTTAGTCAGATATGAACGACAGGGGAACAAAGGAATTGGGGCCCAGCTCCGTAACCATAGAAACTTTCCTTGAAGACCTTCCTTAAGGAATTCCCAGAAATACCTCTCTTTTAGGGTTATAAATTACCCCAAATACTAGAGCACAAAGACCATAAAAGTTGTTGGCCTAAACCAGTTATAAACATAATATGTACAGAAAGTACTACCTTAACTTCAGCCTCATTATACATTGTTATAATCTCATGACTATGCCTGGAAGTTCATGAATCGAATTATAGCAGACTGAAGTCTGAGTGTGCACATGCGCACTAGGCAAAGTTATTGCCTGGTGTCAATTAGGTGTCAATCAAAATGACTTCACTTGCCAATCACCTAGGAACCTTTGGTTCCACACATCGTGGCCCAAATGTAAGGCAGACTTTCCCACTTCTGGGTCTTTTTTTGCCCATCGGGACTCTCCCCCTACTTTTTGCCTTCTGGGCTCCCCTTTTGGCCCCTTTTGGCCCCTCTGGATTGTCTCTCTTTTTGGTGGCCTTTTTGCCTTTTTATGGCCATTTTGGTCCCTTTGAGTTGGTTACAGCGCTGGGACCATGTGCCTCCTTGGGGCATACTGTCTTTCTCCATGTGCCTCCTTGGAGTATTCTTTGTCTTTCTAAAATATACTTTTCATAAAATTGTTCAATCTCAATGACCTGTGATTCTTCACTGTGTTGGAGGGGAAGAACTGAGGGACAACACACACAATGCCACTGTCCACTGTACTTCACCTCCTCCTCCCCATGCCACTGGCTCAACTCGGGATTTCACATCACCCCAGTGGTGACAGTTTTACTTCTTTTCTTTTTTCACTGTTTTTCTTGACTTATTTTATGTGGAAATACTCCTTTAGGCTATTTATGTTAATCTTAAGAGCACTAATTATTCAGAATTCTTATCTGACACATGCACACTCACATACCATTTGTCTCTAGGCTTAGCAACACTTTAATGGTGATAAACAGAAGTACTTCCAAGAGTAATAGACTGACATTTTCTAATTACGTTTTATTCTATTACTTTGTTGAAAGGATTTTCACTGATGCATAAAGAATATTCCAAAAACAGGAGGCACTTTTTAAATTGTTTTATTGTCTTCTGTCAAAGGTTTGGTTTTTCTTTGAAAACTAGACACTTGAATATTTTGGTGTCCGAGGATTACCTTTATTTCTGTAGTTATACAGTTGCTTAATATATATTTTAAAAATATCACAAACAACAATTGTGATAGTCAAGTTTACCTAAAATGGCTATTTTAAAACCCTACTCTTTTATGTACACAGATGTTTTATGATACTCATTTTTCATAGCAATTATAAAGAATCTAGGAAAACATCTATGTAATACAAAATAAATTTTCAGTGATTAAAAACATGCCTTTTTAAAAGGTATAACCAAATAAATTGAAGGATAAAATATATATTAATATAATGGTAGTATTTGGAGTCATTTCAATGATAATGAAATTTATTTTGTCATGAAAATAAAACTAAGCTTATTTGGAGAAACTTCTTCTACTTTTAACATTTTCCAAAATTCCCCTTAAATTTAAAGCAAACAAAATAAATAGTTTCTATAGATACCAATTTAACTCAACGTTGACTACACAAAATAATTTCTGTCTGTCTTCTAGCACATATTCCACTCTAAGTAAAAACACTATCACTAAAATTTCTAATACTACACAACATAAATATGCAGCATACTTATCCCAGGAAAATATTCTTGATCCCATGCAAAGCATTCATACTTAATATTAATGTATTATAAATTATGTACATTATTTATGCTGAAATTATCATTTAAATATTTAACTTGGTTTTCTTTCTGTGAGTTGTTTCAACATACAAAAATGCTTATTTAGTACCAGCTATTTTCTGTGCAGTGAGAATATTACAGAGAATAAGAGACAAAGTCTGATTTCAAATAGTTCATTTGTCATGAGCAAAGACAGAGAAAACTAAGAAAATATGTATACAGTCAGCAATAAATTCTATGAAGAAAATAAATGAGCGATAGATTACTAAGAGATACAAATTCTTGTTTTAATGATGTGACAATTGGAATAAAGGCATATTCACAATTACCTGAAGAAGGTCCTAAGTGAATAAAAATATCAAATTCAAATGACTTAAGGCGGGAAAAAAACAGATCCTAGAAAAAAATGTATTTGTATGGCCTTAGGAAGATTAAAAAAATTAACCGTAAAAGCCCTCTCTAATTTATATTTATGTATTTATATTTATACCATATATTTATATCTTACACACATACACACATACACACCTGACCAGTTTTGAAACACTTTAAATTATTCTTTTCAACTTAAGTTGTAAAGAATATCAGCCAACCCCCAAAAGAAGACACTGCAATACCAGCTCTAACATCAGATAAGCCATCATCTAGTTTAATTTTTTAGGTATTAGGTTCTGATGTCCGTCCATTCCTTTTTTTGGCATTTTGTCCATAAATATACTTTATAACCCTTGAAATAAACTATAATTTTACAGCCCAGTATTACATCTTATATAGGGGATAGAAGAATCAAAATTAAGTAAATTATGTGAAATTTGTAAGTTTATATGGCACTTAAACTTACAAGAATAGAATGTGGTTTAAGATCTCAGTATTTTCATTTTTGAAACAGATCAGCAGGGTGTTGTTCACATTTATTTTTTTTTTCTCTACCACCCATTCTATGTTGTTTGCTATGAGTTGCCCAGTAGTGTGACTCAAATCTTAGCTCTAAATGAAGAGAGGTGTTTTTGTTGTTGTTGTTTGTGATGTCAGTGCAGAGTTATAATAAGGTTTTGCTGTTTTAAAGCTTGAGTACAGGTGCTATAAGGATTCCCTCGTGTTCTATATATATATAGTCCTGGTTTTCATTACACTTTGTCTTTATTTTCCCTCAACCATCAAGATCAGTTGTCCCAATGACATGGTGACCTATTTTTTCCTGTTTGCTTAGTAGCACAGGGAGTCCAGGGGTGGCAGCTAAACCCTTCAATGCAGCAGATTCCAGAATCACAAACAAAACATCTCCCTGCCATCAAGTTTTCAGTGAGTTTATTATGAGAATTAGTATTTCAAATTCTACCTCTCTATTTTAAAATTAGCTGCAATAGGCAACTCATAAATAATCCTGCAGAAAAATCTTAAGGTGTTAATAGGTCTATTGACTTATGATATCTTTGAACATAAGAAAACATAGTACATGAAGATTTATGCTATTTCTTGAGATAATTTAGTTGTTATAATAAGGAAATAGAGTTGGGGAAAGTTTTCTTGTTTACTTTGCTTAACTTCATGTGTGTTTGCTTCTGTAAGAGAATAGAAGAAGCCTATGTCTCATGCCTCAAATAACAGAATATATAAAACAAATTTTATATATATATATATATATATATATATATATATATATATATATATATATAATAGAAGATGGAGACAGTTCTGTGAGACAACAGTAGAAGCCTGTCCCTGATGCCTCAAATAAGAAAGGCCCCCATTGGCCTGCATATTTGGAAGCCAGAGGATATAGGTCAAGTTTCTTGTATTCAGATGCAAGGTGAAAAATGGAGAAAAAATGTAAATATAGAGAGCAAATGGGATACCCCAAACACTTCTGAGACCTTATTGTTTTTTGACAAAATTTATTAGACTGACATTGGTTAATAAAAGTATATAGGTTTCAAGTCTACAATTCAATAATATGTTGTATGTATATTGCATTTTGTGTTCACCACCCAAATTTAAATTACCTCCTGTTACCAAATATTTGACCCCTTTTACCCTTAGCTACCTTATTCCTTCCCCCTTTCCCTCTGGTAATCACTAAACTGTTGTCCATATCCATGAGTCTCTGTTTGTCTTGTTTGTTCATTTGTTGCTTTCAGTTTTATATCCCACATATGAGTGAAATCATATAGTTCTCAGCTTTTTCTGTCTGACTTATTTTGCTTAGCCTAATAATCTAAAGATCCATTCATGTTGTTGCAAGTGGCCATGTTTCCTCTCTTCTTATGGCTGAGTAATATTTCATTGTCTATATGTACCACATCTTCTTTATTCAATCATCTATTGAAGGACACTTTAGTTGCTTACATGCCTTGGCCACCATGAATGATGTTACAGTGCATATATCTTTACAGATGAATCTGTGATTTTATTTCTTAATTTTTATTTGCTATGTATTTCTGTCATGGTTTATGCCTTTCCTGGATCTCCTCAGTGATCAATTTTAGTTGGTTTTTCCAATTTTTTTAATAGTAATTTATTATAGTTTTTATTCAAATTTGAATAGTGGTTAAATTGAAGTATTTTAAAAACATATTTTCATTTTACTTTTAATAATCAAGGACTCACACATTCCTTTCAGTAAATTAAGCAGTGATAAAGAGCAAATAAATCAGCACTCATCTAATCTACTTCTATGGTTCTAAATTATGCATGTTTATATGAAACATTTGTCAATAGATCTTCCTTGCAAGAACATATTAATAATAAGTAGTCTGATCTGGTTGATATTGAAATGATGAATATAAGGGTTCCCAGAGAAGAAATAATGACATAAATGGGTAAAACACTTTGTTGGGAAAAAGGTGAAAAATTGCTAGTGAAGTTGAGAATAAAGAGTGATATATAGAAAAATAAGTGACAGATTATTACCACCAAAATAAATTTTATAATCAGATATGTCAAATCCTTACATTTAACTTGACTACTTTTTCATCTCTCTAGCACATTAACCATGTTCTGAATAACATTAAGATGCTCAACTTAAAAGTGCACACAACTTCCTAATTTCAAATATTTACTTATTTGATATTTGTAACACAATTTCTGGAAGCCAGGCAGGGGTACAGACATTATAGCCATTTTACAGAAAAAACTTACTCTTGGAGATTGTCTTTGTACGCTCTGGCTATTATAACAAAATGATATAGAATGAGTGGCTGACGCAACAGAAATTTATTTTTGACACTTGAAGTCTGACATCAGGATGCTAGCATGGTCATGTTCTGATGAGAGCTGTCTTCCTGGCTTGCAGATGGCCACCTCGTCTCTGTGTCCTCAGATGGCAGAAAGAGAATAAGCTCTGCCCTCTCCTCTTTTTCTTATAAAGACATTAATCTCATTATTAGATCCATCTAATGGTCTCATCTAAATTGCTTTCTAAAGGGCCTAACTCAGAGACCATTACATTAGCATTTTTAAAAAACAAGAAAACAAGACCAAAGTGGAGTCACTTATGTGAAGCTCCACATCACCAAACCAAAATTTAATTACAGTTTCAGCTCTCCAAAAATGACATCTTAAACCAGTCAATCAGGAATCACCTGATCAGCACTAGTTAGGTAATCTGCTGATAGACCCTTGTTATCCCCTAACGAAAGTTACCTTTCAATAACCAACCCACTTTCTTGCCTAGTGTAACATCCTTGTTCCTGCTCCCTTTTACCTATAAAACTTTTCATTTAGTACAACTTCTTAGAGCTCATTTCTCTCTGCTAGTTTGGATGATGCCTGATTTGAATTGGTTTTTGCTCAGATAAACTCTTAAAAATTTTAGTGGACCTCAGTTTATCTTTTAACAAAGAGTTAGGACTTCAACATATGAATTTGGGGGGGGACACAAAATTTCATTTCATAACAGAAATGCTAAATTACCAACATTATTTATTTATTAGAATCTTGCATACTGGATTAAAAAGAATAGGTTTACATTCTTTAAAATCAGTCAATTATGCTATATATTGATTTTTCATGAAGTGTTCATATTATCAAATGTAATACTCTAAAAAGTTAAGTCTGTCAAATGGAATTCACAACCAGTATTTACTTCTACCCATTCTCAATAGGTAGGACACCTTACATTAATAATGTTTCATCATTATTTCCAAATTTCAGTAGAATTTCCCTGTTTCTCAATATATTAATGAGTTTTTGAAGAATAATAGTCAATATAAATAAAGTGGTTAAATTGAATATTTATTTGATCATAAACCATATAACTTACTAGCATTTTATGGTGAACTAATCTGATTTTCACTCAAAGATAGATGGCTATAAAAATTGATGATAGATTGATAACACATAGATAAGATAAACACAAGATATTGAGAGAATGTGGTTAAAATTTTGCCCAAATAGTCAGTCCCTTGATAATGACGCATTAAGATCTAACAAAATACCATCTAGGAGAGTAAAGTGAAATGGCATTATTAAGTCAGCTGTGTATGGATATGGATAAATATATCAAATTTCATAGAAATCTAAAGGCATTAAGTACAGAAATAAAGGATTCTGCTAGCTGTCAATTGTTAATTGTCTTATGTTAGTTGTTTTAAACATATCTGTATGCTGAAGTGAAAAATATACACCTAAATTGAATTCATGCACATTTTTCTGCAGAATTCTGATAAAATCTAATGGAATCAGTGAAAATGTTAGTGAGTTAATATTATCAATGACAGTTTATCATTATTTTTGTTTTATAAAAGATTGGTACTACTGAAGTCATATATAGTAAAATAAGACGTAGTTTTTAAGAAGCTTCAAGTGTTCTTTGTGTACTTGAATAGACTAAAAATTATGAAGATTATATTAAAAGCTTTGTTATATTGAGTGGCTCTCACTTGTTATTTTGCTATGGCCTGAAAGTAGTAATAAATGCAGGACTGATTATGATTATGATCACATGTAATTGATTTTGTATATAATTCAGCTTCTTTTATTTCCCAGTTAAAATTACAGAGTTTTATTTTTATTGACATCTTAAAATCAAAGAAGCCACTAAGATCCAGTCATTAGTGAACAGAAATAATAGGGACTGTTCTACAAGAAAAAGCTACACACCAGAAAGTAAAAATTTCCAAACTCCAGAGAGCTGAGAAGACGAGTCATTGCTTAAGTTTTCTAATTGAAGATTTGCTGTAATAAATAAAACCTACCAAATACACTGAATAATCAATTCTTCTTTAAATTAAAGTGGACCTGAAAGGAGTACAAGCATTATTACACGTGAATCATTTTCTTTCTAAAGGGATCTTGGGTCGGGGGAAGAGGGGAGTTAATTTCTGCGGTATTCTTGGAAATTTGAAAATTATTAACCTCAAAATAATGACTCATTCTGAGAAGTGAGAAAATAATTTTCACATGAAATTAGGCTAATTTTATATCATAGATCATTGTATTTGTTCTTTGTAGTTTAATAGCTCCGAAGTATTGCCTGTTTTAGAAGGGACTGAATATATTTTACTCTCCATGCACAGGCTTTCATTCTTTATCACAACATTGCTTGGCAATTTGGTCTTGAGATATTGCTCAGCTTAGATGTAGAGAAATTAGAAAAAAAAAAAAAAGGATAGAAAATTCAAGTGGAAATTATTTCTTGAAGTTAGCTTTTTTAAATTTGGTTTTTAAACTGAAATAATTTTTTCAAAAAAGTAGTAAATTAACAAATTCATCAAAACCACCTATCAAATTTTATACTAAAGAATTTTTTACAAAGCTGCAATGTACCCTGAAAATACAGTCTTTAATAGAGATTTTCACATTATACTTAACTAGACAATCTTAAGTTGAGTTGTCATAATAAACTCTTAATTTTCTAACCGATGAAATCAGTCAGTTCAGATTCAATTACTCAGGCTCTTTCACTCCAGCTCATTGATATTTCAAAACATGTTATTTAAAGCATTCAAATGTTAGTTGATGATGGTGTTAAATTGTAATACATGTCTTGACTTTGAAATAGGATAGGTCAGCAGAGCCAGTTTCTACCTCAATATCACAAAAGCATATCCATAGCTAAGCATGATGCATTTAATGTAGGTTTTAAACTAAATAGTAAAATGCAGGATAATATTGATACAAATTCAATCGATGACATGAGATAATTTAACTTATTTAGAAAAAAGCAGCTTTACATGTTCACAAACCAGTGGAAGTTTGGGCTTTATTCATAATTCATATAGATTATAATGATGCTACAACCTGAGTAGTTTGTGGTTCTCTGCCCTTTGGGGCAGAGCATTTAAACAAAAAGAGTAAAATAATATGCTAAACTCTCTTTGACATATTTTTTTATAAACTCTCTAGTAGATACAGGCATTACTTTATAAACTATATAATTATAGTAGGTTTCTAATATTTTGTTGCTCAGTTTGAGAAGGAATCATTTTACAGAAAATCTCTGGATTCTTACAAAAGTTAACATTAGTTTTCTTAATGAAATATGGGCAGAAGAATTTATTCTAACATATATGCAATTTTAGATATTGTTGTGATTACCATTCTGCCTGAAACTCTCTTTTTCTCTCTCTGTTAGTATATTTTTTAAAAGATTATAAGATGGGCTAATATTAAGAAACAAGGATTATAAGCATGCTACGAAACTACATTTTCCTCATGATCAATTAATTGAGTTGCTTATACAAACAAGAAGCAAATATCATTCAAGATAAATTTCTGATACCATAAATGTTGTGAACTTTAATGAATATAATATATGGCAATACATGTTAATAAAAAGACTCTTTTAGTTTTTAAGCCATTGAAAAAAAGTAGAAAATAATGATCATGTGATTGCAATTCACAGAATGCATTTCCCAGCATCGTAATTGTTATACTGTTCTGCCTACTAAGTGTGTTTCATTAACTTAGAAATAGCACATGATCCAAAAGTAGATCCTAGGGCTCTTATTTTACTGATGATTTTCTTCGAAAATTATTTTGACTAATTTGAAATCTTTGTTCATACTGAATATTAAGTTAAAAAATTAAAAAAAAAACCCTGGAATATGGTAATATAAGATCTTTACGACTGTGGCTTGTCTTGATGAATATGACAGATAGTATCACCCAAATTTTTTATTAGTTACACATCTGAAAACCTGTTTCCTAAAAATAACATAAAGCTCTTTGGCTTAGAATAAAAATAGAAATTTTGAGATACCTAGACATCCTTGAATTATTGCCTTGGTAGTGCCTTTGCTACTAGGAAGTTAATATTTTAACAGTGTTTTATTAAACAAAATGATAAGGTCAATTTTTGTTAATTAGTAGGTAAAAAAATATTGGGGTTATATATTTTTTAAATGTTTATTACAATGTAGATTACATATTAGACTATAAAAATATCATTAAGTTTACTATAAAATAATAACTTTGAAGTTTATCTTAACAATATTTTTAAAAGTTACTAAAATATTAACAAATAAATTTAGGTATATTGATTGTAGACAATGTATAGAAAATAAAGTATGTATAGAAGACTTAAAATGAATAAGAGCTGTTAGGGGTGTGTGTGTGTGTGTGTGTGTGTGTGGTGTGTGTGTGTGTGTGTGTGTGTGTGTGTGTGTTTATTTTACAATGAAGAGAATAGTTTATATAACTGCTCATAAACTTGCAAAGCAATGTAAATCATGGAATTTTTTAAAATATAAATTATCAAAAATAATACAAATAAAAAATAATATATGAGTATTATAGTAATGATTGAGTATGATTAATATAAATCTTTATCAAAAAATTTTCTAAAATATTGCCAAGTAATTCAATTTTAAAAGAAAATGCTTCATTTTCTTTCAGATCATTCAAAAACATTCCAATGCTATATGTGGTTCAACATTCTTTGTGTTTATTTGCCATTCATACTTCTTCTTCAGTGACATTTGTTTATTTTTTGTTCTATGTTCACAGGTATTTTAATGCATTTAAAAAATTACTTATTAAAGGTTTCTGAGAGTTCTTTACATATCCTGTGTAAAGGTAGTTATTCAGTTATGTGATTCAAAAATATTTTCTCTCAATCAGTGACTTGCCCTTATGCTGTTTAAAAATGTCTTTCAAAGAGAAGCAGTTCTTAATTCGATAAAGTCCAATTTAACAATTTTTTTTGTAGATAATATTTTTGGTTTTGTATCTGAGAAATCTCTTTAAATTCAATGCACAAAGATTATTTTTTAGCCTTTTCTCTAGAAATTTTATAATTTATAGTAAGGTGTCTGTTATATTTAAATTAATATTTGTATATCTCACAAAAATGTATAGAGGTACTTTTTTTATATGTTAATATCCAATGATGTTGGTAGTATTTGTTGAAAAGACTATTCTTTCTTCATTGAACTGCTTTTGTACTTTCTCAAAAATCTTAATATATATACATGGATCTATCTGCCGGCTCTCCTTGCTATTCCAGTGACCTATTTCTTAATTTATATGCTGATATCACATCTTAATTATTGCAGCTTAAAAATGGGTCTAACTATCATAGTCTTCCAAAGTGTATCTTCTTTTTTAAATTTGTTTTGACTGTTTTATAGTCTATGAATTTTATATAAATTTTGAAATAAGTTTCTTACTGTCTACCAAAAAAAGAAACATTGGAATTTTTATTTAAATGGCTTTAAAACTGTAAATTAATTTGGGGAGATTTATAAATTAACGATATGAAATCTTTCGATCATGAATACAGTATATCTCTTAATTTATTTGTGTCCTTTAATATTTCTCAACAATATTTTATAAGTTTTAGAGTAAAATTCTTTCACATTTTTTGTCAGATTTATTCTTAAGTATTTTATATTTTTGATGGTATCCTAAATGGTTTTAAAATTTTTCAATATTATTTAACCTCAAAGACAAGGGAAGTAAAAACAAAAACAAATGTATAGAACTATATCAAATGAAAAAGCTTTTGTATAGCAAAATAAACCATTAACAAAATGAAGAGGCAACCCAACTGAATGGGAGAAGGTATTGTAAACAACACTTCTGTTAAGGGGTTAATATCCAAAATATATAAAGACCACATACATCTCAACAAAAAAAATAAAACAATCCAATCAAAAAACAAGTAGAGGATTTGAATAGACACTTCACCCAAGAAGACATACAAATGGCTAACTTCATTAGCTATTAGAAAAACTCAAATCAAAACCACAATGAGATACCACCTCACACTTGTTAGAATGGCTATAATTATCAAGACAAGTAATTACAAGTGTTGAGGAGGTTGTGGAGAAAAAGAAACCCTCATACACTGCTAATGGGAATGTAAATTGGTACAGCCACTATAGAAAACAGTATGGAGGTTTCTGAAACAATTAAAAATAGAATTATCATATGACCCAGCAATGCCTCTTCTAGGTATCTACTCCAAAAATTCGAAAACCTATATTTGTAAAGCTATATTCATTCTGATGTTCACTGCAGCATTATTTATGGTGGTCAAGACATGGAAACAACCAAAGTGTCCTTAAGCTAGATTTCCAGAGCCCGCCAGCTAAGATCGAACAGTTCCCGAGAGGGGGAGTGAGGATTGAGAAAAGAAAAAAAAAGAGAGAGAGACAAAGAGAGAGAGAGACAAAAGATAGAGACAAAAGATAGTCGGGAGGGCTAACAGTGAATACTGCGCCCCGAGTATATTAAGAACAATATATTTATACCCTAGGATGTTCAGGAGAAGCAACACCCACAGATATGCAAACAACTTCAGTAATGAGCTTATTTATTAAGCCAATCTTCTTCCTTCAGTAATGAGCTTACCTGCCCTGCAAACTTTTAGCTTGCAGGCAACTTTAACCCTGTCTGTAGGGCATTCAGCAAGAATGGCTTCCAACACTAGATGATTGGATAAAGAAGATGTGGTACATATATACATTGGAGTGCTACTCAGCCATAAGAAAAGAGAATTAGTACCATTTGTAACAATATGGATAGATCTCAAAAATATCATGCTAAGGGAAATAAGTTAGACGGAAAAAGTCAAGAATTATATGATTTCACTCATATGTGGGATATAAAACTGAAAAGTACAACCAAACAAACAGGGCAAACAAAAACAGACACAGCAGTATGGTGGTTGCCAGAGGGGAAGGGGATGGGAGGAGGTAAAAGGGCAAAAGGAATCAAATATATGATGACAGAGATTTGACTTTGGATGATGAACACACAATGCAATATACAGATGATGTATTATTAAATTACACACTTGAAACATATAATTTCATTAACCAATGTCACCCAATAACTTTAATAAAATTTAAAAATATTTCAATACCTGATTCTTCACTGATAGTTTATAGAATTTGTTCATTAAGTTTTGATTTTTGTATATTGACTATAAGGTTGCTAAAGTCACTTTTTGAGTACTACAACTTTTTTGAAGGTTCTATAAATTTTTCTGTAAAAATAATATTGTCACCAATTTAAAGATTCACTTCTCCTTTTACAATTTGAGTGCCTTGTTCTTTTTTTTTTTAATTATTGTACTACTATACAGAATCTTCAGTAAAATAATGAGTAGAAATAATGAGAGAATATTCTTACCATGTTCTCGATATCAGGGAGAAATAATTCAGTCTTTTATCTTTAGGTGTGATGGCACTGGCAAAGTTTTCACAGATACTCATGGTGAGTTTAGAGATGATTCCTTCTATTCCTACTTTGCTGATGGTTTTTATAAGGGATATGCAAACAATAACAAGTGTTGGCAAGGTACCATAAAATGGAAACCCTCAAACACTGCTGGTGGGAAGTACAACAATGTAATTATTTTTAAGAAATACTATAGAAATTTCTTAATCAGTTAAAAATATGCTTGCCATATAACCAAGATATTCCATTTCTATGTATCTATCAAGAAACAATGAAACTTAAATCTACACAAAGATTTTTGCAATATGTTTATAGCAGTGTTATTCATAAACACCCAAAGTGGAAATAACCTAAAGGCTCCTCAACTGGTGATAAAAAAAATGTGTTACATTCACATAGTGGAGTACTATCTGGCAATAGGAAGGAGTTAAGAATTGATATATGTGACAATATTGATGAAATTTAAAAGCATTTTGCTTGGTAAAGGAAGCAAGACACATAAAAAGAATACATTATCAAATTTAATTTATATGAAATATTCAAAAAAGCCAAGTCTGTGGAGATAGGAAATGTTTTCCTATGCGTAGAGTGAGAATGACTATAAATTAGCACAAGTTTTCATTTTAGGGTTATGGAAATGTTCTAAAATGCGATTATGGTGATGATTGTACAACTCTGTAAATACACTAAAATTCAATGTGTTATAAACTTAAAAGAGGTTGATGTTATGGTATGTGAATGATATCAATAAAAGTGTTAAAGATTACCTAAGTTGCTACTTTATGTCAGGCAATTTGCAGATGTTGAAGATATGAAAGCAAGAAAAATATTTGCATTTATTCTATGGGTTTATAATATAACGATGGACATATAAACAAAGCAATATATTTAAATGCTAAGTTGACATAATAAGATTATAATAAAATAATGGATAGAAATGGTTGTTTCTGTATTTGGTGAGAGATTTTATAGGAATTGTTTGAAATTTTTATATTTTTACTTGTTAGTATTTAATTTAATCTTACTATTTTTTTCTAGGAACACAGGGAAGAAAACTAGAAAGTAAAGTTTGAGTAGTTGTATTCAGATATTACCACATGAGCATTTTACAAAGTAAGTAGTACAATTGTCCTTCTTGATCAATTATGGGTGAGGACCAAGGACAGTTCAAACCCCTTATAATAAACAGCAGATCAGTTTGTCCAGGTGCATTAAAGTAAGAGCTCATAACATTTTGTGGGTGAAATTCTTATTAAGTGCATAATAGAATTTCTTAGTTTAAAAAGTGATTTAATTTGTGTTCTGCAGTAAATATTGAGTTTGAAAACAAATTTGGCATGCTAATTGTTTTTCTATTGTTGTTGTTGGTACTTAGACTCCCCTAAACTTGAAGTGCATGTAAATTAGGCAAATTATTGTTTCAAATTGCCCAACTATACTTAACTAAGCCACAACATAATGTAGCATATATTTATCTTACCACAAAATAGACTATACTATAATCTATAAATATACCATCCAATCATTTATTAATTTATTTATTTGTTCATTCAATTGTTAATTCTTCATTCATTTATTTTCTCATTAATTCATGTAATTGATATAACTAGTTTTTTATTCTAAACATTTGCATTGCCATAACATTTAGAATATTTATCTTAAAAACATGGACTACTGAGTAACATATTTTTAATTATGTATGTTACGTGTAATACTATATATGAGTTTATACAATAATCTTGTCTTTTTTCCTGTTTATACTCTTACATATATACTGTAGTATATATTACGTATATACTATACTATATGCTATATAATTATATATAAAGAGATACAGACAAACATACTGAGAGAGAGAGACAGAAAGACAGAGACAGAGAAGAAAAACTTTTCTCACAGTGCATCCAGAGATAAATTTTAAATGTATATATTATATCATTTAAATCTGCTCAAAAATCTCCAATGGTAGCCCATTGCAGTCAGAGTAAAATCCAAAGTAGTAGTAAGTGATGAGATTATCTTCTATCACTCTTCCTCTTGATCATTTCTCCAGATCCACTGACCTACTTGATACTTCTCAACACAACACTCATAATCACGGCCTTTGTGCTTATTTATTTCTAACAGAAATTTTGCCTCAGATATCTGCATGGCCCATTACCAAAATGTCTGAAGATTCTTCACTCAACACACTAATTAAAATAGATCCAAGTTATCCTGTCTTCTTATACTTTTTTTATATTACAACATGTAATAGGGCATAGATACAAGTTCACATGGGTAGATGGTCTGTAAACAGAAGCATTATTGCTGTTTTCTTACAGAAGAACTAGTTTTTAAGCTAATAATTGAATGAGGCTTTTAACCTGGCCTTGGGAACACCCGAGTCTCATGCATAGTGAAATGTTATAAATATTATTTAAGATACTTTTTTTTTTTCTGGCTAAACTGAACTATTTTCTGGATAAACTATTTTTTTTGAAATTTTTATTTGTTGTTGTTAAAAAATTATCTCTGGTAATCACCTTGTTTTGCATGTTTTTCCACAAAGAACGATTACCAACTAAAAGGAAACTGTTCATTTATAGTTGAGTAAGCAACACAAAAATTGCCCTTCTCAATTTATCCAGACTGGTTCAAACAACTTGTTAAAGAAGGATTATTCTAATAGCATGAATGCTATGCTTTATTATACAATAATAAAATAGAAATAGAAGTAAAAATAGTTGTTCTGAAGGTGGTATTTTTTGTATGTTTGTTTGTTTCTTAGAGCCTCTGGTTAGCCTGTGAATCAAAGTCCGAGGCCTCAGTCTATATAGCCTATTGGTATAACTACAACAGTCTGAATTTTGATTATATTGGTTTAATGTACTTATCTGGTACAAGGTATTTGATTAATGAAAACATATAGTCTTCGTTGAGCTGCTAGCAGATAGTAAACAAACTATTTGATTTTGAGTGAATATTTTCTATTAGACTTTCAATTTCTCTAAAAGGACTTCATAGTGTCTCTAGTGGACTGAAAGCAATTGTTCTATGATCTTTGAAGTAAATTGAAGTGCTTTCTTCAATTTACTTATTCTTAAGACTACTGTAAAGATTTTCATGGACTTTTAAACCTGAGTTTCTACTATGTTTGATAATTTCTTCTATTCTAGAATAAGCTTTCTCTAAAATATATAAAGTTACTTAGTATAATTTCATATGTTATTTCAAGACTCCTGCTGTGATTTATCCACTAAATACATCATACTTGTAATACTAAAGATACTTTAAAAGCTCTGTTGTCATAACTGTAATGCAATTCTTGATATTATAGTTGGGTTAAACAAAAGAAATTGTAACAGGTCCTCCTATTTGTATTACTTTGCTGGCACTATATATTTAGGAACATTGTAGTGACTCCATTAGTAGTACATTGTAAGAAGCTATTAAGTCAATTTTATCAGGTAGAATAACAAGTGATGGTGGAATGAGTACTATAAACAGAAATATGGTTCAAGGTGATCTAAACAACTTCAATGACATATACAGCTATTGTTTCTTCTTTGCTTCAGTTACATTTTTTTTGGACTTGACCCTGTTATAGAGCCCAGGATCTAAACAAAGCATTGGGTTAAACATGTGTGATAAGTTTAAAATGGCTACAAATTCTTTATAGGCAGGATGTTCCTCTGTTTTGTTTTAAATAACTTTTTACTTTAGAATAGATTTATATTAACATAAATGTTTCAGACAATAGAGTCCCTACTGTGTTCCAGCATGCAGTATCTTCAGTTGCTAACATCTTACATCAGTGTGTTATATTTTCACAATGAACCAAGATTGCTACATTAGTATTAACTAAAGTCCACACTAATTCAGATTTCTGTTTTTTAAATTTTCATTTATTTATTTATTTATTTTTATTTTCAGAATCTCAACCAGAGTATCACATTGTATTTAGTAGTCTTGTATGCTTAGACACCTCTTGACTGTGACAATTTCTCAAAATTTTTTTGATAACTTTAAGTATGAAATGTATTGATCAAGTATTTTATAGAATGTCTGTCAAATAGGATTTATCTGATATCTAGAGGTTGTGTAATTTTCATTGCATCATATCAAAGAAACATACTATTAACATGACATCAACTGTTGATGTTAAGTCTAGATCATCTGGCTGAGGTACAACTACACTTCTTTTATTGGTGAAATTAATCCAGTTTTAGCCATTAAAATCTCTTTAATTTGGCCTCAGTGTGCCTCTGACAAACATCATTCTTGTAAGGTTTCTCTAAATATCACCATCCTTTATGGTACTATAAGATGGGCCAGGCTCATCTTAAATATTTCTTTTCCTAGTTCTGGAATGAGCCATTTCTCCAAGGAGCCCTGATTATCTTTTTTTGCAAAATGGTATTAGAAACCATTTTCTGAGTATGAGGTATGCTTGTTGCTCATGAGGTGGTATTGATTCTCTACCCTTCAACTGACTGAACAAGGCAATATATGTGTGTATACAAGCCTGCATATACACACATTTATAAATAGTTTTATATGCAGCCATCTTATCTATAGTAAGCTAAACATGAGTTTATAATGATGTCACCAACTCTAATCCATTATCATACAGATCATTTTAATTTTTTTCTCCTTGCTTATTTATCTCTAACTGATCCTACCCCAATAGTGAATGTGTCATTCATTCCTCCTTAATTTAGTTGTTTAATTCGAGAATTAATATAGAGTTTTAACAGAACTTTCAACTCATGTGCCTGTTGGAGACAACCTTATAAACTATAATTGTTATCTACCATTTCTTTTACCTTTAGCCTTACAAATTCCACTTATTTTAAAATTGCCTAGTCAGTATCTTTTCCCCTGACTCCTTTCAGTGACAACACTAAATAGTGACAAAACAAAATGCAATTAGGAATACAAAGAAATAGATTAGAAAAAATGGCTAACGGATATGAACAAACAATATACACACACTCACACAAAGGTGAATACCTTAAACCTATCAAAATATTGTTATGTTTATTTGTAACCAAATAAATAAAATATTCTAGAGTACAATCCTAAACAATTATATTCAATGTACACAGAAAAAATTAGTACAGTTAAAATGTAATAATAAAAATAAAAATTACTACTAAGAAGGAAATGTGCAGGGAGGGATGAAATAACAAAAGTCATACTGGAAAAAATAGAAAACAAATGGCTGGAAAATATATTTAAATATAAGTTAATTAGAAAATATATTAATATAAATTTATTAAATTTCATAAAGTACATGTTATCACAATAGATTAATGAAAAATAGACAACATGCTACTTATAAAACACATACCCATGTATAATATTAGTATACAGAAAGACTAAAAATAAAGATGTAGAAAAATATTTATCATGGAAACATTAGCTAAAAGGAAGCAGAGATGGCTATCTTAATACTAGACCAGATAAGATTTAAGACAAAGAAAATATAGATGATAAAGATCTATTATTATGATTTAAAATATTACTTATACAAGATGTAACAATTCTAAATTTTATACACTTAATAAGAGCATTTTTACAAAAAAAAAGTTTTGACAGAACTAAATGTTGAAGTAGAAAAATCCTCAGTCAGAATTTTAAGAGATCTTCCTCAAAAACTAGTAAAACAAGCCAACAAATAAATAATTAAAATATAAAAATTTAAATAACATGGTTAAATGTTTCTGTATTTAAGATATATGGAATGCCATATTCAACATTTTGCAAAATACAATCTTTTCAAGAGCCTTTTGAAATTAATGAGCTCCACTATAAAACATGTAGCAACTCGTATCAAAGCTTTGAAATGATTTGAGTGTATATTCTCTTAATATATGAAATCAAACTAGAATGCAACATTAGAAAGCTAACTGGAAAATCTCAAAATGTTTTGAATTTGACTACACAAATCTTTATAACCCGTGGGTTAAAGAAGAAATCAAATATGAATGAGAAAATGTTTTCAATGGAATAATTATGAAAATAAGCATGTTAATTAGTGTGGGAATGTAGATAAAGCATAGCTAGGAGATTGTTTTTTAATAATAAAAATTGAGAACCCATTCAGGTATTATTTACACATAAAGTAGACAAATAAATTGTGACATATTTGTGCAATGAGATACCACAGCAATGAAAAAGAATAAAAACTTTGTATATACAATATCATGAATAAATATGCTAGACATAATATTGAGGGAAAAAGCCACATATGCTGTAACATGGATGCCATTATATTTTGTTTATAGTAAATGCAAAATGGGAAAAACTAACCCTTGATGAATAGTGGTTATTCTCAGGAGTGTGCTATCGGGAGGGTAGATTTGGGAAGCCTTCCAGGGTTCAAGGAATGCTTTATATCTTGTCAAGGGTGGTGTTCACATGGTGGATGTATGTGAAAATTTAATAAGCTATGCACTTAAGGTCAATATATTTTACTATATATAAATTCTATCTCAGTAAAAAATAAAGCAAACTACTCTGTCATGCAATAGAGTACCATCCATTCACTTGACAAAATTCAATGTTGATAACATTCCTGGGAGACAAAGGAAACAGTAAGTCTGATCTATTACTGCTGGGAATATACTCTGGTACAAACTTATAGGAGGGAAAATTGGCAGTGTGTACCAAAATTATATGTGTATATATACTTTCTCCCATTGATTTTTATGTCTGGGGATTTATCTAATGGATATTCTCACACATGTGAAGTGATATATGTACTAGTTTATTCATTTTAGCTTGTTTGAAATGGCAAAATATTGTCAGCAACTCAAATATCCAGCAATGAAGAATTAGTTTAATAAATCATGGTATATCCACAAATGTAATAAGATGCACAGCAAAAGAAAAAGAAAGAAGAAATATAGAAGACAATGAATTTTCCCCAAGATAATCTTAGTAAAAAACAAATAAACAAACAAACAAAACTATGTGGGGAAACAATGTCAAGTGACCGTCTTTTTATATTAAAAATAAGTGAAAAATTAGTTTTTGTATTAAAGGGGGTCATTTAAATTTATAACATACTCATTAGCCATTTGACTACATTCCCTATGCAAATGTATTTTAAAAGAAAACAAAGAAACTGTCCAAGTTACAGGTTCTAGTTTCAGATACAAAGAAACTATATCTTTCCATTTCTTTGTGTCTTTCTCAATCTCAATTTCTTTTAATAATGTTTTACAGTTTCAGTGTATAGGTCCTTTATATCTTTTGTTAACTTTATTCCTAAGTATTTTACTCTTTTTCTTGCAATTGCAAAAGAAATTATTTTTACCCTCTGAAATTTCAGTTAGTATATATGAACACAATGGGTTTTGTACATTGATTTTGTATACTGCAGCTTTACTGTGTTTGTTTATTGTTTTTAGCAGTTTTTATGGAAGGTTTTCTAGATAGAGAATCTGTTACCTACAAAGAGCAACAATGGAAAGATATTCTGTGTTTCTGGAATGGAAGAATCAACATAGATAAAATATTTTCCACAGCAATATACAGATTTAATGTACTCCCCATCAAAATCACAATTGCATTTTTCAAAGAAATAGAACAGAAAAGATCATCACATTTGTATAGAATCACAAATACCCTGAATAGGCAAAGCCATCCTGAGAAAAATGAATAAGGCTAGAGGAATCACATTCCTCGAATTCCAATATACTACAAAGTGACTATCATTAAAATAGCACCTTAGTATCAGAAAAACAAACCATCCAATTTAAGAGTGGGCAGAGGACCTGAACAGACACTTCTCCCAAGAAGACATACAAATGGCCTACAGACATGTGAAATCACTTCACTGGCGATTAGGAAAATGCAAATCAAAACCACATGAGATACCACCTTACACCTGTTAGAATGGCTGTTATCAATCAGACAAGTAATAAATGATGGTGAGAATATAAATTGGTACAGCCACTATGGAAAATAGTATGGATGTTTCTCAAAAAATTAAAAATAGAGTTATATATGACCCAATAATTCTTCTTATGGGTATCTACTCCCCAAAATCTAAAACATTTATCCAAAAAGAAACATGCACTCTTATGTTTATTGCAGTGTTTTTCACAAGATGGCCAAGACAAGAAAACAACCAAAGTATCCTTTGATAGATGACTGGAAAAAGAAGAGGTGGTATATATGTACATTAGAATATTATTCAGCCATAAGAAAAGATAAAATACTGTCATTTGTGACAACATGGATAGATCTTGAGATAATTATGCTAAATGAAATACATCAGAAAATGTTGAGAACCTTATAATTTTATTCATATGTGGCATATAAAACTCAAATGAAGAAAACAAACAAACAAACAAGAACTCATAGACACAGACAACAGTTTAGTGGTTACCAGAGGAAAAGAAGGGATGGGGAGGTATAAAAGGGTAAAGGGGGTCAAATATATGGTGATGAAAGATTTGACTTTGGGTGGTGAACACACAATACAATATACAGATAATGTATTATTGAATCCTACACTTGGAACTTATATAATTTTATTAACCAATGTTGCCCCAATAAATTTAATAAAAAGAGAGAAAAGAATTATTTCCTCTGTAACCCTAAAATAGAGGTACAACATTTGTAGAATGTTCCCACTAGAGCAGGACACAAACTACTCAAAGGTGCAGCTGCCCTGATTAATTATCTAAAAAGGAAAGCAAGTCAGCAAAATCTAACATTAAGAATACTAGACAAGACACCACACCCAGTCAGCATACCCTGTCACTTTTAACTACATCAGTTGTTTTTAGATATTGAATCTCCACTTTACTGAATTATATTGAAGCAACCTTATGAAACTAAGTCTTGATCATAGATGGAAAATATTTTCAGTTTGGTAAAATTTATCTCTCTTATGATGAAAAGAATTCTGAATCTGTGTTTGAGTACTCAAAAAGAGAAAATACTACAATTGCATCCATAGTGAGTAGAGATATCTTTTGTTGCCACCTTATTACTGAAATAAGCCAGATTTTTATCATAGCTGTTTTTTAATTTAAAAAAATAGTTATTTTTCTTTTTCTTTTTTGATAAAATCTTGCTAACAAAGAGAGGATGAATTTTATCTTGTGTTTTAGATTTAAAAAAAAAATCATGATTGGTTTTGTTTTAGCATATTTAGGGCACTTGCTTAAAACTTGGACCAATTTAGATTTGTTATGTGCCCAGGAAACTAAGGAAAACTGTAAGCACCACCTCTATGTCAAGTAGAAAGTGTTTTCTTTTTCATTTTATAATTTCCCCCTAATAGAAAGATATGTTTTTTTCTCACATCTAATGTTTCTGTTTGCTGATTTAATTTCACTGAAAAAATATTTTGTAGTGTCTTTTAATTTTTTGGCAGATTTAATCTTTTCCTTTTTTACAGTTTTTTTCTTAAAGTTTTTAGTTATCTTTTATTATTACATTTAATAGTTAAAACATTCAAATTTATAAATGGGCATGTGGCTTGTTTTTAGTACAGGTTTAATTATTTGCTAATATTGATTCTTTAAATATAGAGTAGCTTTTTGGTTATTAGAGAAATTGATTGAATTAGTGACTTCAGTTCTTCAGCCCTTTCTGTATCCTTTGCCAGTTTAGCTACATTCTTCTTCTTTATGCAGGAATATTTATATTCACCCTTTGCACTTGTTTCTTTAATCTGCAATCATCTTCTCCCAATACATTAGTTTCCTAGGACTGACATAACGAAGTACTACAAACTGGTGGCTTAATACAACAAAAATTTTTTGTCTCATAGTTCTGGAGGCTAATGTCCAAAATCATGGTGTTAGTAGGCACAGGCTCCCTCTGAAACCTGTAGGAGAGCATCCTTCTTTGCCTTTTCTTAGCTTTTCGTGGTTTGTCAGCAGTTGTTGGAATCCTTGGCTTGCAGCTGCAACATCTCAATCTCTGCTTCCATTCTTGACCTTTAGTCATTGCCTTCTGTTCATTGAGGACACTGTCATATTGTATTAGGCCCCATTCTAATGATCTTATCTTCATTTGATCAAAGACCTTACTTCCAAACAAGGTCACATTCACAGGTACCAGGTGGTTAGCATTTCAACATATTTGTTGGAGGAAGCAATTCAACCTGTAACGCAAGTATGGACATAACTTTCTCTTTTGTATCCTCAGTCTCTGCTCAAATTATACTTCATCAGAGTAACCATCCCTAATGATCCATTATAAAATAATAACCCTGTACTTTCTGCCTTCAGTCCTCTATGTTTTCTTTTTCAGGGTATTTAGTCTTAATTCACAAAATATTTATTTCTGACTCTGCTTATTAAACTATTTCCTGTTTGTACATACTAAATAGTGAGTCTCGTGGCGATAGGAATGCTGTCCCCAGCAACCAGGACAGTGCCTGGAAAACAATAGGTGTTCAAGAAATATTTATGGAACTGTTGAATGAATGAAACCAGACTAAGTGGAACTTGGTTACAGATTTAATCACATGCCTCATTGCAGTTTCAATCTTATTTTATAATAAAGCTATATGAATCAAAGCTTAATGCAGTAATAATAATTTAAAAGAATGAAGAAAAGCTCTATTTTAGTAATTTAACTACTCTGTTGAATAATGTTAAAACTATTTCAATATGTCTCTTTAATTAGTAGGAAAGTTTAGTCATTATTTTTTTTTTCCGAGAGTTCTTTTGTAGGTGAACTAGCTTAGCATTAAACTTTGTTATTTATTCTCTTGGGTGTTTTATACAATACCTACTTTTTTCCTTAACTTTAATATGTTTTATTGAATTTTTATTTTTATTTTTGACAGGTTGGCTTCTTTTTAGGCCAGTGGGTACAATTCTATTTTAATCATGTTTTCTTTTTGCGTAGTGCCCGGATGTGATAATGAAAAACAAGTCCTTTGGAAAATACAGAACAGATATACTTGACATGATATGCACTGTATTTTATTTGTTATATGGCTTTCTTTCTAATTGAAATTAAAATATTGAACTAAAAAATGTAGAAATCTGTTTTTGATGTTGTTAATTAAAAACCAAGCACATTTGCAGTGCATTTAAGTAATTTATCATTTAGGCATATTTATAAATTGTGGACTTTAGGGAAATTATTTCTAAGTGAGTAGTGAATAGGTGAGTAAATAGGAGTTAGGCTTACATGCTATTTACACGTTATTTGCACCTTTTGTAAATATTTAACTCCTTGGAAATGAGTGGCTTTTTTACTACTTCTTTTTTTCCTTGTGTATAATCATATACCAGTTTTTTTCTCAAAGGAGGAATTAATCAAGTTTACTGCAGATGGTGAGACTAATTGTCTTTGTTCATCATTAATTTCATTTGAACTTCAAAAGATATTTAATTGTGAAAATGATTCCATAATTTGTTAGAAATTATATATTTTTCAATGCTTACAATGTACAGAATTTACTTCATTAGCTGTTAATTACTATGTGCATGAGATTTTATGAAAAAATAAATAAAAAGTTCTCATACATTTATGTATATAAGATTCATATATATGAATACCTTAGCTTTGAAATATATACATATATTTACATATATTTCAAAGAAAAGTTATTCTATTTTATTCTATCTCTGAAATTGATAGACAACAATTAAATGAAGTGTGCAGAGTGAGATTAGACTTTTTCTTGCTGAAACGATGCTAACATGTGGCAATAGTGTTTATAACTTGCCTTTCTGGGGTCGTCTAGAAGTCAGCAAGGCAGTGTTGCTGACCTAGGCTGAGTCAATTTACACCTAGGCACTTGGCCAGCTGTCTGTTTATTTAAGATGGCCTTAGTTGGGACTATCAAAGCAAGTTACTTCTAGGCTACAAATCTCATCTGCTGGCAGATTAACCTAGGGATGTTCTTATGACAATGAAGAAGTACATAAAAGAGCAAGTTCAATTGTACATGTGCTTTCATAAACTATTATTTGTATCACATCTGCTAAAAACCTGCTGGCCAAAGCAAGTCATATGTTCAAGGCAATCATCAGAGTGAGAGGGGACTTCAAAGCCATATGGCAAAGGTAGTGATGAACATCTGGGATCATTTCTGCAATCTTCTGCAACACATTTGTCCCACATAATTTAATTTTTTCTGCTAGTTGATAGATAGTATCAACAAGATCATGAATTTCTGAAAAAAATTGAGTTTCTTAGTTGAAATAAGTAAGGGTCTTTCGTTTTCTTTTTAGTTTGTCGGTTATTTTTTATTTTTGTCTTATTTTGTGTTTTGTCTTTCCATCACAAAGGGAGTAATATTTGTAGGTATGTCAAAATATGTTTCTACTCACTAGCATTTTGAAAGTATGATAATTATTAGGTTAGCCACAAAATCTTGTTGTTGAATATATTAATAAGAAAAAATTATAATAAAATACATGTTTTTGACAAATATTTAACTATATTACAGCACAATTTGTTTCTTTTGTAATCCTTAAATGTTATACATTTCAAAATATTACTCTGAGAAGAAATCCACAATATCAATCATTTTAAAAAGTGGAATTATGGACCAATGAAAGTTAAGAAGCTGTATATTAGATATACAGAGTTTTAGTGCAACAGATTACTGATTTTATCTTCATTTTCTTTATAATATTTTTATAATAATCCTTTATAATATAAATGTTTCTATCTTATCTCTTACTTTAATAATTGATCATTAAATATAAAAATTTAATATAGTAATTATACAAATCAAGCATTCTAAATGTGTCATTCTTCATTGTTAATTCTCTCACTTATTCAGTAACATTTCTTGAGCACCTCTACTATAGCCAAACACTAAACTATAAGTTAGAGATTCAACGATAACTAAGGTATAGATTCTGTTGTTTTTACTTAACAATTTGGTAGTAGAAAATTACAAGAGAGTGCATGAATAAAATGTTGCTTTGCACATGCTAAAATAAACAAACATGACCTCAGAATGCTAGAACATATACTCAACTAATCAGAAAGCAATGGAAGAAGCTGTATGGTCAATCAAAATTTTCATGCTTCTTTGACTTTGTACATGTCTGTTAAAGCATTTTTTTTGCTATCTATCGGAAAGATACTAATTATTAGAATTTAGTTTAAATGTCATCTGTGATTCCTCTTTGCACTCTCATTTTTTTTGTTCACTCTATTTTTCGAATCATTTATTCATTAGCAGTAACTTTTACACTATCATATGAAAGAAGGTTATGAAGTCAAGGACTTAGTTTTTCTTGTTTGTGTTTTTAATACTAACTAAGTATTTGATAATTGCTCAGTAGAAATATGGATCTGAGAGTTTTGAACCAAGGTGAAAGAATTGATATATTAGCCTCATCTCTTACCAACAGTGTAACATTACATAAGACTTAGTTTCTTCTTCTTTGTAAAAAGATTTTATAATATATACATTATTCAAATATTCTAAGGACATATAAATTGCTTGATATATTACCTTTGCAGAATAAATGGTTTCTAGCTTCCATTATCACATACCAATAAGATCAGTAATATTTTTTATGAAAGTGTGTGGCACTTAATCTGTAAGTGGCCAAAAAGAGAACAAAAAAAGAAAATCTTAATTATAAACTACTATATTTCCCAGAATTAAAAAAAAATAAATTATAACTTAAAAATTTAGGTATTTAGAAAATAACTCAGTGTTCAATGATGTTTCTAAGAGTTATCTTACTGATACAAACTTGTTGAGTAAATGCTATTAACACTCAAATTTTTTCTACAACTTTGTAATATTCCTTTCTAAATTTATGGATGGATATGTGAATCACTTGACAGAATGGCAGTACACAATACACCTAAGTATATTTTATATCAAGATAATTAATTATTTTTATATAATTGGTTAATTGCTTTGAGAAATCAAAATGATAATCACATACATCTGTAGCTTAGCATTATGTCTTTCTTTATTTTTGATCAACATCTGATACTAGTTACAAATTATAATACTCCATATTGTTTTTCTTACTATATTCATTACTAACTTTTAAAACATATTTTGTTGGTAAATAATTTGCCTTAGATGTTCAGCAGATAAGCTGCATATTTAAAATTAAGCATGAATTATTTAGAATATTTGCTAATAATCACATGATCTAGAAATATATACAAGTTCTGTATTTCAATAGTTTAACAGTTCTTCATCTGTTTTTATGTGCCTGTATTTAGTAAACAATACTAAAATGAGATTATTTTATACTCTTCATGTGAACATTTATCATAGATACAGTGTTCAGAATTTAAATGAAGATTAAAAAGCAGTGAAGAAGCATATGGATGAAATCAAAGGAGTAAATATTCATATGGAAATAATACTGTTATCTGATTTTAAATGTTATGATGACATTTTTATTGGTTTTAAAAACCAATTAAATTATCTTTTACCTATTTTCAAACTTTCTAAAATTCTACATATTGTTGGTTTATGAAGACCAAAACTTGATATAATGAAGGCATATTTATGAACATATTAGTTTAGAAAAATATAAAAAGGATAGAAAATAGTAGCTTTTGAAATTCATTTTATAAATTTGACTTAAGTCCAAACTCAATTACTTAGTACCTTAGGATATGACTAACATTCCTTAGGCAAAATAGAAGTGTCAGAAAACATGTAGTAATGAGAACTTGACATTTTCAACAAGATTATTGATGTGTCTTTCCCATCACTATGCTTAAGGCAAAATGACCTGAGAACATGAACATGACCCTCAAAGGACTGCTGTGCAGGTAACTGCTGATTATACTTTTTGTATCTCTTTGTATATATTTTTATATTTTCTCTTCTAGAAATTTACTTTAAAAAAAATGTTGGCCTGTTTGGTATCCAGTGGAAACATATGAACTATATAGATGTCTAACCAAAGTACTGTATACTTGAAACTAATTTAAATAAATAAATTTTTAAAGTGAATTTAAATTGAGGCTTTATTAAAAAAGCTTATATTTTCTTTGCAATGAATTATACTATAAAGTGAAAACACTTCTACACATATTCAATTTTATATGGTGGAAAACTTTCAAGTAGAAATTACTTTTCTTGATTGTGAATTGCCTCATTTGTTTTCAGAGTGCTCTCTTTAGACGAGTCACAATTATTTGGTAGAAATTTGTGTTTTCCAAGATGACTGCAGAAGTATCTTTGTCTCACATGTTTTTCTGAAACTTTCCCCTTACTTTCAAAAAAATGGAGTTTAATTCCTCTCACCTTGAACCTTGGCAGCTATGACTAGCCGGGAATGAGCTATGAGAATCCCCAGGTTTAGTTATGAAAGTAGATGTAGTTTCTATCTTTCTCACTGGAAAGCTGACTTACAAGGCAGAGACTGACAAACCTGTTTGTAAAGGGTCAGATAGTAAATATTTTAGACTTTGCCAGTGTGGTCTCTGTGTAGCGCTAGAGCTTACATAGATGCTACATAAATGCTTGGCCATGTCTCACTTAAACTTTATAAAAAGCAGAGGCCATTGGGTCATGGTTGCCAGATTTAGTAAATAAAAATACAGGATTCTCAATTAAATATAAATTTCAGATAAGCAACAAATAGATATTTTTTAAATTGTAACTTGGTTCCAAATATTGTCTAGTACATATTTATAGAGAAAAGTTAATCATGTTTATCTAAAATTAAAATTAACCAAATGTCCTATTTTATCCATCAATCCTACTTGTGCTGTGATTTGCTGACCTATGATAATCTCACTCACAAGATGTGGTTATGCTGTCAAGAATTCTAAAACATCAAAGAGGAACATCTATTCATGGAGTAAAACTAATATAACATGAAGAGAGAAAAATTTCCAGCCTTCACTGATCTATTCCACTTGACCCCTTTCATTTCAGCTCCAGTCACCTCCTGAATAATTACATGAGAATTCTGGAGCTAGAAATGTAGATGAATCCTTGCTCAAATTTTGACATGTGAAAGCATGATAGATAAGAAAATGACATTTGTGATTACGTCACCAAATTTTTTTCTTTATTTCGCAATGACGTTAACTGGTATATCTCTGCTGTACATTGTTTTTCAGCATTTTCTTTCTTTATTTTTTTTTCTATTTGCATCTGGAGTTCTAAGTTACATGCTTAAAGATGAGACTTTTTTTGACCACTCTATCTGAAACCACACCCAGGAAAGTTTGATCATAACAGAAATATTTTTGTATCATCTCAATCATTACCTCTTAATTTTCTGGTTTCTTGACAACACAAGTAAAACAGTAGCATTATGTAGAAACTTATACATTCCACATTTAGATTTTGTTTTTCACAAAATTCAAATGTCAGTGGAAGTCCTCCTTTTTCCTTTATTCATGAGTTTATTTGCAATTAAATCACCACATATAGTGATTGCTACTCGAACTTTAATGTTAATCTAAAAATGACTGTTACTAATAAATAGAGGCTTGACATCCATTTCATAATTTGCTCTCAGCTGCTGAACATTAAAAAATTCCTCTCAGAAATAGAAATTTTCAATTATTAAGAAAGAAGAGCGTTTTTCATACTGTTGTGCAAAGTTGTCACTTGAAAGCTTATTATAGTTGCAGAATTTATTATTCCCAAATGACTCCATGGTTTGAAAAAGAATTTGGGCCAGGAAAGTGTCAATAATATGTACTTCTAAAATAGCCCTGCTGATCAAATTTGGGAAACACTGAAGTGAAACTAAAACACTGAATAGTCTTAGTGTCATTTTAAAAGTTTCTCATTATTTTTGATTTCTCTTTCAAGTTCTTAAATTAAAAAAAAATTATTTCTTGATTTCTATTCACAGCTACACACATACACACACACACATACATAAATAGGAATATTATAAAAGCCCCTCATTAGTTTTTGAGAATGCAGCATTGTTGCAGGTATCACTTCTATAAAGAAGAATATAATAAGATAGATAAATAGTAGTTTCTGTTTATTTTATATTTATAAAAAGGTGCTTAATGAGCTATAACTAGTAGAGAAAATTGAAAGAATTTACTTTGGGGATCTGACTTGCATTTTGTTAACCCATTTCTCTACATTATGTAGCTGCAAAATAAACTTTGAAAGTTGATAATGTCTTTTCTAACAAATATAATGGAATATATTGCAAGTCAAATAATTGATAGCTGGCATCAATATGGATATCTGAAAAAATGTTTGTATTATTACCAATAATAATACAATAAACTATAGTAACTATGATATCATAGTTAATGAATATGTATATATATGGTGATAAGTATATTTTACCACCATCAAAACACTATCAAGAATGATTAACACTTTTTTTTACAACATAAATTTTAACTTGATGTAGTTCAGGTTACTAAGTTGTTAATTTTCAGAGCCAAACTTAAGCCCAGTTCTAGGCAGCATCTCAGTCGATCTACATACGCATATATTTGTCAAATATAATTAAACATAATTGAATTTTATGTGACTTATAAATCAAATTCATTTGTACCCATAACAGTTTTCCTGCTTCTATTGAGGTTTGTGTGAATAGCCTCATTATCTAGGTCAAAGGAGTATCTAGATAAAATTTATTAATTTTTGAATATTAAGCCAATGTTACAATCCTGGAATAAACTACTTGGTTATAATTTTTCTTTCATGTGTTGCAGATCCAATCTGAAAATAATCTATTAGAAAATTTCTATTGTTCATGATATTTGGAATACTGACTTAGTGTAAAATTTATATTCCCCCTTAATCATATCTAATTTAGTTACTATTTGATAGTTATTTATATTTTTTCTTAAGGTTTAGTTTTTATGCAGTTCACATTAGCTATTGGGCATTGAAGCTACCATTCTTCACATACCTAAATTAAGAAGGATTTTGTATTTTTTTCATGGGTAGCTATTTCTTTCAGGATCTGAAATAATCCTTTATTTCTGGTGATATTTCTTATAGCTATAACTTCTAGTACTGATAATAATAATAAAAAAAAGACTGTATCAGTGTATCAGCTCCCTTTTCATTATAAAGTTTGAAGTCACTAAGATTCTCTCCTGAGTCTTGGCATAAAGTTTTCAAATCTTGTAAATCTGCCTGATGTATATGCTGGGGCTATAACCTCTTTTTCACTATTTCCTTCTACTTATATTGTTTCTCCAAAAATAAGAGGCTTAGGTGTTAGAAAGCAATAATTATCTGCATTTGGTAGATGCTAATTGACCCAATTGGTAGATGCTACCATAATATTAAATTGTAATTACTTATAGTTCTTGTAGTGCTTGTACTGTTTACTTTGATCCTTTTTTTCTGATGATGTTTTTTTCAAAACATTTTCACAGTTTGTGATATTTCCTCCTCCAAATATTTGGCTTTTTAAACTAATATTTTAGTAAGTTTTTTGTGGCATACCAAAATTTAATTTCTTAGAAACTTGTTTCTTTATAAAATCAGCTAACTATCTTTCACAGAGCCTACATTTCTACAGTTATTCTTAAGTATTTCCAGCACATCCAGCAACAGAAATAATATTCAAATCCACTTTTCTACCAAGCTTGTGATCAGTTTTTTATGATCTTCTCATAAGGACATTCTGTCTCATTGCTAATTAAATAAGTCTGAGAACCAGTAAATAAAATTACCCCAAAGTGTGAGATATCTGAAAGTAGGAAGCAAACACCATTCAGCTGGCATAACGTTCTTTATTTTACTTTTTTCAATAAGACATTTCTGAGTCTCTCTGCTTTGCCTGCTTCTTACTCCCAGCTGGCGAGTCTAGTAATGCTGTGGATATCTTCCCACGCTTTTGGAATCACCTTGGGATCAGCTCGTGTTGGTCCACAGCCAGCTCAACTCACACTCCAGAGAGACAAAGGGAGTCCAGACTCCTTTTCAATTTGGTTGGCTCAGTTTATATGCTAAATAAAATAGTTCTGGGAGCTTGTGTAAACCTTATATTAGTCTGCAGTTGGATTAGCAATAATTTGATTGGCTGCTGCCAATGTTATACAATTTATTAAACAGGTGTTACATAATTTGTTTTATGAAACTTGTTTATGTTATAAAAATTCTTATTAGTACGTATTTGAATCTCCTGATATTGTCCAAATATATTTATTACAACTTGTCTACAAGTCTGAGGTGAACATTTTTAAGAAAAAAACATTTTTTTAGAAGTAAAAACATTTCTGATAGTAAAGCTAGTTTTAAACATAGCAAAAGCATTAACATTCGCACATAAAAATTTATAATAAGGCATTCTTTATAAACTTCACTTCTCACTATAGATATAGATAAATAAATACATAGGAAGACAGATAGATATATATAAATACAGGTACATACTATTTACATAATGCTCTAAATATTTAGAATATTAGGAAATATAAATTGTGAAATAAATGAATGAAGACATTCTTAATTTTATCAATAATTAGATAAATGCATGTGAAGGTGAGATATACATGTATTTTAAAAAATTATGAGGGTGAGAAATATAATTTACTGTTTACAAGATTATAAATTGTTGCAACTTCTTTATAAAAGAAAACTGTCTTTTTTTTAATGTTGAAAATTATGTTATAGCGAAAGCCTTGCATTTGTGAATGAGAAAAATACCTAAATGTTAATAACAATACTTAATGCTTTTGAAGTATGGCATACAAAGAGAAATCTACACCACTCATGATTTTATAGCACAATGGATTATCAAAACATAATCATATCTTTATAACTATAACATTCAAGCAATAGAAAAGTAATAGCAACCCAGAGGACTGCTCCTGCCCTCTTCCTATCACTACACCTTCTCTCAACAAAGGCAAGCATTATCATGATAGCCAATTATCATTTTATGTTACTTCTTTTTGAACTTTAAATGAATGGCATTACAGCACAAATGTTTTTCTGTTTGCCTTCTTTCTTTCCTCATTACATTGTGAGTCATTTCATTTTTGTGTACAACTCTAATGCATTCATTTTTATTACTACATAAATCATTGCATGAATATATCAACTTTATTTATATATTTTTCTGTTAATGTACACTTGTGTAGTAACTATTATAAATAATTTACCACATGTACTTTTTGTGCATGTCTTATGTTACACATATGTACACATTTCTCTTACATATGTAAACTGGAGAATTTCTTCTAAAACACTAATGATTCATTGATACTTCCACTTACACTCCCTTAATAGAATATGTAATTAAAACTTGCTCTACATTCTTGAAAACATCTGGTTATTTAAAAAAATATTTAGCCATTCTGGTAGGCACTAATAGTATCTCATTGTGTGTTAGATTTAAATTTGAATTATTGCTTATAATTTGGACACAGTTTCATATGTTTCTTTGCCATTTGGATAATTATTGTGACATCTTTAAGTCTTTTGATAATTTTTAAAAGTTTATTTGCATGTCTTTTTATAATTAACTGATAGAATTATTTATGTATTCTATAGAGAAGACCTATGACAAATAACTCTCCTGAATATATTTTTAAACAGAAAATCCCAATTTTAATGAAATTTAATTTATTAAGCTTTTTTTGAAAAATGCTTTAATATCCAATTTAATAAATGCTTGTCTACTGCAAGATTTCCCCTGCTATCTTCTAGAAATTTTACTTTTTAATTTTTTTACAGTTAACACAATAGTTCTTTGTTTAAAGTAGTTAGTGAAATTAAATTTCTTAATCCATATTGACATTGACATAAATTTAAAATTAAATAAATATTGACTACATAAACAAAATGAATGGTGTACAGAAGCTCTCTGCATTATCTTAGCATTATTATTCCAATAATAGTATATGAATCTATAATTATCTCAACATAAAATAGTTTATAAAAATAATGAAACTAATACCAGACAAAAATTTTTCATTAAAAAGAAGATATTGAAAGAAATTACATAACATCACTTTCTATAATAGGAAAACCTTAAAACCCATCCACTTTCAGAATGTGGTTAAATAAAAATAGTATATTTAAAAAGTGGAATAGTATACAGCAGTAAAAATAGAAGACCATAATAATATGAAGCAGGATGGTTGAATTTCAAGAACATAATATTGGGTAAATAAAAATACTCTCAGAAAACTATACATTATTTCATATTCTATATATCTAACTTAGGATATATATCCATAATATTGTATAAGCATGCATAGATATGTGATAAGACTGTTGAGAAACAAAAAAAAAGAAATCATGAACATTGAAAACAAGATAGTGCTTTCCATGGGTGGGGGATGCACTTGGCAACTTAGGGAGGAGTACATAGGTACCCATAAGTTACTGGCAATATTCTAATTCTTGTATTGGATAGTAGATTATTAGATGTCCATTATTTTAAAAATAAGTGTATAAATGTATATGAATGAATTATAAATAATAAGCAAACAAAAGCTTATATATATACACACATTTTTATGTACTCAAAGAAAAGATTAAGATCAATCAATATTTCTGTTTCAAATCATAAATTTCAATTAAATTTACTATGTATGCTATTAAATAAATAATTATTTAAAAATTATCTTTAGTAATACATTGTTTGATTCTTTATTAATTCATTCAAGTTTTAAACACTGACATTTCCTCCATTGGCTTTTATACTGATTATTCTCAGGACTAACTCTTTAACCAGGAAAAAATTATTGAACTAGTAGAACAAGATTAGTTTTTCTTTAAGTTACTGAAATAGCCTCTGAGTTTGCAATTTTTTCTAATGCATTTAGATCTTTATTCCAAGTAACTCAATGAAAATTCATATATCTATATACAAATTCCATTTTTAGGTTAGGAATGTATTAAAGTATTATTATTTAGATTAGGCACATAGCTAGAAATATATAAATTGAATTTATAAAAATATGTATTTCTATGCTACTTCAGTGAAAAATTTATTGAGAATTACAAAATTTCTAATTTTATTATTTGTCTTAGAGCACTAGGTTATAAAAATGAATATACATGCTGTTTAATTATTTCTGCATTTTTCTTGTTTAAGATATTAAATTATTTTCAGTGAATACTCAGTTTATTTCAATAATTTCCAAACAAGAATAGTGAGAATTTTTAAATTGTTTAAATTGTTATTAGTTTAATCTAGAAAGAAAACATTCAAAATAGTTTGTAATTAACTCATAAATGACCTAAGCCTTGGGGTTAATGCTGACTTGAAATTCTATAATGTTTTATCAGAGTGTGAGATTAAACCTTTGTCAAAGATGAGGGTTTGCCAATAAAATGCAGTATTTCACAAAACCCTTATGTTTTGATGAAGAAAATATTCTTAACTAGCACATATTTCTTCTATAGTATAAATTATATATATATATAAAGGAAAAATACAATAATGTGAAATTATAAATCTCTATGTTTTTTTTTCTAAAATAAAAGTATTAACACTTTTCTTTATAGTAAAGGGCAATTTATAACAAAGATTTTTATATCTTAAATTCCATGACTTATTTTTACAAATATACTGTGGGCTTAGCAGCTCTTAAATCTTCTACTATAAAGCCTGAGAACTGCTGCATAAAATGCATTAAAATGCATATTTCTAATATCTAGGCTTCTCATAGATATTACAGAAAGAAAATTCTACTGAAATAAAATAAAATGTAGAAACTGTACACAAAGAAATAATAAATCTTACTGTATTAAAATAAAAACTTCGGTATGAAAAAAGACAGTATAAAACAGGTAATATGATAAGTCAACATTTTGTGAAAGACATTTGCTATGGAAAACTGAACAAAAATAATATTCAAAAGAAAAAGACCTTTTATGAATCCATAGAAAATCAGTCAAAAGTAATCAAAATCTCGATATGACAAAGGGCAAAAGATGTAAACAAATAATTTTTTACATGTTTACAAGAGATGTAAATTTTAATGTAAACAAGAGGGGGAAATTAGATAGAAAAATGCTAAAATATTACTTTAGCTCACTATAAACAGTAAAAATTAGTAATAAAAATGAAAACTTCAATGAGATTCATTTTCACATTCATCAGGGTGATATGTCTAATGAAGGAAGAACAGGATGGAAATAGGAAGATGGTAGGTAGGAAGAAAGGGATGGGTAGAGGAATGAAGTAAACAAAGAAGAAAGTGATACTACCAGGAACTGGTGAGGTTATAAGCAGTAAGAATGTCATATTGCGGATTGAACTGTTAATTAATACATGCAATGTGGAAAGCTGTTTGGCAACATGTAGGAAGAGTGAGAATGCACATACTTTTCATTCTGAGAATTCCATTTCTGAACATATATTTCAGAAAATTTCACATAGGTACAAGAAAATGATGGATAAAAATGTTGACTGCAAGTATTGGTTTTAATAACAATTGAGTTTAATAAAAAATATGTATTTATTAAGAATAAAATGAACAAATGCTTGGAGATATTCTTAAAATGGCATAATGAGTATACTTAAAATGAATAAAACCAGTGTTACACAAGTGAACTTGAATAAATCTTACAAATAACTAAGTTAAAAGTCATAAATTGCAGGTGGCTATATAATTAGAGTATTAAAAATACAATTTATATATATAGTTTTAAAGATGTAAAATTATTTATGTATGTGTTTTGCATATATACATAAATACTCATACACATACATCCACATATACGTGTATATTCTAACTGTAACTTTTTGGAACTCAATATTGTTTCATTTTAAATGCTGAACAACATTATTTTTATGAATTTATATTATAAAAGATAATTATACCCCATATAAATCAAAATAAAAAAAATACGATTCTAATAATTTCCTCCAGTGCTTCATGTGAAATTTAGCAGAAAATAAGATTGTGTTTGATCTATTACATTTTGGTTCAATAATTTTGGAAACAAGAAAATGTTATGAGGTGGTATAATGATTATTTCCTTTGCAGAGAGAAACAAATGAATCTAATACTAAATCCAAAAAAGATTTTTAAAAATAGTAAATGTTCACATGTTTTCACAACAGAGTTTAATTTGAAAGGTAGCTAATTCTGTATTAGTTGGTTAGCACAAAAGTCATTAAGGAACAGTTTGGGGGTTTAGAATTTCTATAATTGAGTTAAATTTTGTTAAGCAACTTAATATTTGCCACCTGCTGAATTATTTATATTACCATATTAATCATTGCTTATGCTAATAATCTGTCTAAAAGACTTGTTAGAGGGGATATTTTCTGGGCAAGGACATAGTTTTAACTAATCTCAGCATTTAGAAATTCATTAAAGTCTTTTTTTAGTATCACATATAGGTAATAGCACATATAATAACTTGAGATTTCAGATCTAATTAAATATGTCAGCAATATAGGGGCCATTTCTATATGTCTACAATGAATGATATGCATTTTATCTAAATAATTATAAAATTTTATCATTAGAGGAAAAAATCATGAAATTAAGGGTTTAATTTTCTACATCTTATTTTAACATCTGAGAGATTGAAAGCAATGCTTAGGAATAACATCATCTCAATAATCAAAGAAGACAGCAAAAGTTTGTGTATCAGTGTGTTGGGAAACAGTGTAATAAATGTTGGCTATTTTCCCAGTTTAGCATATAGGAAATCTGCTAATTCACATTTCTGAAATATTGAACATTTGCTGAACATTTGTAAAACATTTTAAAAACATTAAAATAGGTACTGCTATAATGACACTGATAATTATAAGAGAAAATGATAGAATGGAAACATTTTTAAAACTTGTTTTATGATTCATCAGCTGACCTTAAATCACAAAATTCCAGATAGGGACTTGAAAGTATTCCCAAGCAGAACAAGGCTTTAATTATAAGAACTCTTCTGATAATTGTCTGAACCTCTCCCAAGACGTAACTTTTCACAAAGGTTATTTACGGTTTATACCACTCCCTACTCCTCAATGTTTCTATTCTTGTAGATGCACAAGAACTAAATAAACTCTAAGAAATTACGTTTGACTAGGAAGGATTCTAAGGATCTTTCTTGTAGTTGGGGTCTTAAAAAGGAATTCTGATCAGAACTTTTTTTTTTTTTTCAGAGAGATCATCCAATTTGGTGCTAATGTTTATACTTCATGTTTGTATTGCCAAAAGTAATGGAACCATGACTAGGTTCACTTGCAGGGCACATACTGTCGCTATCATAATCTCAGCTTTCTACCTGCAACACTATATGAATAACCAACCAACATTTCTTCTTTCCTGCCACACCCAGTTCTGTGAAATGGCAGATCTCACCTACATGCCCAAAGCATACTAAAAACTTCTACTGAAAACTTGGTAAAATAACTTCTATTATCCCTGTAGGAATATGATTCACTCTAATTCCTAATTAACTAGTGTGGAGTGTGTGTTAAAGGGTGGACATTGGAATCATCCTTCTTCACTTGAAACCAACTCAATTCCTGCCATTAACATACTCCCAAGAAATGTCCTATTTATTTTTGAGTGCTGCTATTTAAAATAAAATTACATGCATATTTAATTTCTGAGATAAAATATATTTTAGCTAATATTAATTATATAGTACTTTCTGAAACAGCAATGTTCTAGATTTTTGTTTGTTTGTTTATTTGTTGTTTTTACCTGGGTTAGATAAAAACATCTCATTGTCCATTCTTCAGTGTATTTTTTCATGGTAAACCTTGAATATCACACAAGCATTATTCTACTACCTAGAAAATTGTCATAAAATATGCTGTAATTTATGTTCAAGATAAGACAATATGCACTCTGATCTGTAAAGAACATTTCTTTATTTACATTAAATTAAAAAAATTAACTTTCTCCAAAGTGGCATCATAATATGTATAAAAAATCTATAAATTAAACATGTGAATATATATATTGTCAACTCAATATTTCCATCAGAATATCTAATTAACATGACAAATTAATATTTTTAAACACTAATTTTTGTTTCTTGCTCATCACATTTACACTATTGCTTCTTCATCTAATTAAAAAAATCATTCTTTCAGTTATTCAAGACAAAAACTTTGGTAACAACATTTTGACTCCTTCTGTCATACATCATTTCCAATCCACTAACAAATTTGTCCACTCTTCTTTTGAATGTATCAAGATGGTAATTTTTTTTTACCTGCTACAGCTATGTTTGATCTCATAAGTGGTCTCTCTGCATTTACACTTGCTTCCCTATAGCTTTCTCTTCATACAAAAAAACGGAGATGTGCTTTTAAATTACAAATCAGAGCACAGACACCTTTACTCCTCATATCATGTTATAGAACCCAAAGAAATCATGATGCCCTATATTTGCCACTTATGACACAGTCCGTAGGTTTCTTCAGAGTATCATCTCTTCCCACTCTCCATCTTGTTTACTCAGTTCAGTTTCACTGGCCTCTGTATTATTCCTTGTACATGCCTAGAACATTCCTGCCTCAGTGATTAAATAATTTTTATTTACTCCTTCCCCCAGATATTCACAAGACACTCTTCTCACTACCCTTAGATAGATCTCTATTTAAAGATTCCAGTATCTGAGGTGCTTTCATGACCATCCTATATAAAATAGCACTGCCCTTTTCACATTCTTCATAATTGATCATTAGTTTCATTTTTTTGTAAAACTTAACACTAATAGACACTTTTATTTGATTCAATTACTTGTTTAAAGTCTGTCTCCCCCATGAACCTTAGAATATTGATTAGAGGAGAGAGGAACTTTTTACTTTCTTTACTGCTTTATTCCCATCACCGAGAACAATGCCTGGCATAGCAAGTAGCAAATTAATATTAGCAAATCTGTTTGTTGAATAGTAGCAAATTACATTATGCTGAATATGAGTTTTTCTCATGTAATACTTGTACATATTTTATTATATAGAGATCTAAACATTTCATTTTGGGGGTACTAATGTAAATGGCATTTTATTTTTAATTTCTAATTCTATTTATTTATTGCTGGTATATAACAAAGTGGTTGACTTTTTATGAACTTTGTATCCTGCAAAGTTGCTATAATTGCTCCTAGGTTTTCTGTGTCAAAACTTTTATATTTTCTTTATAGATGATCATGTCATCAAAGTACAAAGGTTGTAAGGTCAAAATTCTTGACCCCATGATGCTTACATTCAAATGGGTAAAGGTATATTAAATAAATAGGTAAATAAGTATATAATTTCAGGTGCTGTTTTATTTTGAAAAATAAACCAAGGTAAGTACAAATAAATTTGAGAAGGAAGGAGCCAGTTTTACCTAAAGTCGGTCAAGAGAACATCTCAAAAGAGGCTGTCATATAAAAAGGTTAGAGATTTAAATAAAGAAAGGAGGTCATTCCATGGAATTTTCTTGAGAAGAAAGTTACTGAGAAAAACATAATTTTGGAAATTTAAGACATAGGAAAAATGAAGTGTATTTACACAAGGGTGATGCAGGAGAGTAGGGAGAATGTTGGAAATGAAGTCAGAGCAGTAGCGAAGATATTTTAGAACCTCAATTGTCATAGTGAAATATTTCACCTTTTCTCCTAACTGTGCTGGGAAGTCCTTGGAAGGTTTTCTGTATAGAAGGATACACTCATTTAAAGCAAATGGAAAGAAGAGACTTAAGACTTGAATAGCTTTCATTTAGAATACTTGACACACATATATAATCAGTTTATTTCAGCATGGGTATTTCAGAATATGTTTAATTTCAGCTATACTTCTAATCCTCTTAAATTATTTTGCCCTGAAATAATCACAAAAAAGCTTTTTACTTATGTTACAAAGCAGCATTAAAAGGTGCTGCAGATAATTTTAAACACTCAATCAACTTTTTAAGCTTCATAAAATGAACTGAAATTTTGTTATATTTGAGTAACATATTCTGTTATCATTAAATTTTAATAATCTTCATAAATTGACTCATAGCTCATATTCATTTAACAGAAACTTATTTCCCTTCAATTCAGTGTAAGCACTAGGGATATATGGACACTGAGTTCCTTGTGGATTTTAGAGTCTGTTAGCCAAAAAAAATTTCTAAAACTCTATTTAATTTTTTTTTTAGCATTTTTACAGTTCATTTAAACTACTGAAAGGTAGGAAGATTCCTGAGCTGAGAGATGGCAAGTATAAATTAACTTATTAGGGCTTTTTTTTTAAAATTGTGTGTTAATTTTATTAACATTTTTATATGATGATTGCTTATTATTAATTACAATAAATGAGTGACTTCCACCAGCAATGCAGCTACGCATGGAGCAATTTAGTCTGAGAGAAATCCAGATATTAGCTGACTGACTCCTACAACTTGGTAGAAAATATTCATATGAAATGTGTAGTAAAAGCTGAGACACACTCTCCCGATAAACCCCTCCCCGGCACTGTGTCATACAGTTATGAGAGAACCAACTCCCAGTTTCTCCCTGACAAACCAAAACTGCACATCAGTGCTCCAACTTTAAAGACTGAAACTAGAGGGATGGGAACCCAAAGTGCCTTGCTCTGAAAGCCAGTAGGTCTTTGCATTTATGAGACCCATAGGACTATAATAGACAAAGAAGTATTTCTTAATAGGTGCAGGAGCACTCTTCACAACTATGCCTCCAGGGCTCAGTTAAGAAAGATATCAATTCACACATGTTAAAATGTCTATTATTAAAAAGATAAGAGAACAGAAATGCTGGTAAGGATGTAGAGAAGAAGGAACCTTTTCATACTGTTGGTGGGACTGTAAACTGGCACAGCCACTAAGGAAAACAGAATCCTGCCTTTATGAAAACATAGATTGACCTTGAAGTTAGGTTAAATGAATTCAGTCAGACAAAGACAAATACAGTATAATCTCACTTATATGTGGAATCCAAATAAATAGAACTCATAGAAACAGAGATTAGAATGATGATTACCAGTGACTGGTGGGTGGGAGAAATAGGGGAGATGTGGGTCAAAGGGTATAAATTTTCAGTTATAAGATGCATAGTCTGAGGACCTATTGTTTAACTAATGATTATAGCTGATAATATTGTATTATATTATTAAAATTTGCTAAGAAAGTAGAAGGTGAGTGTTCTCTCCAAAATAAATAGATAAATATGTGAGATGATAGATGTGTTAAATAACTCTATGATGGGAATGCTTTCACAATGTATGCGTATATTAAATTATCACATTGTACACTTTAAGTATATTACAATTTTGTCAGATATACCTCAATAAAGCTGAAAAATAACAATAAATTATATATTTAAAGGGAATTAAACCCATAAATTTGTATATATGTACACATATATATTAAAAATCTATGGTATGCCACAAAAACAATCCAGTTGACACTAAAAATGAGTTATTGCATATCTTCATTCAGGGTTCTGATATGAGCACTATCTTTCTTTTCTTTAGTCCATAACTCAATGAAAAGTATAGATATTGTAAAATTAGTTTAAAATGTAAAGTCTGCTAATATAGATATAAATTTTATTAGTTATAGTCTGTAATCTATGAAAGACAAAGTGATATAAGACAGAGTTTTCAGGCACTTGTAGACTCTAATCCTGATATTAATATAATCTTTTTCAAATTATTTATATTCAAAATTCTCAGTTTTTTAACTCAAAATTTAATTCTGCTAAGCATTTTATTGAGCATTAAATGATGTAATCTGCTAAATGACAATAAATGATAATGATTATTCTTTGATTAAGCACACACTATATCTTTAACATCATGCAAACAATTTTTCATACTATATCCTTACTCTTTGTAGTAACAATAGAAATATCTATAGTTTTATTTTATAACTGGAAACCTGAGGTCCTTAAAGGATAGTGATTTTGAAGTGTCTTATAGTTACCAGACAGGTTTTGAAATTAGGAAATTCTAAGGCAACCTCGCTTTAGACACAAACCTCACAGTCTTTGAAGTATTTGAACTAAAGGAACATTAGTTTCTTAAGGGTAGAGGTTTTTGTCTTTTTAGTTTAATGCTCCATTTCTCATGTTTAGAATAATTCCTGACATAATGGTCACTAAATAAATAATAATGTATATTTACTCAATATGGCTTCCCTTCAAAAGATACAGAAGTTCAAAGAACAGATAACTGTACATAGAGATTATAAAATGTTACTTTGAACTGTTTTCCTTTCATTGTATTTGATGAATATATGTAATTAATTACTTGTGTGATTTTATATGTGTTTATAACAGAACCAAGCATCAGAGCCTCAATGTGTTTAATGTGTTAGGCCTGGAATTCTAAAGTCAGAATCATTTAATAAGTAGTTTCTAGTAACAGAAATATTAATAACTGACCTATACTAAAAAAAATTAAGCAAAACATGACTATACACTACAGGTAATGAAAGTTTTTTCTGTATCAAGAAATAATAAGATCCAGATAAATGTAAAAGAAAGATGCTTCAGAAAAAGAACTGTATATATTTTAACTATCAAAATCAGTGGTCACCAGGGGATGGAGTGAGGACAGATATTGACAGCATCTGGGCATGTAACAATTTTTTTAGGGACGACTAAAAATGTTTTCTACCATGATCATGTTGGTTGTTAACCTGATCGTGTATGTTTGTTAGAACTCATTGAACGAGTCATTTCAAAAGCAAAATTTACACCATTTATAAATTAAACATTATAAACTTGAAAAAGTCACCCAGGTTTCTTCTGCAACATTCTTTGTTTTATTCTTCAATTCTTGGTCCCAAATAGTTTTGAGATTTGCCACTTCTTGTATCACATAAGACCACATTTCATCTGCTTTCATTTCTCTAGGAAACTGATACTGCCAAAACTCTTTCTTTAATTTTTTTCTAAAAGATTATTTGTAGACTAACAGTTGCTTCCCTACTCAACAAGAAGACTATTATTGTGAGGATTTCATCTGTATTCAATGCAAAAAGGCAGGTCACAGTGGCCCAAAGTGAATCACACTGAGTCAGATTAAAAACTAAATAAAGATGGTTATCAAATTGAGCAAAACAATGAATTGCATCCAAATGAATTGCTATGACACTCATTTTATTTGGTAATTAGTAAATGGTTTCTGAATAACAGCCCAAAGAGTTCCAAAAATATATTAAATTAAGAAAGAAGCAGTTTAATTGTATAGCCTGCAAAGATGACTATCATTATTATAGTAATAAACTTTTGTATGTGTCTTCATAATCAGGCCTTTTATTACAGTATGCTATTTTTAATTAGTTTGTAATGCTTTTATAAATTACTCCTTAGATTCTAACAATAACAAAAGAGAGTGGAACAATGCACCAGAGTAGGATATAAGACAGAAGAGTACAAAATGCAGATATATTGGAGTGATAAAAAATTAAATTGTTACTTATCATGTGATTTTGAGAAAATGTAATTAAGTTTTATAAAGCTCAGTTTTCTCGTGTATAACATGAGGATAAAAATATTTTTTTATGAGGTTGTTGTGAAGATCATTTGAGATAATATAGGAAAACCACTAAACCACTTTATCTGACAATTAAGAAAATCTTAATAAGTGGTACTTAATATAATTATTAATTTTTATTTATATGTGTGAGATAAAATTTTCTTCAATCATTTATATTTTCTTTAATAGTGAATTTATATGTGTTTTAATAAATATGTAAATCAATTTAGGCAAAGGGTCAAAAAAAGGAAAGAAAAATAATTACAGTTGTTGGCTAGAGATAGAAAGCATTCATGGTTAATGACAAATCTCAGGGACACACCAATTCTGACAAATTGCAAATAATTTGAGCACAGCTGTTGCAAAGCCAGGGTAAGTGAACGTGTGCTGGAGGGTTTGGTGGGAGGACTGATTCCTGGCGCAAGGTGTTAATATAACTCTGCCATTCTTTTGTCAAGAAAGAATCCTGTATGATCCTAACATAGGACAAGTTTTTACTAATGCTGCAGTTTGACTGACATTCAAACTTATAGCTATATTTCTTCATAATAGCAGTCATTTCTGCTATTAAAAAAGGTAAGGATTATAAGCCACTCTTCGCTTTGTCTTATTCCCTGACCAAAGAAAGGGATCAGTGTTCAGATACAAATGATTTTTATATTTGTTGATCATTATGTACTGCTCAATATTTGTATTAATTCTGAGGCAAATGTTTTAAAATTAGAGATATAAAAATTCTATTTGTAAGTAGTTTTGACATGTAATGAATATATGTTTATAAAGGTATTACACATATATGGAACTGTGGAATGTGGCTGACAGAAGTCTAGTGTCTACTCAACAGAGAAAACCAGATGTTAATGCTGAGAATCCAGCTACACTAACCAAAAAAAAAAAATATTTTGGCGGGAGAGGGGAGGCGGTAATATAACAATAAATAGAAGGTTGTTAGAAAAATAATTTAATTTAGAAGTTAAAACAAACAAAATTAATTAGGTCATTATCTGTTCCAACACAAAAAATATAGTGAATGATAGGGAATCCACACATACTACCAGAAAAAATGTCAGAGAAAGCTTGCATTTAAAAAAAAAAAAGAGCATAGGAACAAAAAAATCTTAACTAGTAATGGAGACTGACAAAGTAAACTACCTTCCTATCTTCAATGAGTAAAAAAGTAGTAATCAAAAAGAAGGTCAGATTCAAACATTAACTTATACAAAAAAAATCCATGTATCAGATCTGGGGTATAATTTGGAAACTAGATCTGAGACTCAAAGAGTTAAATATTATATATTGGAAATTTATCACAAGACTGGGGTAATATGAGCAACAAGGGTGATTTTTAAAAATCCAAAAACATAGGCTTAAATACTTTACAGTTTCTTTCCATAAATTATTTGATTATAGAACACTGGTTCTCAAAATCTACTGTTTCTAGAAAGTATCTATGATACTTCACAAAGTTGTAGATTTCTGGGCATCCTCTGCAGAAATTCTAATTTAGCAGGTCTAGAGGAGACTCAGAAATTTATTTTAAATTAACATTAAAAAGTTTTCAAGAAGGTTATCCCTGAGCTTCAGAACATTTGAAAATTATTAATTAGAAACTAGAGCATGCCTACACCTTAATTTAGGTAGTTTCAGAGTTGGGCAGAATAATATTTTCAAAAGAGAAAGAAACAATGATAGGAATTACGTGCAATTGGAAGAGAAGAGAATACTGCTTACAAATCACTCTTAGTTCCTGGTATTGCCGAAGGGCACAAACACACAGATGACAATATTTAGTCTCACAAAGTTGAACTTTACATTTTTGTCACTAAATATTTTAAAGAGATTGTCGTATTTTATTGCACTTCCATCTGAAAATACTCATAAAAATAATTTTGCTTTACTTTTTAGAAAAAACTTATAGCTCATATATTAGAAAAAAAACTTATAGCTCATATATTAGAAAAAGTCATATATTTATATATTTATAATCACTTTCCAAACAGAATTTGTTTTGTATGTTCATTTCTGACAATGCAAACTTAAACTGAATTTCCTATTTCCTATTAAGTGGAATGGCAGACAGAATGAAAGATCCTATCATCTATCTATCTATCTATCTATCTATCTATCTATCTATCTATCTATCTATCTATTGTCTCTCTATTATCTGTCTATCTATCATCTCTATTGCCCTGAATTGATTTTGGGAAAGTTAAGGCTTGGTAAATTGTTCATGTGATTGTTACATGTCAGAGACATCTAAACTTTAATTCTTTAGTTAGTCTTACTGGATGGTTTCTATTATTACTATCTTTTTCAAACAAAGGAGAGGCCGTGAAGTTCCAAGTACTTTGGTCAAGATTACAAAGCTAGTAAGTGTTAATACTTTAATTTCTACCTAGACATTTCGTCTGTAAAGTATGTGCTCCAATACTACATAAACAACAACAACAAAAGAATAAATTAAGCTTAAAAAGCTTCATGAACATTTTAGATTTAAAGAGGACACAAATGATGAATGAACTAACACATAAAAATGTTTATTGAGTATAAGTAAATATAGTATTTCATTTGTAGGATGATTTTATATTTATTTACTTTAAAAGCCAGTGAAAGGATGCCAGAAAAATAATGAAAGGTATTACTTTAGAACTAAATAATAGAGAAATAGAAGTATAACTCCTGTATATTAGTAAAAATATAAAAAAGAGACAGTTGTGAAGTACTTATTTACCTTACATAAATTATATTTCTCTTCTGAGCATCATTACCTAAACTTATACATAGATCAAATTACATTGAAGAAAAATGCGAAAGGACAAAACAATTTTGCTTTGAAAAAATGTATCATTTAAAACGATTTGTTTTATATAAAATACTAGCAAAAGAAGCTGCCTGGATCAATAATATTTGCCAAGTATTTTTCATGATATGAAAGGCAGGTGTTAGCAATTTTTCTTTCAGTATAATATAAATTAGCATATTCAACGGAAAAATATAACCGCTATATAAACACCAATCGCGCAGCATCCCCTAGCCTTAATAATCACAACTAGTTGCATAAATAATTATTAGAAATTATAATTAGGAAACAAAATTTAAATATTGCAGAGTTCCAGTATTTTTGTTCTAAGAATTCATGGGACTCTGAGGCTCAAACGAAACAATGAGGGGGATTTACGACTATCCACATTTATACCAGTGCATAGAGTAGCCACAGGTGGTAAACCAGATGATTACGCATAAACACTGTCTGACATTTTGAAAAGGGAAAATGCATCAATAATTAGAAGCACAGTAGGTGAGTAGCTCCATGCCAGACTAACAGTAGGAGATAATTGCTACTGGTGGTATAGAGCACCATGACTGAGAAATGCATGGTGGCAAATTGAAGGTTGGAAAAGATGCCAAATTTGAAGTTTTCTTCACTTTATTTCCTAAACATAATGAATATTCAACTGGAAGCAAAGTCATTTACTTGTGAATGATTGATAAGGGGGAGATATTAAATTGCATAAATTTTATAATAAAAAGAAGTTTGGAAACATTTGAATTTCTTCTGTATTTCTACATTTTCTGATTATGAAAAGTCTCAGTAGGAGAGAGTATCATGTTGTAGATCAGAAATTTGGAAGCTACATTCAGATCATAAACCAAGTTCTCAGAAATCGAGGTCAATTTTTTTGTTGTTGTTGATTTCCATGTGATGTTGTTGTCATTGATGTCTTTATCTGAATTGTGTTCAGTCTTTATTCATCTAATAATCACATCCCCAAAACATTTCTATTTAAAGCAAAAGAAGTATCCCAGGGTACGTAGTATCTTAGTGTCTTCTCTCTCTCAGTGGTGACACCAGTTGCCTAGAAATCACAAATAGTTGTGTTGCTTGATTCCTGTGTTGTTTAGGTCAGAATGTATCATATCTTCATTTACCCGAGTCACTCTCAGGAGTGTCCAAGATTATCTATCATGATATACTATAGGATTACTTATTTTCTTGCTTCTCTGTACAAACTCTAACTGGAATTTATTTCTGAACCCTTCCTGCCTTTACAGATTCTCACTTTTCCTGTTGGAACTAAGTTTCTTATATCAGAACACCCATTCCTTATCCTAAACCACTTCTCTTAATGTTTTCTTCCCATCATTGTTCTGAGGAGAATCCAGTTTTTTATAATAATGTTCTTCCTGTAGCATTCTCAGGGCAAGTCTTTTATTTTTCTGCTGTAAATCATGTGCCCTTCATGGGAGAGGGTGGCTGACTTTATCTTTCTCCGTTTCTGTATAAAATTCATTTCTTATTTTCTTTATTTATATTTTTAGATGAGGCCATCCTTGGTTGACCTCACAGATTGCAAGAAACTTGTCAGCTGACAATTCCTTATTATTATTATTTTTAAAATTTTTTACAACTACAGTACCTGATCTTCCTAGCTGGTCTCCCATCCAAGTACTAACCAGGTTCGATTCTGCTTAGCTTCCAAGATCAGATGAGATCAGGCTTGTTCAGGGTGGCATGACCATAAACAAATTTATTTCTCATTATAATAGCATATTGGGGAAGCATTATAGAAATAATTACTGAAAAATGAAGTTATTGAAACATTATTTTAAAGGAACCTTCTTAGGATTTTGGGAATCTATGTTACATAAAACATTACTTCTGAGTAGTAGACAGAAATAGGTATGGAAGGTAAGAATGTTTTAGAAAATTAAGTGGCAGAGAAACATTGAATACATTCTTCTGTGATTTCTTGGAAGGCAGTTAATGTGCCTAATAACATTGTAGCCATACAGAGAAGATTAAAGACAAAAAATTGTAGTATGTGTGTTATTATGGGTTATGTGTGTCAAGTCATTACAAAAAATAACAAGCACAGAAAGCGTCTACTGATTTACAAACAGAAGAAACAGGAATTTGGGGGAGAGGGAAAGTCCAGCAATTTGGGGACTCAGGATTGTAAGAAGCAAGTACATCTCTATCACTAAAGCAAAAAATGAAAGTGAAAAGCCATTTGAGAAATGATGTATGATTATAAACTCAGCAAATTTCTCACTGTTTAAAAAAGAAGTTATAGATAAGCAAAGCACAACAGCTAGAATGAATCATGCCATACCACAGAAAATTTGGAAACTCAGAATTTAGCTTAATATAGGCACAAATGTCTTTTGGATACATGACCTAGTTCTGTCCACTGAAGGACCTAAAAGTACTAACACCCTGTCAGCAAGAGCACACAGAGTCCCCAGATCCTGGTTTGTAGTGACATTCCTCAATGAAAAGAATCTACACTTCTAGAGAAATGGCTCATTCTACAAATAAGGCAAAGAATGTCAAAGATTAGTGTGCAGTATCTTGCAGTGCCAGAAAATAGAGATAATAACAAAAACAAACAAAAGGAAAATATATCATGACAAATATAAATATAATACAAAAAGACACAAGGCTAATGGAGCTCCAAAGCTGGAACGATTTGAGCAATAAAAAAATTATATAGCATTGAATTATAACCCAAAGTATAAGATAAATATCCATTAGTTCATAATAATGTAAATTAATAATTGAATAAATAAATATGGAACATCTAATAAAATTTTCTGCACAAAAGAATTCCAAAAATTTTCTAAAGACATCCCTCCAGAAAGTAGAGCATAACTCCCCACCCTCTATGTGTAAAATGAACAAAGTAACTTTCTTCTAAAAGAGTAATCATTTAACAGTTGAGTAACTTGACAAACACAACCCCAGCCAGATAATAAAGGTCAACATCGGTAATGAGAAATCATATTGATAACAGAGCATTATTGGTGATAATAAATTGAGGAGAATGATACTTAACATCTGTGCTATTCATTCTTAAATCACTATCTAACCATGAGAAAAATATCAGATTAACCTAAACTGACAGGTATTCTACAAAATATATGACCAGTACTCCTGAAAATGATCAAAGTCATCAAAAGTAAGGCAAGTCTAAGAAACTTTCACATTCTAAAGAAGCCTAAGGAAACATGACAACTAAATGTAACATGGTATCCTGGATAGTATTCTGAAACAGGAAAAGGACATTAGGTGAAAACTAAGGAAATCCAAATAGAGTTTGAACTTTAGGTAACAATTACACATCAATATCGATTCATCAGTTATGACAAATGCGCCATAGTATTAATAGGAAAATCTGACCATGATATAAGAAACTCTCTGTATTAGTCTTGCAACCTACCTGTATATATATAAATCTTTTTAAATAAAAAGTTTATTACATGTTAAAGAACAACAACAAAAAGTAAAAATAACTGTGGATTTGAATGGAGACAAATAGAACTTCAAGAATTCCAGGTCTTCTACCTTTCAAAAATAAATAAGTAAATTAATAAGATTTAAAAATACCAGTTTTTATCAACCAAAACTAAAATAAATAAATAAAAACAAAAAGAAGTAATTTTGTGTATTTTTAATGCATCTCTTAAATGTCAGCTGGTTTGCATCAGGCAGGAAAAAACAGAATAGTAGAAAAGAGATCACATAATCACTGGCAACTCAATATATTTTAAAATTTGTTGTAGTTACTAAGGTTAGAAGGTAATGAGATATTCTCCATTTTTGCAATTATTGTTCATTTGTATTAGCTATATAATTCGGTTGTATCTTTGTTTCCTTTTGAATTAATAACAGAAATCAGACCTAGAACACAGAGGCTGTATATACAGCCTTTAAAGTATGAGGAGCTTTTGTCCCTTCATTGTATTTTACCTTTTTTTATTATCTGAAATCTTGTAGGTAAAAAATTGTCAGGTAGATTCTTGAGATTCAGGCTGTCATTATCTTCAGTGTTTCAATGCAACTACCTTTAAAATTATATACACAAATTGGTGAGTAATAGCTAGATAACAGTTGCACTGTTTGTGAGAAAGGATATTAAAGGACTTGCTATTGAATATATGCAGAGAAGTGAAAATATGAGTCAATAGCTTTGCGTGATAGTTTTTAAAGCAAGAGTCACCTTGAAAATTAACTATATTAAGTATTATGTAAGATATTCAAACAACTTCTGTCTCCTGACCCTGGTAAACCATTTTGGGTGTCATGGTAAAACTCAGAAGAGAGATGAAGGTAAAGACTATGTACTTTCTGTTTACTCTAATTTTTATCCAATTATTTATACATATTCTACCAAAAAAAAAAAGAAGAAGAAAAAGAAAGAGAAAAGCATTTCTTTAGGCCTGCAGTGTCCACAATAATGAGATTACTGGAGAGAAGAATATTTTATATATTTTTGCTGAGCCTACTAATTTAGTCCAGACTCCAATAACTGCTGGTTATGCATGATCCCCCATTTTATAAGAAGCATTTGAAACAGTCCTCATTGTGTTATATATCTTTTGCTCGGGCAAAAGAAAGCAAATGGGCCAATTGCCTTTGGGAATTATAGTTTTGCCTATATACCAGGATTGAATTTGGTACTGAATTTGTAATAATAACATCAACAGTAATAAACACTCATTTAGTAGGTAAATGGGACAATTGTCTTTGGGAATTATATTCTTGTTTATATACCAGTATCAAATTTGGTACTGAATTTGTAATAATAACATCAACATTAACAAACACTTGTAGTGCATATTATGTCTCAGGCTCACAATACAACTTGATAAAGCATGCATTGTTATTATTTTTTCTATTTACAAAAGAAGAAACATACAGAGAGTTTAAATTAACTTATCTGTAGTTACCTCTAAAGTGGTTAGGCAGGTATTTAAATCTAGTGAGCCCTATTCAAATGTACATGCTCTTAATCCTCATGATATAATTTATTATCACATTGAAGAAATCCTAAATATTTTGTTATGAATAGTTTGGTTATATTTCTAGCAACTGGAATACTTCTACTATTACTTTGACTTCAAACAAATTAAACCAAATAATGAGCCATGGCCACTGGGGACAAATGCATTAGTATTTTGAGAGCAATTTAATATAGATTTTTTTTTTTATCACCTTTCTGAACAATATAGCATGAAAAAGATGGATTTTTTTAAGTGCAGGTCAGGTACCAGGGATCTAACTGCCAAGTCTGGCAGAAATTCAGATGATTTCAGGCCAACTCAGAATGGACCTATTTCAAAGCTTTGTCATGCTAGAGGCGGGCACACCAAGTTTAATTTTCGTGTAATTACCATCGTTTGTTTTTATACTCTTTTTTGATCCTCTAGCTTATACACACTTGTAATTCTATTTCTTCTTCAGAGACACAGTACTTACATGGTCTATATTTTTCCTAAACTATATGAATATTTATATATAATGTACAATATAAAAACAAAAACTTGCAAGTGGAATTTTGACTACCAACTGTTGGGAGGAGGAGAGATACTCAGATGTATTTCTGTTAAAACATAAGTTTATTCCCTAGATCGGCTCAAAATAATAAGTGACTGGCAAGGATGAAATCTGTATACTTTATCTTTGGTTAAAAGCATATACTGGCCATGATTAAATGAGAAAGAACCTTTCTTCTTCTTTTTTCCTCATTTCATTCAGAATGTATTAGCAGATGGTAAAATTGTGAGCTGTCTCCAACTCATAAATTGAATTGAATGTGACCAAGACAACTCAATTTTCCTCTCAGATTGATTAAAGTTCAGACTTTTTTTATTGACTCCAGGTCCCTGACTACCTTTCCTGAGAGCATTTACTTTAGAAAATTTGCAATTTTAAATTCTTCTTCTGTCTCTTTGAGATGTAAATCTCTCAACGTCTTGACAGTTTTACAACTCAGGAATATCCTTATCTAGAACCTGGGACTCATTCCTATACAGTATAGTTATCGATAAAAATGGTGTCAATATCTCTGGGAAAATTAGAAATGTACATGGCCCAATTACATTGACCAGTCTCATCTACGACATCCTCTTAGTATATTTCCACTAGCTCACTCCAACACTTAAAAATTCTATTTCTTTTTGTTTCACTGGAATGAAATTCAGTCTCATTCTCCTATTGCAGTAGTCTTGAATAGTCTGCCTTGCCTGTTTAACTTACCTGGTACAATTTTTATTTGATAGATTCTGTTACAAATGCAAATTTTTTGGATAATTGATTAATAGATCGCTTAATCTAAATACATTTCTCATAAAATTACTCTTTTTTTTTGACAAGTGACTCTTCCTTAAACTCTTTAATGAACATCTTCAAATTCTAAACCATTTAAAACCTATTTTAATGGTCATTTTGAACATATTTTTGTTTTTGTTATTGTTGCTGCCATTGTTTTTGTCCTTATATTTTCACCATATATCTGTGACACACAAAAAATTAGAATACAGAAAAATATACAAAACTCTGTGGTTATCTTTTTATATTAGTTATCAGTATTGAGATTACTGAGTCATAGACTACATTCTTTACAGAAGTTGTGCATTCAGCTGCAAGCAAAAGAACAATTAATTTAAATTCCTTTAACCAAAAGAAGCTATATTAGTCACGTTATAAGTCCAGAGATATGCCTTTTAAGGTTATTGACTGCTCACAAATGTTATTAAACACCTCATTTTCCTATTTTCTGTCTCCACTCTTCTGGTATGTGTTTTTTATTCTCACAACTATGACACTACTGTTCTCAATTCAGTCATTACACTCACATTTTAAAGGCAGAAGAGCAAAAGGTACAGCAATAAATGTTGAAGGGTTGAAACAGTAAGTTTCTCTTTTAAATGAACTTTTCTGGAAGTTGACAGTGACCTCAACTCACATCTTATTAGTCAAAATTGAGCTGTGAGATAAGCCCTAGCTTCAAGTTATTCTAAGTAAGTCTATCTATTCAACATCTATGGCAGATGAAATTAAGAGAGAAAGAGATTATGAATGACTTTGAACTAGTCAGTCCACAAAATCTGCTGTAATACTTTTATGTATATTTTATCAACATTTTGAAATGTAATTTACATTAAAATATGAACATTTTAAATATACATTGTGAGACATTTTTGTAAATGTGTATAACTCATGGAACCACCACCCAATTAAGGTAGAATACATTCCTACCACTACAGAAAGTTCTCATATATTCCTGTGTAGCAAATCCACCCCGGACTTGTTAGCCTGGTCTATGAATTATTTGACTTCTATCATAGATTATTTTTTTCTGTTCTAGAAATTCAAATCTATAGAATTATACAGCATACACTCTTTTGTATCTCACTACTTTTACTATGATGATTTTAGATTCCTCCATGAAGCTGGTATATAGTAGTTTGTTACATTTTATTGCCAAACAATATCCTTTTGAAAGAATTTTCACAGCTTTTTAATCTATTTACTCATGGAGAAATATGTTAGTATTTTTAAAATTTGGATTATTATGAGTAAATTTATTATAAATATTCATATACAAGTTTGGTAAATACTTAGGAATTGGAATTGCTATGCTATAGGTTAAGTGTATGTCTAATTTATTAAATAAGTTCTAAGCTGTTTTACAAACTGATTGAACTATTTTATTCTCCCTGAAGAATGCAAAAAAGTACAGTTGTTGCACATCCTCGTCAGCTCTTGGTTATGTCATGCTTTTACATTTTAGCCATTTAAGAACATACATGATATTATCTCATTGTGATTTTAATATTTGTTTCTTTAACGACCAATGTTATTGAACATCCTATTATGAACGATTCATTTAAATATTGTGCCTACTTTTTTATTGGGTTGCTTATTTTCTTGAGTTGTGAAATTTTCTTATATATTTTGGTTACAATTTATTTCCTATGTATGTATAATGCAAATATTTTCAACTTGTGGCTTCTCTTAATTTTTAATATTGTTTTAAAATTTTATTTATCATTTTATTTTCACTTACGCGTGAGTTGCCTACTTAAATGTTGTAAAGATGTCTTCTTAAGCTCTCTTTTTAAGGATTTAGAATTTTAGCTTTTAAGTCTATGATCCACTTATAATTAATCTTTCTGTATGGTGTGAAATAAGAGTTGAGGTTCATTTTTTTCAATGAGGCTATCTAAATTTCTTTATTAATTTTAGTATAACTATATATTTTTTCATTAAATTATATTAGAATATATACTTAAAAGCAACTTGGTGAATATGTGTGTATCCATTTCTGGTGTCTCAATTCTGTTCCATATTTCTCTATGCTGACAGTGTAATATTATAATTATTTTAGCCTCAGAATTAGTTTTAACATCAGTTAGTCTGAGTCTTCTAACTCTTTTTATTATTTAAAAAGGTCTTAGCTATTTAATTCTTCCAATTTTCCATATACATTTTATGGAATGAAGCTTGTTGATTGCTGCCAAAAAAAAATTCTACTGAGATTTTGAATGAGATTGTGTTAAATCGTTACATGAGGATAAAAAAAAATTATCATTTGATTTTATGATGCATAAACATTGTGTAGTTCTCCATTTATTTATATATTTTTTTTATTTCAACACTATTTTATAATTTTATTTTATAGGTCTTTCATTGATTTTGCTAAATATATACTTGAACAATTTTTGTTGTTGTAAATTCTATTTTTGAACATTTATTTTTTCCAATTGTTTGGTATAGTGTGCAAAAATTTATGTTTTGTATATTAACCTTGACTTTATATGACTTTACTAAATTTCATTACTTTTCTAGTAGTTTATTTTCAATCTTTATGACATTTATTTATTTTTTTCTCTTGTTTCATAGGCCAAAATAGTCAATATAATATTGAATACAAGCAGTAAGAGCAGATCTTTTTTTTTTTTCCTGAATAATAGGAAAAAAAAAATTTAAGCTATCACCATTATGTATGCCATTAGCTGTAGCATTTTTGTAGTTACATTTTATAGGGTTAAGTAAATGGCCTATTCCCAGATAACAGAGAGTTTTATCATGAATTGATGTGGAATCATGCCAAATATTTTCTCTCTTTTTATTGAAATGATCAAATGATTCTTCTTTTCATTTCATAAATGTGAATTCTATTTTGTTTATAAAGTTATCACCAATTTTCATTCCTACAAGAAACCCTACTTTTTCACAATGCATTATTCATCTTTATATATATTTTTGTTTGTTTTGTTAATATTTTGTTGAAAATGTCTTTTGGAGATACTGTTCTGAATTCATCTTTATTCATATGCTGTTCTCATGCTCTGGTATCAATATAACACTGACCTTATGTTATTTTGTTGGATGTGTTCTTTCCTCCTCTGAAAGAATTTAAGATTAGTGTCAGTGCTTTATTTTTTAAAGAATAAAATTTTTTTCAAATTAAATATACATCAGGTATATGTAAATGAGCCAGTTTTATTATTCCTTTGTCAATACCAGGTGTTAAAATATTTTAAGTAATTTCTTTCAAATGTATAGGTGAAAGATTGGACAACAAATTGTATCTTTAGAATTAAATCATTTGTAAGGTGAACTAGTTTTTAAACATGTTTATTGGCTATCATCTTTCTGTTGTGATGTACTTTGCAATATTTTGCCTACTTTTATTGAACTAATTGTGATTTTTATAATTATAATATAAATAATTTATAATCATATAGATACATAAATTTTATGTAGCATATGTCTGACAGATACTCTCTATAAATCTGTATATTATTATATTTCAGTTTATTTTATCTTTAGGCAAATAGAAATTTCAAATTTGTAATCAAAAGTCAATTTTTTCAAAAAATAGTTTTTATAAAATTTAAATCAATTAAAAAGATGTTTCCAAATTAGTATTATAATATTTAAATGTTAGTCCACTTATTTGTATATTATAGATATGCACTATACATTAGTATTAATGTTTATACTTATATTGTATCTACATATTTAGACACAATATAAATATGTATTCACATTTATTTTGATTAATTTTAGAATTAGTGAGAGTATGAAACCACTGAATATACTGTATAAGTTTATAATTTTTAAATTAATTCTACATATTATAACTGTTTGCAAGGTTCTTATTCTTTACTTCTCAGTGAGCCTCTTTTATTTTTCAGTGAGCCTCACTGCCTCTGCCCCTAAGAAAACCAAATATCCTACTACTGTTTCATCAGGGACTGAATTATTATTGTTTCTGTCTTTTGTTATTTCTAAGACACATTCAGAAGAATAAAAGCTTAACAATTATTAACCAAGTTGCTTGATATTTTTTATAAATAAAATTTAGGGGTAAAATAAAAGAATTAAAATTTCTTTCATTTAGTGCAAGTCTCAATATCTGACTAGTATGACAATACTACATATTCTATGCTGAAGCATGTTTACACTATAAACTTAAACATACTTAGTAAGACTCATTTTATGACATTTAATGAAATCATTATAAAATTAACCTGTAGAAAATTGATCTTATATAGTTTTGACCATTCTTACTTTCACTTACCTCCACGCCACATATTATACATAAATACACACACATGCACACCTCTGTTGAGGAGAAAAATGTCAGAATTAAAAAAAAATTAAAGATTATTTTTAAAACTCTGAAATTCTGGTACTTATTGAGGTCTACTTTTGGGGGAAAAAAAGTGGAAAAAAAACCCACTTGCTTTTTACCAAAGGAGTCCAGCATGCTGAACTTTTTAGAAATCAGTTAAAATATATGTAGTTATAGATATGTTTTTTTTTTTTTGATGTATAAACATGACTTGCAATGAAACTAATTTGTTGGGAGCTATTCTTGCTGAATGCCTTACAGACAGGGTTAAAGTTGCCTGCAAGCTAGAAGTTTTCAGGGCAGGTGGGCTCCATAATGGATAGCTCCTTACTGAAGGAGGAAGTTTGGCTTAATGGATAGCTCATTACTGAAGGAGGAAGTTTGGCTTAATGGAAAGAGTTGAACGTTCCTTGCCCTAGGTAATAAAAGAAAACAGGAAAAAGGATGTTCTGAGAGAAGTTATATAAAGGTTAGCAACCGTTTGCATATGTGTGAGTGTTGTTTCTCATGCACATCCATGAGTATATATAAGCTTTGCTAAATAAACTGGGGGCACAGTATTCACTGGTAGCCTTCCGGACTCAATCTTCTGTCTCTCTCTCTCTTTTTTTCTTAAACCTCACTCCCCCTCTCGGAAACTGTTCGATCTTAGCAGGCTGACTCTGGCACTAATTTTAGAAAGTTGCTTCAAGACAAGAATTTAAGGGTAGAGAATCTTTTACTTGGAAATGAAATTATAAGTTATAAACATTTATAAAATTCAAGTAAATAATGTAATGTCTGACAAAACAATACATGAGCTTCGCAGTGGCAATCTGCTTTATTTTTGCCAAGGACAAGACTTTCCCCAGCAGACTAATTACTAGCATGGACTGGTTATTTCCCCTTCCAAGGTAATTAATGTTATTGTGGTTCAGTCATAGCAATCCACTGCAGCATACAAAGGAGATGGACATTCCTTTTCTGGTATCTTTAGAAAACCCTTCAAAACCTTATAGAAAATAATTTTTATTTTATTATTGTTTCCTTAAATTAATTTGTTCATATCTTTGAATATTCTTGCTCATCCTCTTTAGAGATAATTACCGTCTCTAAATTTTGTGTGTGTGTATGTGCATTTGTTGTGTACGTGTTACTCATTTTTTCCAGAAGGCTTTAAATATGAGCTGTGCTAGTTTGAGTGGCTAGTGAGATATCAGTAAAGATCTTGGATGTTAAGCAGCCTGAAGACAGGAACTGTGAAATTGCATTCTCATAGTTGTCTCATGTGAGCAATTGCTGTTAAGATCTTGGAAAGAGGCTCATAGTCTGTTAGAGGTCATGTTGTCAAAGGCTGGCACCAAGACAGAGGTCATTCCATCAGAACTGATTGATACTTAGAAGACTCAAGGGACAGAGGTCAGGCTGCTAAAAGTGACCTGGTGCACATACCAGTTGAATGGCTGTTCAGATTATTTTCAGGATGCTTGGGTATCAATTGTAAGTCTAATCAAAGCAGCTCCTGGGGCACTACAACAAAAATATTTTAAACTTAGTAAAGATAATAACGGCATTTTGTTGCAAAAAGACAATCAGAAATGTGCCCAACATTACCTTTAAAATAGATCAGAGGAAAGTATATAAACATTTCAAGTAGGAATTGTATCAAATTTAAAGTTAATTAAATCTCTGCATTGAGAATAATCAAGAAAGTCTATTCCCCCTGGATGGAGGGGAAAAAAAAGTTATTTGGTAACTCTTTTCTTACACATGAGTTGTATTTTGAACAATGTTTAATGTATCTAGTTGTTTCCTTCCTTGTTATTTTAATTATTCAGATGTCTTTGCCAATAATAGCCCTTAGAGATTTGACTCTTTAATGGAATATAGGTCTTAATAAGTAAAACTAAATCAATAAAAAAGATCCAGTGCTTCTGAAATAAATGTGCTAGCAGTTTGCTGATATTCCTTCCTGATTAGTCAACATACCATAAAATTGTATTTATTCATAAACATACCCAGTGTCATTCACAAACAAAAAGAAAAAAAATAGAGTAGTGAAATCAATGTAACCAGATTAGTAAAATTAGTAACATATATTTAATAAAACTAAGTAAGCATCAAAGACTACTGAGTATAACATCATGAAATCAACATCTAATTGATTTACTCATGTAGGGTTCACTTGATATGTTATAACTATTCTAAATAGATGACAGGACCATCAAATTTTATGGCTGTACAACAACAGCACAATATGAACAGGCTTATAAAAACCTACAAGCAATAAAAGTATTTTATATTGACATTACTATCAGTTATAATCAACTTTTAGAATTAATTCTAATGTATATGTGCATATTTAGAGTAAGTATCATCTGGCAAAGATACCTTTATTAAAGCGTATTATTAAAAACTACCATGCCAGTTTTGACATCAGAAATCTCAAGGGCCAGATGCCAGATTGCTAGATATGACCTGGGTCAAGGTACACATGCCAGCTTATTGTTCCAATTATAACCAGGATGCTTGAGTACTAGTTTGTGAGTATTTATTTTTAATGATTCCCTCACAAAAAAATTAAATTATTCCTATTATCAACTCATAAGGAACATACATTTTTAAAAAGTTTATATAGTAGGAATATAGTTTCCTTAAACAAATAAATATTTAATTATAAAAGGAGAAAAACAGACCACAAAATTAAAATTATATTATTTTAAATTTGTAATGATAAATTTTTAACATCATAAAATAAAAAGAAAGAATTTAAGAAATTTCCATATTTTCTGAAATAAAAAATGTAGAACATATTTTTCTTATTATTATATATTAAACATGTCATGTAGTTTTACATAAATTTTCTAATAAGAAACTCAAAATATAGAGCCATCTCAACTTAAGATAAAAGTACTAATAAAAATCTCACTTCAAATAAAGAAGAGATTGGGAGTTATAATATTAAAACATTTTGCTGTCACTCAAAAATAATGTGTCTAGGATTTTCTAACCAAGAGATGTCTTTGTTTCTATCTCAAATTTTATCAATTTCTCATTCTATCATTGTCTAAATTTTTTTAAAACATTCTAGTGAAATATTATTACAGATCTTTAATAATTATATTTCATCTACCTGTATCAACTGTCACTTTTACATTAATCTATGTGTTGTTATATACAGTTGTGTTATTAAATTTCTGCACACTTAGAAATGATCCAGCTATCTTGCTGTTATCTCTAATTTTGATGTGGTTAGAGTAGATACACTGTATGTTCTAAATTATTTTAAATTCATAGAAACTTGTTTAGATTAAGTTAATTGATGATTTGTGCTAGGTGTTCTACAATCTTACTGAATTTTTTGTCTAATTATTTTAATAAAAACAGAAGAATGGAGAGATCTTCAACTAGAGTTGAACATTCATGTATGTTTTTTAAGTTATGTATTTAGAATTTTAATGTCTTCTTGATATATGACCCATTTTTATTGTGCAATGTCCCCCTGTTTTCAAGGTAATATTCTTTGTTTAATTCTAATTTATCTGATTTTGACATAGTTACTAACTTTTTTCTGTATTAGTATACATTAGAATATATTTTCCCATTCTTTAAATGTTAACCAATCTGCATCTGTGTGTTAAAACGTGTTTCTGTAGACATCATATATAGTAGCTTAAGCTTCCTTTTCTTTCCAGTCTGACAATCTCTGTACATTTTGGACTATATGTATCATTTATAATAACTTTAATTTTTAATGATTTAAGTTCTGACCATTATCCTAGAATGTTCTCTTAAAAAAATATTTTCTTTTTTTCCTGCCTCCCTGTGGATAAACTTTTTTATCAGTTTAGTAGTCCAGTATATGTACACAACTAACTTCCTGACTATTTTTCATCGATCTTATTTTTCCTGGGGTTACTCTAGATTTTACAACATGTATTTTTAACTTATCACAATTCACCTATAAGCAAAATTATCCCTTTGCGTAAGGTGTAAAAATCTTAGAAGTGTCTAAATCTTATTTTCCATTAAATTTTTTGTTGTCTTGTATTTTAATTCTATATTAGTTATAAAACCAACCATCAATTCACTAGAAACACAGGCAACAAAAGCAAAAATAGACAAATAGACTACACCAAACTTAAAAACTTCTGAGCATTAAATAAAACAATCAAGAGAGTGAAAAGGTAACCTATAGAATGGAAGTCTGTATTTTCAAATCATACATCCTCTATAACTTCAGTATTAACGCTGGTCTTTATATATTGACTAATTGACAGTTTATGCTATTTTTTTAAATATATGTATCAAATATCCTTTAAAAATTGCCTTTCCTTTGTGCTGTCTACGCTAGCATATTTGCATTTGTCAGCAACATTCTATGATGATGTTTTCCATAAAAAGGCCTAATCCTGGAAATTTTAGATGTGGCAATTTTTTTTATAAAAGAGTTTTGGTGCTGGATACTTCTCTGTGGCACTCCTTAATCCACACCACTTAGGTGGTGACATTCTGTTTATGAATAGAGAGGAGCCTGATTTTCAGGTATATTCTCTCTCCATTTGCAATATAAGAAAATAGACTGGGGACATTCATGGATCAGTTTCTTGCTTTTAGAACAAAAAGAGATTGATAAATTTTTGTTTTGTATATAAATTGCTAGCTTTTACTAGTGCAGCCCTGTGCAAAATTTTGAATCTAAATTTGTGCGAAATGCTAGTTCTGCAACTTAAATGAGAAAAAAACAAAAATACATTATGAAATATGACTTATTTTTGTGTTTGTTGCTTTATGATGGATTTAATTATTAAAGAAACTTCTATATTCTACAAAATACTTGTATTATCATTATTGTAAAAAGACAGTAATAATTTGCTCTATTTTCATTCAAAATTAAGATTCTATTCTGAAAATATGATTTTTAGTTGCTACTTATTGTAGGTCAAACACTCTAGCAATTTCAGAATCATAGATAATTCCCAGCAATAATTTTTTTTCTTATAATCATGAACAAACATGAATGGGAAAGAATTTGCATCGTCTAAGCAGTTATTACACTTTAGCACATCAGCTTCTCTATATGTTTGTCACAATTACAGCTTTTTGGCTTATAACCGACAAACTAAAAATTGCTGAAATTGGCCTTGACAGGCCCAACTAATTGGCTCCCAAGGAGCTGTTATGTTCTACCTGGCAAATAGTCCATGAAGTTCACAACCACTTGTCCAAACCACACACAAAGCTAATTATAAAGCAGCAGGAGATATCACATGGTAATAGACCATGCACTGTTATTAGTACATAATAATTCCAAATCCAAATCGTCAATTAGATTACTCTCCCTACCTCGAAGAAAATGGTATTGTACAGAAATGATTACTTTGGGACCCTCTCTGAGTAGAAACCATGCTATTTTTATTGTCTTAAAGTCTCATTCTTCTGATTTTGCCTAGGAGATTAAAAACCCTGTCTAGTCACCAAACACAAAATAAAATAAAATTAAATTAAACAGAAAAGAAAACAATTAAAAAGTCTCTTTAATTCTGCAGTCAGAAAAATAAGTATGATTCAAATGGTATTTATTGAAAAACTGGTGTTATTGCTTAATTTATTATTTGTAATTTATCATGTCCCTATGTTTTATTTAATTTATAAATAATTACAGAAAATACTTAATATACTATTAACTATAAATTTATTTTAATAAATATTTCTGTGCTTACCATGTTAATATACACATATCGGAGATGTCATTGCTATCATCCTTTCAGGATGATCAATAATATTCATAGAGAAGTGCTCTGTTTCAGCTTAGTGAATCATTTGAAAGCAATATGAAAACATTTTTAAGCTTAATTTATTCTAGACTAAGTCTGAGAAGTTTCTCTGCTTGCTTAATTACTTTCTTTTGACAATTTATTTTATAATCAGGTTCAATTCTGTCCCAGACTTGTTAGACCTTAGTTTGGGGTCATTTGTCTTTAGTAAAAATACATCAATTATTATAATTAGGCACTTTCTAAAGATTTTCTTCCTCCTTTCACTCCTTTCCTTAAAAAATAAATATCTTTTATTTAATTATATTTCATATTTTTAATTTTAATTTAAACCACATATATTTCAACATTATTTTTATTTTTACCCACTAAAATGGAGTATAATTTTTTAATTCTTAGCTATTTTATTGGTACTAGACTTTTAGCTCAGTGCTTGGAACAAAGTATGAATATCCATAAGAAGCCTTATCTCACAGATTTTGTTTATAATAAAAATAAATGGACTATTCTCAAAATAGGATGTTAAAAAAGTATTGAATCAGAACTTTCAGAAATTTGTATCAGTTCAGAAAAATTCAAAGTAAGTTAGAGATCTAAGCAGGCCAGTTATATATCAGTTTTCTTTATTAATCATTTTACATTATAATTGTGATTTTTGTTTTAAAAATACCTTACCCATTTATGATTATATATTTTAAACAATTCAGAATTTGCCTGTATGAAATTAGTCTATAAATGGAGACTTGAAGTTACATGTCTTCTTATTTAATCAAAGGTCACTTAAAGAAATTTTCTTTTTTCTGTTTTTTTAAGAAAATTTAATTTTTAAAAATTGTTTTTGTGATCATGTTTTGGATTCTTAAAACTCCTGTACCCTAAGCACAGTTTCTACAACTTTTTTATTATCATGAATGCTCTTATGGCACAGGACGATTCAATCTGAGCCCATATTTTCAAAGACCTTATGCCATAATTTATAATTATTCATTACATAAATTCTACTGTTGAGAAAAATTCACCAGAAAGTCAGGGAGATTTATGATTTATTGTTCAATCATTTATTTAAATGACAGTTTGAAGTTTTCTAAACACTCTATCTAAATTTCTTCAATTCTGTCTAAAGATGGGATGTGTTTTAGACTTGGAAATAAATGGGTCCTTTTTATTTAAACCAATAACAAGTTTCTAGTCCTTCATGCAAATCTTATTTTGACAGAGGACTTTTGTGGCGGCCAGCTCACTATACCTAATTGTCATATCTTAAGGTGTTTAAATGCTACTACAGTTTACAAACAAAAGGCAACCCATGGAATAGGAGGAAATATTTGCAAAACATATATCTGATGTATTGGTTAGGATATGAAGAAATTGCAACTGTTGTATGTTGTTGGGAATGTGAAGTGGTGCAACCACCATAGAAAATAGTATGGAGGTTTCTCAAAAACTTAAAAATAGAACTATATGATCAAGTAATCTCACTGCTGGGTACAGAATCACGGGAATTGAAATCAGGATCTCTAAGAAATATCTGCACTCTTATGTTTATTGTAGCATTATTCAAAATAGGCAAGATATAGAAACATCTCGAATGTCTATCCACAGAGGAATGGATAAAGAAACTGTATAAATATACTTATACAGTGGCGACTTATTCAACCTTAGAAAAGAAGGAAATCCTGCCATTTGTGATCACCTGGATACACTTTAGGGACATTATTCTAAGTGAAATAAGCTAGTCACCAGAAGATAAATCCTGTATGATTCTGTTTATACAAGGTAACTACAACTATCAAACTTATAGAACCAGAGAGTGGATTTGTGGTTGCCAGGGGTTGGGAAAAGTCAAAATGGTAAAGTATTTTTTGTTGAGTATAATATTCCAGTTATGCAAGATGAGTAAGTTCTAGAGATCTGTTACAAACAACTTCCTTCTGCCAAAAAAAAAACAAAAAAGCAAAATAACACTCAAACTATAATAAAACACAAAAAAGGGGATGAGAAAACTTTTAAAAGATGATTGGTATATCTACTACCTTGATTGTGATGATAGTTTCACAGACATATGCATATGTCTAAACTCATCAAATTGTATATATTAGGAATGTGCAGTTTTTTGTATATAAATTGTACCCCAGTAAAGCTTTTTTTAAAATAGGAAAGTAACTGGAAAGAATGGTTTAGCTGGTGGGTTAACTAGAAATACAAAAATAGAACAGAATAATCAGTTTAATTTATGTAAAAATGTTTAATATGCAAAATTTAAAAGCCACGTTCATGTATGCATAAAAATTTAAGGATCTATTTACCTAATAAAATATCCAAAACTAAATCTGAATAAAACTTGATGTTTACTTTTTTGTTTAAAAGAACCATGCTTTTCATTGATTTCATGTTCCCTTCCTGAATATTTGGATATTTATTTGCTTTAAGATTTATGGGATAAAATTGTCATCATGTCATAATTTGCTTAAGAATCTCAAATCTATACATAACACTCTAAATACTTGTTATAATTATGAATCAATTATTATATTGAATAAAATTTAACTTTAAAGTATATTTAATGATTCCTGAATTAATGTAAATAATTATTTAACTTTTATATAATTATCTTAGAAATAGTAAAAGGAATGTCATTTTGTTATAAATAGTAAACACAATAATTTTTTTCTGCTTCGGTTTTACTAAATCTAAGATCATATACCTGAAGGCACAGAGAAATGAAAAGTATGTATTTTGGCTTCAATTAGAATAGTGATGTAGTTATTTTAATTCTTTACTAACTTTTATTTCAAATAAATAAATATATCTAAATGACACTTATTAATTTTTCAGTAATGCATCACTAAAGAGATATTTCTGTACAGTGTAACTTCACTTTGGAAAGTATTTAGAATTGCATAAGTCACAGCACAAATTATCATTAATGTACATGTTAAAATGTTTTTGTTTGAGAGAAGCATAGAATGTGAACAATATAGAAGAACTACACAAATAATATTATAAAAAAGGATACATAAACTTATGATGCAAATTTTGCAATTAAATTTTATTGATTTGAATCTGTATATCATAGAAAATATTTTTCCAGTATATTAATTTTAATTAAACATTTCTATATATTTAGCATATATATTAAGAGTGTGTATCATTATTTGATTAATTTTTACAAAGAAAATGCACCTATGTAAACACTAGCTAAAGAAAAGAATGAAAGAGAAACAATACACCAGAAATCTATCTTCTACTTCCTTCCACTCACTCCTTCTTCCCACAGGTAACCACTATGTGGACTTTCATGATGGATAATTTTCTACCATATAATTATATAAGTATTTATCCTCTCTAATGCGATATATATGTAGATTATTTTCACTTCATAGGTGTATACTTCTGCTTTGTTATAATCACTCACCAATGAATTAACCTTTATGTTGCTTAAAGATATTTCAACACATAGGTTAGCAACCCAGGCATCACATATTTCTTTTCTTCTTAAATTTTTATCTGCTCTAGGTAAATTTTTCCAGAGTTGAACAACCAAGGATGCTTTTAGTTGCATTCTGCTCCTGGTATTGCCTCCTCCTGAATAGTTTGAGTCAAGAAACCACTCATTCTTACAACTCTGGGAATTCACCATATTATAGAACAGACTCTTCAAAATGGGATCTATATATCCTTAAAAGTATATCAAGGTGTGTGTGTAGAATGCATAATAAGATAGAATGTATTTTCACAATCTCATGGTTTTCCTAAAATTGAAGAACCTAAAATGCAGTTATGATGAAGAAATTATTCTGGATGTGTTGTTTCAATTCTTCTTTTACAATCATTCTCTACTACTTTATAATAAAAATGTATATTTTTTTACCTACCTTAAATCTTATTGTTATGTTTCCCTTTGAAAATAACATTAAAACTTTTTAGCACTGAAATAAAAATTGTTATGTTAATATTCTACATATATCAGCAATTACATTCTTACAATCACTCATATTACAATATTTTAGATACCATAGTTTTTCAAAATATTTCAGGGACAGGCAAGCAAAATATTGGAGTGGTTCTTCTATGGTTTCAGTGATCTCACTGAAGTGGGAGGCAAAGACAGTAATTGTGAGCAAGGAGGTAGTAGGAAATTTTGAAAGTCTGAAAAGAGAAGAGATGAAATTGTTGTTTCAGAAAATAGGGGTATGAATTTACAAAATAGAACATTGTGGTACATCAGCTGATCATATTTACTTGAGGTTGGTTTAGGAACTGAATAGAGAACTGGTTTTATACAGATTTGGGTTTTCACTATTAAAATAAGTGGAAATAGCACTATGTAAGCTTCAATTTGAAAGCAAACATCACATGATGATTCTAAATGTGAAATTAAAATAGCAAAATGTGACTAGATTAAATCATTCCTATGGAAGTAGTCTGTAAAGTATCTATCATTATGTAAGATTAAGATACTAGTTTTACTAATTAGGTTATTATGGTTAATAATACCAATTTAAAAAACTACAAAATAGAAAAAAATTTAAATAAATTTATAAACTACATATAATTATTTTTTTAGAAAAAAGTATGAAATGAAAGACTTAATCCTCCATTCAGCTATGACATACTTTGTTTTAAATCATGCAATTATAAAAATGAAGAGAATTTCAACACAGTCAGCAGTGGGCAATGGTGAGATAGAGCTTGTACAAGCATCCCTTCCTCCCCTAAAAAACAAAAACAAAACAAAACAAAAATTATCGCCTATATTACTTGAGAGGATTGACTATAAAATTAGTACTTTTTGAAAAATTGTGGTTGAGTGAGCAATGTTACAATGAAATATAAAAAAATTTAAAAAATAGGCAATTTTAAACAATATGTTGCATTGTAAAGAGAATATAAAGTACTGTTTACTAAGTAGTAATATTGAAAGAAGTGATTTTCCTTTCAAACAAAGATGTTAACATAACTATAGGAGGGAGAAGGGCTAAAAATATAAGCAAGTTATAATCATCCATCTTCAATAATAAGAAGCAAAATAATACTGTGTAACATGGTAAATAAAGACACGATGGTATAGAATAGTTGAAACAATGAAAAATATTGTCTCTGGAAAGTTGGATGGTGTTCAGAGAAAAAAAGGCCATGGAACTTCTGCGATAGATTTTGTATAAGTTCATAGCACAATTTGTGACTTTAAAATTATGTATATTTAGTACTCAGATACAAAGAAAACCAACTCAAAAATACAGTTGAGGAAAAGGCCTCCAAATATTGAATAAATGAGTAGAACTGAATAAATGAAATAAACTTCACATATAAATGCAGTGAAAACATAAACCTATGCATATGTACCTTTGTATGAAAAAAGCCATGCCTATACAGAAAAGCAATTTTATAGCACTTCTGATGTTTCTCAGTTCACATGAAAAGGCTAACAAAGAAGAATGGATTGGGTATAGAAATTATTATAACACTTCTCTCCTTGTAATCTTTAAAAACTTACAGATACACTGCATTCTTATTAGAAGAGGTATAAAAAAAAGTGTTTTAATGTCATCATTTGAAAATTATTTTTATAAACATAATTTGATCCACTTTCAGAATAATATAGCATCCAGTTTAAATTGTGATGAAAGAGAATAAATGTGTGCTACTTCCTCTCCCCAAAGCAATTGAGCCAGATTACAACTACGTTTTTGGAAGTGATTAAGAAGGCAGAATGAGTCACAAAATGCTAGAAGTTAAACAGCTGAAATGGTAAATTATTTTAGAACAGATGTTTAAATGTAATGAAACCAATATTTGAGAGGAAAGAATGGATGTTAAGGAACTGAAATAATCTTTTCAGTGACCTTTTTTATAGTCTACTTTTGTCAGACACAACTTGCCAAATCACTGACTCTATGTAAACTGTTGCTTTGAATGGAAACAGTTTAATAGACCTAACTACTGTAACTTTAACTGTTGAAAATATTTCTGCAGGCAGGTATTCTGTAATGATAATAACTATAAAAAATGAACTACTAGTAGTACTTACTGACACCTATCTTCCGTGAAATGCTTTTCATAAATAAAAATGTTTTAAAAAATAATATTTCTATTTTATGTGTCAAGAAATAGTTAGAAAAAGAGAGGTTATTTTACCAATCGGTTGAATAATTTCTGGAGACAAAATTTAATTTCAACTTTGTTTTCCCCCAAGACCCAAATATTCCACAGCAATATGCTGCTTGATATAGTTAGGGTAATTCTGGGTATTTGTTTGTTTGTTTGGGGGAGACTATTGTCAAAAAAGAATGTGTAAATAAAAAGTTAAATTTTATTAATTCTGAATATATGCTCAGAAGGAATGCAATGTCACCTAACTCATCTACCCAAACATCTTTAGTAGAAATTAATATATAAGTACTTAAAGGAAAATTTATAATTTCTTCACTCATTGATAAAAATAACAATTTACAATTACCTACAGTGGTAGGCAGAATAATGGACCCCCAAATATATTTAGGTCCTTCTTCATAATATATGTGAATCTGTAAAAGTTACATGGCAATGGATAATTAGGATTACAGATGAAATTCAGATTGCTAATTAATTGATCTTGAGATGGGAGGATTATCTTGGATTATCTGGCAGGGCCTAATATAATCACAAGGGTACCATAAGGAGAAGCACCAGACAGATAGCATGGTGATCAACACTCAATCCAGTGTTGCTGGCTTTGTGGATGGAAGAATGAGGCCATGGACCAAGGAATGTGAGCAGCCTCTCGAAGTTTTAAAGATTAGGAAATCCCTAGAGCCTCTAAAAGAAATGCAGCTCTGTCTGCTGACACCTTGGTTTTATCTTTTTAGAACCACTTTGGACTTTTGTCCTCTAACACTATAAGGTGATAAATTTGTATTATTTTAAGCCATTAAATTTGTGGTAGTTTTTGTTGTCCTTTGTTTGTTTGTTTTACAGCAGATATAGGAAACTGTTACACCTGCTATAGAGGAGGCAAGTTTATCTACAATACTAGATTTTCAACTGGGACTCTAACAAAAAGACAGTTAACAAGAGAAAATAAGTTAATTAACATATGTGGGACTCATCATGGAGGACAAACCTAAAAAAAAAAATAACTCAGTGTGAGAACTTATGACTGGCTTACATGGTATGTTCAACAAAAAACAATAACTTGCAGAGAAATTATAAGACAAAGGAAAGCAATTTTTGGCTTCTATGCATGGAAAACTATGAGAAGGTAAATATATGGTGGAAACTCATGGAATAAGATGTGTTTGTAGATTCCTCTGGTGCCATCTCTGCGCTAATAGTCTTTAGTAGAAGGTGAATTTATACCTTGCCTTTAGGCAGAAAAGAGGAGGGTACAGAGAGCTTTTCCCATATTTGCTGCTTCTTAGTTACTTTCAGCTCAAAATAATTTTAATGTCCAAGAGGCATATTTTGGGATAACACTTTCTGATTTCCTTTACTGCTATATTTCAGTATCTTTGCTAGATGTTAGCAATAGACTATTCAACAAGACAGAAAAGGCACCTTTTCTATAATAGCTTACATTTTAGAAAGCACTAAAGGAAAGGGAAAAACAAGCAAACAAATAAAATTAGGTTATATCTAAAAAGGTAAAAGCAAGATGTTGGGAAAGAAAGATAAAAGAGTTCATATTTTTCTGCAGTTTGCAGAGGTCTAGAATCTCTCAGAATACTACACAGGCACTGATAACTACAAAATTAAGAGTCAGCTATGCCAGTACATTGTAAAATAGCATTTCCAAGACAGAACAGTGAATTCAGAAATTGTGAAGAATAAAGGAACCTGATGCCCAGAGAATAAAATTATGGCATTTTGACAAGAAAGAGTTTATTGGAAAAGTGGTTGAAGTTAATTTATACAGAACCATGTAGGCCATGGTAGATACTTTAGATTTCATAAAAAGTACAATGAAAACCATCAAATTATTTAAGAGTGACATTATCAAATATAAACAAATTTAAGATAATTTCCTACAGATAGACAACGCTGAATGGAGCATGAATAAAAGTAGTTTTGGAGAAGAATATGGTGGCTTTGATTACTGCAGTAAAATGGAGAAGGTTAAATAAAAAAAGAGACAGGGCAAGAAGAATTGCAAATAGAATGAATGGGGGAGGTGCAAATGGAAAAATCATAAGTGACTAATAGATTTAAATCTGATGAACTGGATAGATGCTAATGTAATTTATTAATTGAGAAAGATTGTCTAAGGAACAATTTAAGGAACAAAATATAGAGTTTCATTTTAATAGGTTAATTTTCAGAGAACTAGAGGAAATCTAGATGAAAATATTAGGTAAGTTATTTAATACATATATACATATATATGTATACACATACATATATGTATGTACACACACACACACATATATATATATACACACATACATATAGCTGTGTGCATGTATATATACAAACACATACATCACGTACATATACATATATGGTTGTCTTTGTGTATAAAATTTAATGATAGGCTGCCTTATTTTATTTGGGATTTTTAAAAAGTAAATATACTTTAGCAATGTTACTGATACATATTATTAATATATCTTTATTTTAATAGTGATAGATTCCTGAGGTTATAGTTAATGAGTTTTTAAAATGTTGATGAATAAAATGGATCATCTATGGAAGAAATAGATAGAACTCTAAGTGAATTCTAAGTTAATATCTATTGTTGCAAGATTATAAACCAATAGTTCTTAGGACCTGCTAAAAATAAACAAAGAAAAACAAAATAACATTGATATTATTGGAAAGTTTCTTTTTTCTTTGTTTTAAATTGATCATAAATACATATTTTAGATGTCAAGACAGACAAAAAATGAATTTAAATTAAATTATGTGATAACTGGTATGTAAATATTTATTAATATGCTTTCTTTTCTATCCAAACAAACACTAATTGCCAAGTGCTTTGAATTCTCAAAAGCATTTGTGTCTTGTCAAGTTTTCTGCTATTGGCATGTGTCATATGGTGTTAATCAAATTTTATCAAGGCTAAATTAAAGATATTTATGGTTTATGATTATAATTTTACAAGTGTGAAGCATCGGCCAGAAGCCAGGGAGATGATCAGTATAGACTTTACGTAGAAATGGATGAGATGACTCAGTATAACAAGAGAGAAAAAATAAAAAAATCAGTACTGAGCTTTGAAAAGCTTCATGGTAAATATTGGGTAAAATACAACTGGCAAATTAGGTGAGAGGACAATCTCAAGAATCTAGGGAGATTTAATCCAAGATAAAATTACGAGCCATCCTCTATAGTAAGTAATAGGTTGAGTAATAAGAGGACAAAATTCTGTACCAAAACACAAACAAGGGTAGCCTAGATTTTATTTCCTGAAATGGAAAGCTGATGGAACTCCCCATGAATGGCCATGGGGAAAAGCCTGGGATTTCTAAGCTTATAGCGTAAAGTGACAGATATCAGCTGTTTGCCTATGCTGGAGGAAGGAGGAACAGACACCTCTGCAAATGAAAACTAGGGCTGATAATTGACTTTTTAAATAATCATTAATTTATTGATCTCATTTCTAAATTATATGACTATCTTCTTTAGGAAGGAATAACTTTATGGTTTCAGACAATTTCTTAACCTAGTAAAACTGAATACAAATTTCAATAGTTCTTCATTATGTGTAGGCTGAAATTTATACCTCTAATTTAAAATTCCACATTTTTCACAATCCCATTCCAGCTTTCACTGAAAACATATTATACTTTACCTGGATTTTGTAGCCATCAGCTAATTATAAAACCATGTGTTTTCTGAATCAAGTTTGTCACCCTCATTCTCTTTGCTAACTACTTGAACACTAGTCATTTTAATAAGCCTTTTAAATTGAAGTATAACCTTCATACAGAAAAACACACTAAAGGAGCTCAATAAATTATCTCAAAGTGAACATGTCGTTGTAAACACAACATAGGTCAAGCAACAGAATATCATTTGCACACAGAAGAGAAACCTATCCCCTTTCCCTTCACTAGGTCCTATCTTCTCCCTAATAGATGCAATATTAACTTCTAAGGCACTTTGACCAGTTTTGGGATTTATAAAAATGAAATCATATAATATGTATTATTTTGTATCTGCCCTTCTTCAGTCAGTACATTTGTGACCTTCATCCATGTTATGATTGTTGCAGTGTTTTTATTTATTTTTATTACTGTATGGTTTTTCATCTTATGAGTGTATCATAATTTATCTTCTTAAGTTTGAATAGCTCCAAATGATGCTACTATTAATATTTGTGTACATTATGAGAGAGAGTGTAAGTGTGTGTGTGTGTGTGTGTGTGTGTGTGTGTGTATTTAAACTATAATATAAACTATCTGAACGACCAGTCAAAAATTTAGAAGGGATCTCTGACTGGAAACCCTAATATAAGCAAGAGTTGAACATTATCATAAAGCATAATTCTAACACACACACACACACACACACACACACACACACACACACACAAATACAAACACCTATTGACAATGAAGAGAGTGGTATGAAATAAAGTCATTAAAGAAGAAAGGGCCCAGATCTTGTAGGTCTTACTGTCCATAATAATGGAGTTTGAATTTCAAAGAGAAATGTTGAAAGACTTTTTAAAATCACTTTATTGAGAAGTGAACAATATAAAAAAAAAAAGCTGTAGTTATATAATATGTTATAGACCAGGCAAAGGATGCTCACGTTTTGTTCTATGTAGTTACAATGGAAATGAAAATAATGGATTGATAGTAGGGGAAACATTTTAAGAAGAGGTAACACCGAAATTTTAAGTTGAGCACCACCACAGATGTGTCTCTTACTTCGCAAAAACTAAATAAAGGATGGTTCAGAATCGGTGATGTGTAAGTAGAGAAATAAAAAGCAATTAGATCACTTTAATATAAGGAATAATGCCAAATGGAGAATAAGTGCTCATAAGTATTAGTTTCTCTTTTCTGTCTTTTGGACCTTTAGAAATAATACTTTCTCATTCAAAATCACTGTTACTCATTTGATTATTATTTAAATCAAAAGAAGACAATGAATACAAAGAAAGGTGTATGTACTACCTGCATATTAAATATTAGATATGTATTAGGCATTTTGTAAATATATTGTTTAATTTGTAAAACAATTATGGAGTGAGTATAGCTAGTAATGAAGATAATAATATGCTACTGTTAAAAGAGCTTAAGTAATTCTCTATGATATGTTTTCCCCATAAAATGTGATGAGTCGGTATCACATATAGGTTTTAGAAGTATAAATTGTATGAATTTTACTTGTCTCTCCTAGCTTCTTCTCCCTAGGATATGGTAGTCCACTTCCATGATTACTCTGACAGAGACATGATTGCAATTTTAATTTAGCCATGGAGAAAGGGATTTGATGCCAAGACAATCATGGATGTTATATTAAGGAGGGAGCAAAATCTTTGTAGGAAGTACAATGTCTATTATGTTATGTTTTATATCAAAGAAAGATAGAATCATAATTCAAATATTCATATTTTCTTTTCCCTTAGAAATGATTCAGCTGCCAGAATGTAACTTTAAAAGAACAGATGTCTAGGACATTTTCCAACTTCATTACATTAATAAGGCCTTTTACAAACACTTTATATAGAAGTTTTTAAATGGTCAGTATAATGTGAAGATTCACATGACCTAAATATACACCTAAAGTATAACACAATTGTAACTTTGTGACATTCCTCATATTGGTATAATAGGCTGTAGTGCCATAATGGAGACACTTTGAGTTGCTATTAAAATGATATTGCATTGAATGTAATTATTTTCTTTTTATTTTTGCTTTTACTATTTCACATGAATATCATATTTTTATTATTGACTTAATATGTTTACATATTTTGCTCAGTTTTACATTTTTACAAAATTAATCATATATTTTCATTGTGTAGTTGACAGCTTATACTTTCGAACTAAATGGCATTGTTACCAAATATTACTAGCAACAATTACGAAGGCAATGATTTGTAAACTTTGTCTTTCTTTTTTGAAATACCATTTTTAATGTAATTTGATTGCTCTAATTTTGTATAAATGCTTAAAGTATAATTAATTATTGAGATAAAATAAGAAAATCAATAAACTTTATATCATCATACTAAAAAAATGAGGTTATATCTAAATTAAAAAACTAGAATTTTAAAAGCTTGCTTGAAACTTTAAGACTACTGAAAATTCTCAATCTAAATAATATTAATGATTAAATTTTTATAATTAAAAAATAATATATTATTTTATTAATAGTGCAACTATATTTGTGTGTGGTACATCTTTGAGTGTGTTTATGTGTATGTAGTTTTTGGATTTACAAATCACTCTGACATATTGGTGGAATGAGATTTTGATCTAATAACTTTAGCTTCATTAATGACCTTTTAATTCTCATTAATTCTTTTTACTCTAGCCACTAGACTTTCTAGTCTTTGCTTTTCATGGTTTATAAAAGTAATCTAAGCATAAAAGAAGTGAGTTTTTGACCTTCAATATTCCATAGTTAAGAATCAGGAAAATAAATATGGGACAGTTCCCCCATATTTGTTGTTTTAATGAGATAAAGAAATGGGGTAGGATATCAGAACAGGTTGATGTTGGAGTAGGTCTTAGAAGGGGAACTTCTTTCTGCTTCCATTTCCAAACTAAGCTTGTAAATTTCAGGTGGGAGGTGAAACAAATGAAAGTCCCTACTCTGGAAACCTGCTTAATGAGGTTATGACAGACTCATTTTCCAGGTAAAATACAAGAAAACAGATGAACCTCACAAAGAAGAAACAGTGTCAGACTAGTGGCTGAATAGTATGGGTTACATACAATGATATGTTCAATATATAAGCAGATGGATTGACAGCAGACACAATCCCCATACAGCTCCACAAGAAAGAAGGAGCAAAATGATCTTTCCATTTGGCGAAAAAAGTATGGTACTGAGAGCCAGGAAAAAAGGCAGGACTTGTAGTCAGAATAAGCAGAATGTGGCTGTGCATGTTGGGTTAAAAGAAATGTGGAGATAACATAAAAATACAGACATCTAATTTTATGACAGCATAAAGGACTATATAGGAAGATAGACAACTCAGTGTATACTAACGTGTATAGAGGACAACCGATGATAAGAGACCAGATGATCACTTCTCCTCACTTTGCTGTGGAATTTCAGCTCCAATCACGTGGGTGTTCTTTTTGAGATAAAGTTGAGGGAAACAAAACAAAACAAAAATAAAATAATTGAATAGAATGACTTTACCCTGAATTGTGTATCTTTTATTTTATTTTTTAAACAATCAGATACAATTATAGTTTGTGATAAAAATTAAGTTTTCCCCTCGACAAATTTGAATCAGTTATTAAGAGAATGTGACCCTCTGATTCACATTAAATATTTAACTGAGAAATAGAGAGATTTATTGACTTGCAATATATACAAACCTGAACATTAAAAAAGCTTACATTTAAATCCAAGTCTTCACAAAGTGCAAATGAGAGGAGGTAAGAATCATTGGTAGCCATTTTAGAAGGATGACTAGTATATTTTACCTGCTAATGGTCATACTTTGTGTAATCCCCTCTTCTTAAGTATGGACTGGACCTAGTGACTCGCTTCTAGTGAATAAAATATGACAAAAGTGATGAGATATCACTTCTGAGATTAAGTTTTAAGACTAAGACTTGTTATCTTGCTAACATTCTCTCTCTAGCTCTTGATACATAATTCTTTGATGAAGATCACTTGATAAAAGACTGAGAATGACCTCTAGACAACTAGATAGTAAGAAATAAAGATTCTCAGCCCAACAGCCTTTAAGTAACCAAATTCTTCCAGCAAGTACTTGAGTGAGCCTGAAAGCAGATCCTTTCCCAGCTGAACCTTTAGAGGAAAACCACATCTTGATTGCAGCCTATAAGAGACTATGAGGCAGAGGACCCAGGTAACTAGACTGGATTCCTGACACATAGAAACTGTGAGATAATAAATATTATCTCAAGACACTTAAAAAAATAAAAATAACTGAGCTAGGCTAGAGGTAAAAGAAGACCCAAAATCAGAGGGAAAGCAAGGGCATGGTCACAGTTCAGAGGGTGAAACAGAGGTGTATCTACACTGCAGAAGGGATGAGGAAAGGTCTGAGATAGGACCCAGGGGGCAAAACAGGGGCATAAAACAAACAAACAAATAAAACAAAGCAGAAAAAAACAGGTCTTCTTTTAATCATAAATCTAGGGCATGGTTCACTAGTGCAGTGAATTCTCCCAATGATGGAAATAAACAATGACCTAGAATGATCAAGTATGACATGGAGAAAATCTCTAAGATTTTGAGATTTCAGTTGCTTAAGGAAAGCTCTCAGTGCTTGGGTTTGTCTGAATTTATGCTGACAGTGACATATATCTAATAATTCATATTCCTTCCCATTCATCTGAAGTTGTCAGATACTATAAACTCTAACTTTAGCAATATGGAAATGAATTGCTTACTTCTATTTTAAGCAAAAAATAAAATATTACATAAGAAATGAAATATTACCAGATATGTGGCATTTGTATTCTGTTTTATGTACAGTGACTAAGGCACCTTAAAAGACAAGGTAAATCTACCTTCTCATGATTTGTATTTTAAATGTAATTGAGTTTCACTGCTTCCAATCACTAAAAGTTTAAGGAGCACTAAGCATTAAGATCTGATACTTTTCTGGTGTGACTCTATGAATATTAGTGTTTTATTTAGACTGTATATTAATTAAAGTGTGAGAAAATAATTTTTGTATCATGAGATAATTTCAGTTATTTTTTACTCTGAGAAGAGATCTGGACTATAAAAGCCAAATATTAAACAATAGAAACAAAATAAAATGTGTTAATATTTATGTGATCATTGACTTTAAAATCCCCATATGTACCTTCATTTAAGACTATTGGATTTTACCTAAAGTCTATTTCCAAACTAAGGAGACAACAGATTAAAGGCTCTGGCTCTTCTATATGGAGGATTTATTGCTTATTTGGCTACCAACATGGTCCAACCACCTGCAAGAAATACTTGGATAGAAAGTGGAAATTTTATGTATTTGAATGAGAAAAAAAAGTACCTCTTTATTTTTATTGTATTCTCATTGAAATTCAATATCTCTTTCAATTGTGAATCTTGGTCATGAAACACATTAGTAAGTAATACCTATGGCATTTTTAGAATAGATTTCATAAATATTTACCTATCACATTATCCTTGTTGCATTACTTTAAAAAATCATATGTGCTCATCACAACTTTAAAATTAACATTTTATTAACATAACACTTATTAAATGCATTACTATAGAAGCACATGTCCATATTACTAAACTTTTAATAACTACATATTAACAAAATTGATTTTCTTTACAATTCCATGTATTTTAGCATTTTTATGTTTTTAAAAACATTATTCTGTAAAGAAGTCTATAAGCTTTACTATACTGCCAAAAAGGTCCATTGCAAAACAAACAAACAAACAAAATATTAGAACTCTTGTCAAGAATAGAAAGAAGGGAAGCGGAAGGAAGAGGAGGTAAGGGGAATAGGAGAGAGGGAGTGGTGGGGAGAGGGAAAGAGAGAGAGGAAGGGGAAGGGGGAGAGCAGTGATAACAGAGAGGAAGATAAGGTTACTGATTCTTGAGGTCTTACTTTCCCTTGCCCTTTTACCTCACTTAGTACTGATAGAGGAAATATACATGAATAATAGAATGGCTCTGAATTTTTTATACTTCTAGATAAATAATATAAAAATTCCTCATTTTGAAACTCACATGAAATCTTTCCAAGGAGTTTACTCTACATGGAGAAAGTCACTGACATTTCTGCATTGTCTGAATGTGTTTCTGACATGGGTAATGGTAAACACAAATCTGAAATTTGTTTGAAACATGTCTACATATTTTTAAAGAAGTATTTGATTTCTGCTTGATTTCCTATATTATTGGTTGGTAATTATTTGAGCCCTGTTAATCAAAATATTTTATGCATTTTATTTCATAGGGATTTCTTTTCAAAGGATAATTATTTTGTGAACATACTAAGTCTGAAATTATACACATTTGTATGACTGTGTATTCTGAGCATTATCAGCAAGATGTGATATCTTTAAGTAGTATCAATTATATCTCTCCATTAAAAAATATGAGGTTTATCAACAGCTGAAGCTATTTTGTGTGTGAATTTTCTTTTTCTGGAAAGTATTATTTGTTTTCATTTTTTTTTCTGCTTTTCAATATTTACCACTCACTGTATTTCTCTTGTCATTATTTACCTGAGTGGTGAGTGACTCTTTCTTATCTACTAGAAAATAATTTCAACAACTGAACTTGATCACTCTGTGAATGCAGACTTTTTAAAATTTCACTCAGTGGATAATATTTGGTCACCTATTAGGTCCCAGGTCCTGTATTTGACACATATCTCTTTTAAAAAATTAAAAATGTTACATTGACTTATCTTCTAAAAAGTTACATATGTGAGAAGTCTGAATGGTGAGCAATACATAGACACAGAAAAATTACCTTATCTAAAAAATACATTTACTGAGGAGTACATGAAATCCAATCTGAGGATATATCAAATCTCATTGATAACTAATAACAAAGACTCTTTAAACTAACTAAAATAAGGAACATTCATTTGTAAAAGTAAAATATAATATTATTGTAAAAATATTATTGAATTTATTCTGCATTTAACAAAATATGTTATATTTGCATATATGTGGAATCTGCATCAAAATCTGAATCGAGTGGTGATTATCTTTTTTAATTTTTTTACATTACAATATAAAACCATGTTACCACGTCTTGCATTTTTTGACTTTTTTCATTAAAATTATAAAGAAAAATTTTTTGCAAAATAATCAGATTCCTCAATTGTCTGAAAACCTTTTTAAAAATCATTTTCTTTCATGCATCTACCTGTTATTTTCTCCAACATTTTTTTTACTGTGATTTTTAGCACATATCCAGGATCATTTTTATAAACTTGATGAAATTCTATTTTTGACTGTATTTGCAATTTCACTTTGCCATTGATTTACATTGTCTATTGATTGCAAATTCCACAATCAGCAAGAAACTAATTCACAAGCAATTTGATGTTATAGGTAAGGAATAGAATCCACAGTTGATAAAAAGACCTTTTAGAGCAGACTAATATAATAAGTTGTCATTTAATGATATTTGCCTGTCAAGATTCATTTTGCTTCAGTACATAGCAGGAACTCAAGTAAGGAATCCTAGTATAATGAAGGTGTCTATAGCTAGAAAGAATAAGACAGTGGTAGGGCGAGTCAAAGGCAGGACCAGAGATTCCAGACTCTGAACATATGGTGGAAAAAAAAGGCACAGACAGTTAATGTATTTGTAAAGCAAATTATGTAAATGCTGTTACATAATGGTTATGTCTGTAGTAGCAGAGATATATGTGTGAGGTGCTAGAGATGTAAGTAGAGGCAAATCTAACATACTAAAAAGAAGCTATTTTATCACAAAGAGAATGAAAAATCATTGACGTTCCTTGAGAGTGACTTAATCAGATTGTGCTTAAGATAGAGACTTTGTTGGCAGCAAGATGAATTGATCTAATGAAGAAAAACTGGAAGAAAAGAGACAAGTTAGGAAGTTACAGCAATCATTAAGGTTGTGTGGTGTATTAGGTTGCCATTACACAAGAAATTAACCATCATAGGAGGTCAGTAAAAAAAAAAAACAACAAAAATATTAATCTGCTATGTAACAAATAAAATAAGCAAGACATTAATGATATGTCAAAAGTCCTACAAAAGGAAGTGTTAAAGGCAAATAAATTTCTGCCTTGGGAAATTAAAAGACAATAAAGATAGAGGGTGAAAAATGAAGGTTGGAATAGAAGGAACAGATTTGGGGCTAACATATGTAGAATCTAAAAATCTTGTACCAAATATAGATGAGAGTATACAGAAAGAAAATGGGTATATGAATCTGAAGCACATTTGTGAAAACTGTGCTGGGGATTTGTATGTTTGCTGGTCCTTTTCTAATAGGTATTATTGGTATGAAGGAAGGAAAATGCTAAAAGTATTTTTTTAAAAGTTGGTTGAGGAACATATATGTACAAAACAATAAAAATAAAGTAAAAATAATACTTCAGAGAAAAAAATACATTTTGTCTTTACAAAGAACATTCAGATGGAGATAATCTGAAAAGATGGTAATGGTTTCCAAATTTTGTCTACAGAGTATGTCAATCTAAGCTGGATCTAGAGTTTAGTTAACATTTAAAATACAAGTAGGAATTGAAACAAGGATAAATAATTTGTTAGTTAAATTATATATAAAAAAGGGAGGGTAGGACTTTAGGGAAGGAAATGGAAAGAATGATAACTAAAAAATGGTATTAAATAAGATTCTGATAAAAGATTTAGAAGGATGATAAAAAAAATAATAAAAGAAAGAAAACAGGAATCAGTCTTGTAAAATATGTTGGAAAAGAATCCAAAGAAGTAAAAAATTTAGTCAGGAGACTTTCATTGACAACATAAATCATACTCTAGATTTTTCTGTAAGAAAATATGAGAGGGCATCTAATGCAATGACAAATTGTGAGATGTCATGTGAGATATGAGAGAAAAACTCAGACTGAAGTATGTTAAGAAGTGAGAGTACATAATAAAATGCTACCTTCTATTTTATGGAAAGCTCTAATAGAGTACACAGATAAGGGAGGGTTCATTGTTTTCCTTTGGAAAGGCCTGAGCTTCCTGCTAGATTGGCTTAAACACCAAAATAGAAATAGATTCAATCTATTGAAACAATTTTTAAATGGATAGGTAGGAATTAAACCAGAAAAAGCAGTGGAAGAATGGGCAGAAGAGAGAGACCTCTGAGAGGAGTGCACATACATGTGTGTTTGGTGTGTGTGTTTATAGAATTAATTTTTAGTGCAAAAATATTGAAACTGATGAAGTTCTTACCCAATGAGTTAAACTTTCTAGAAGAAAGTAGAAGATGGTTATACAGGGAAGCACTCATATCAGCAGAAGAATGGAGATGTACTAATATTATTGAAATATATGAAACAGCAGAAGGATTTAGGAATTGTGCCAATTGCCTTACACATGTTAGAAATCATATCTGAAGTAATCCAGCAGTACTGGAGTCACTAATCATTCTTAACTTATAATTAGAGCTAGAAAAAAAAAGCAGACTGTAAAATTGATAACGCTTTAGAATTTTTCAGGGATAATTTCCCCCCTTTTTGTTAACCAAACATCTGATATATGCCAATTCTGGTACATACCAATTGTGAATAAATGAATCCAGCAAAGGTTATCTCCATAGAGGGCTGCCCTAAATGGTAAATCAATTCTTGGCTTTATTTTTCTTAAATTCACTCTGTCTTCAGAGCAGGGGCAGGCACTGACACCAGCCATGAGGACCAGGAAGTAGAAGTAAATCTGAGATAATAGGTCAGGCTGCATTTGCTATGCCCTCAGTGGACATCTGTCTATGAGAAAGGCTGCATCAAATATGCTATCTAAAAACAGTGAAATTATAGAGTAAAGAAATCATCCTGAGGTGAAAATTCCTGCTGGAATTGTTTTCATACAGAAAACAGAATAGACAAATAGAAGAGTCCAGAAGCTGTCTTCTGGGGACTTGACTTTATATTGAATATCATTTTCTGTATGGAAGAGCGTAAATGTCTAGAAGGCCCTTGCAGCTGATTCCAAGAATGGGAAGGGAAGATATGAATACAGATTCGATGCTGATAAACAAAAAAGCTTAAGACAGAACCAACCATCTCTTGCTCCCAATACCTCTCTCTCTGTCTTTCTCTTTCTCTCTCTCTCAAACAATGTACAGTTGGAAAGAATTCTCAGTTTTTCAAATTAGATAATGTCCCATCCATTTGATGCCTTCCTATCATTCAATAGTCCTTTAAATTTTCTTTTCTTGACCATTAGAATAGCTTTCCCAGAAGATGTCCGGGTAGTTCTATTTAGAATCACTGTCAGATGCTTCTCACGAGTGAATAACTATCTGACTCTAATGCATTTGTATACTGCTGACAGAAATGGCAATAGTCATTACAGCCATCAACACCATGTGATGACAGTTAATACAAATTCTATCACCCTGCACCTATGTGTTCTCTTCTTCACTACAATGTCCATGCCTGGCATCTCTTTGTATTTGTGACCTGCCTTAAATACATGTTTTCTATCTATCATCTTTAGAACAGAACTCTAATACGAATGTTAAGTTGCTAAAAACAAGTACAATTCTATGGGGCTGTGTCCAGTGAGCATCTGCTCTCTGTTTGGAGCTTGTACCACACTGCTATTTAGGTATCTCATTTAAGTTGCCTATAGCATGATCTGTACATTGAGACTTAATAGCTCTTTTTTTCTCCAAATGGCCAATTTTTCTTTGAAACTTCTATTTACAACCAACAAGTGTTCTGAATGTTACTCCTTGTTTTTTTACTCCTTGTTTTTATTAAGATATTGCAATCATATCATCTACTGTTTTTAACTTTTTTTTTTTTTACCATGTAACAGTATGATTGTTCTTTTATGTTCTGTATGACTCATGATATAGAGGTGGCACTGGTATCACCCTTGCTTTCAAAATACAGATTTTCATCATGTGTTAAAAATTCTTGTTCCACTGAATATAATGTTAAGTGTTTATTGCTTTCCCATGAATTTACATAAGGATTATATATTTACCCTCTGTTAACAGTTTATCATTTTTTAACAGTTTAAACTTCTGCACTGTTTTCCTCTACTACATTAAAACTCCTATTATTAAGATATGTTATTTAAAATCCACTTGAATGGCCCATCCTTCACAGTACTTCTCTTCCATTTCACTTCAATAACCCATATCTAGTCTCAGAATTTTTTATCATTTAAAATTGAGTCCTCTTAAACAGACTTAAACAAGTTATTGTCTAATTTCAACCTCTTAACTTGCAGCATGCTTAATCAAGTACATTTTCTTCAATTGTTCTTTCACTTTGTTAGGTTGACAACTTCTACCTATGTAGACCCTATCCATCATTTATTTTATTTTCTTAAGTTTTCTTTATTGATATATTCTGAGTACATTTGATTACCTAATAAAATATTATACTTTTATTACCTAACTTTATACCAGCTCTACTAAAAGCTAACCATCTGTCTTAACTACATGCAAGATGCAAAGTGCTTCTAAAGAAAACAAAATCACATAAATTAGAATAAACTATGGCTTAAATATACTCATTATTAATCTCAAATAGCCTTAAATTTTCTACCAATATCACCATGGTGATAGATCTAGGCAGCCTAGAGTAAAACTTTGGATGGCATCTGGCATTAAGAATTTTGGTCAATGCAAGGTCAGAGGTTCCAGCAAAAGTCTTAACCTTCACATATTAAGAGAGTCAAGGCTAAATGCAGTAAGAGAAAATCCATAGATCTAAAAACAAAAGGGTACTTGCATTGCAGTGGGAAACTTTCTGTAATTGGTTTTTCTTTTCATATAGCCACTCATTTTATTACTTTTACCACATGTGTGGTAGGTAAAATAAGGTCCCCCAAAGATGTTCACACCCTAATCTCTGGAACCTGAAATTAGGTTAGCTCATGTAACAAAAGGGGCTCTGCAGATGGGGTTAAGTTGTGAACACTGAGGTGGGGCAGTTGTTTTGGATTCTCTGAAGCGGTTAAACGTATTGCATGGCCATTCACATTGAAGAATACTTTTTGGCTGAGTCCAGAGTCAGAGAGATGCAGTGCTACTGCTTTTGAGGATGTAGGAAGGAGTGTGGATGGCCTCTGGAATCTAGAAAACCAAGGACCCTGGACCCTCCAAAAAGGTACCTGAGACTGCCAAAACCTCGATTAGGCTCACTGAGACCCATGTCACACTTCTACAGAACTATAAGATAATAAATTTGTTTTATTTTAAGCTACTAAATTTATGAGAGTTTTGTTACAGTAGCAATGGAAAGCTACTAAATATAAAAGTGAATTAAACCCCAAATACTGATTTTAGATCTGATTAATAATGTTATGTTGGCTCAATCACTAGTACATATCTGACTACAGAATTTTTATGAAAATGCAAGTTAATCAACCACCTTCATGTGATAACTGATGAGATACAGTGTTTACATCACTGCCACTTCAACACAATTTAGGCAATCAAATCTTTACCATGATCTGAAATAACACACTTCCACTGCTATGCTTTTAAAAAAGTCTTAATATTTATGAATTTTTATTATTCCACATTTATTTTTAAAAAGTTTATCAAGTTTCAAAATACATATCCAAATGCAATTTTATTAAATAAAATTGAATTTTAAAATTAGAAAGAAAACAATGTTTATAATATGTCATTCCATTCAATAAAATGGAGTATCTTTTTGTTTATCTTTTTTCTAGTAATTTATTTTAAAATGTTTTAGAGTTTTCCAAATGTAGTTCTTATGAATTTTTAGGTTCTAGATTCTTGTTTTTATTGTTATAATAAATAATATATTTTTGATATCAAAACTTTGTCAGAAAATCAGAACCAATCTGTGTGGTAGATAATAAGAGACTTATCGTAGATATAAACCTTTACAGAGGTGTGAGGGCTGACTTCTGGATGGCTTTTGCTCCTGCATATGGTTTTGGGTTTGAAATATCTATAAGTCAGCCAAGGAAGCAGCTATGAAGGAAGTATGGATGTGAAACAGGGAAAAGTAAGACAAAGTGCAACCCATGGAGACAAACTAAAGCAGTAAGGACGAGGTAGAATTTTCAAGACTAAAGAAGGACATACTTACCTGAAAAAGTGAACCTGCATGTGTGTCTCACCACCTTCAAACTCAGTGATGCACGTGAAATTCAGTAGACACCTAGCATCCTTTGCTGTGGAACTGGAGATGCCTATATGCCTGGCATAGGATTTGTACAATCTATAGAAGGACATGCAGCAGTAGCTGGAAAATCTGTGGACTTAGCTGCTACTCTACACCAACAAGATAATTTAGCACATCATTGACAATGTGCTTGAGCTATCACTATGCTTGGGTACCAGCATCAAATTTCACATCATAAAAAGTGGCTTCTACTTTACTTCAACCTTCCAAGTCTCTTACTAATTTCTATAATGATTGATCATAGACTAGACCTAAAAAGGAATTTTTCAAAATATCATTCCAACTTTGTTTGGTAGAATAAAAATCCACCACAGCATCTATTTTTTAAACATTATATTGTATTGTATTTTTAATGATAAAGTAAAATAATATTGATTTTTAAATTGATCCTGCATGTATTATCCTTTTGAACTCAGCAATGGAAATTGCTGATTCTGTACCTGGTATTACAGATACTCTTCAAATAATGATCAATTATCACTTACTTTGTCATCCTAATCCCCCTATTGATTTCTTTTTTCTTTCCTTACAGCACTGGCCAGGACCTTAAATACTGGTCAGGACTATGTTAGTTAATCATGACTGTGGTAATCCCTATCTCATTCTTAAATTTAAAGAGAATACGTTTTAAGCATGATGAAATAGAAAACTATCCTGGATTATCTGGCAGCCCTAAATGTGATTATAAGTGTCCATGTAAAAGGGAGTCACATTCTGATTCAAGTAATGAAGTTGAAAAGGTGATGGGATGTTAGAGGCAGAGATTGAACATGGAAGGAAGGCCTATAAGCCAGGGAATACAGTGATACAGAAACTGGAAAAGGCAAGGGAACAGATTACTCTCTCAGAGCCTCCAGAATAAACCAGCCCTGGTGACACCTTAATTTTAGTCCACTGAAACTAATTTTGGACTTCTGTTCTCCAGAAATGTAAGACAAGAAAAATCTGTGTTGTTTAAAGCTACTGCATTTGTAGTAATTCATTATAGCAGAGTTGGAAAACTAAAATAAGTACCACTAAAAGAAAGCCAAAAATAAAAAAAAATTTAAAAAAGGCTAGACACAGAATCCTACAAAGTTATAGGTAGGTTGTGTCAAGGAGTACAGACTTAAGTCAAATTAGCAAATACAAATGGATCAAATTTTTTTAAGAAAACCTATTTTCAGTAGTTCAGATTGGTAGAAGCTAATGTAGAATTTATAGTAGGTTGAAAGGGACAAATCAAGAGTAAACCTTGAGCTAAGAAGTCACAAGGGCATTTTATTTTATGGATAGTTTGCTGTTAGATCTAGTGTAGGAAATCTGAGGTACATCTAAGATACATCCGAAAAGCATCTATTACCATTTGTGAAAGTCTAATTAGAAATAAACAAGTCTGAATTCCTCACAGATCTCAGATGACTGAATTAACATGTGTTTCATACATGGAATATATAATTAAATTATTATAACATAAATTATTAAAATGTTGAAAAGAAATGAATATGAATAATAAAATAATATTAGCTTTAAATATTAAGAATTAGAAAATTAAAAAATAATTTATAGAAATATAAAAAGCAAAACATTAAAATGACATGAATTTTGAGAAGAAAGAATTGAAGGGGTGAAGATAGACCCTTAATCTCCAGCCTTTATCGCTGTTAATAAATATGCATATATGCATAAAATATTCTTCAGGGAAAAAAATCTTGCAATAATGAGAACTCTCTCCAAGGAATGCCCCGGCTATGCATTTGGAACCTGAAATATTTGAACTTTTACTAGGTTATATGAACTCATGAAATATGAATGCTAATAGTTGTGCCCATGTGTGTGTTTTTTAACCTGAAAATTAATTGCTTTATTCAGCTTCTCAAAGATGAATAAGGCCATTTCAATGTGTAGCAGAATCTTCCTAAATTTTTTTTGATTAAAAAATTAGTTTATGGGGATTTTAAGTTAGGATTTTATATATCAAATCACATGTTTAGAATCACAGCAATAAGTCTGTAAAAATTTAAATTGATATCTTCTTAGGAACAGAACATGTAATGTATATATCTAAAAACCAATATTCACATTTGGAAAGAATATTTTGTAAAGTTAGAATATCTCAGCTGCAGATATGAGCACTTAAATGTTCTGAAATCTGGGGAGATTGACCATTTTAGCTATCTCAACTGAATGAAATGTGAATTCATCACAGTTCAACTGAAAAAAGAACAATGTGAATTCATCTTCAAAATGTTTAGCAGACACTTGGAAGAAATGATTTCAAAAAATGATTTCAAACTCCAAAAAGATGAGGTAAAGGGTGGCCTTTTCGAGGTCTCAGTTGAACGCCCAAGGTGCTAGGTGAGGTCTTTCCTTTCTGGTTACATGGGGACTCCAAGGACTTGCAACATTGCATAACTTCTTTGTCATTCAGCTGTCCTCTCTGTAGGGAGCAATCTTTCCTTAGCTCTGTGTGGGCATATGATTTTAAACCCTTCCCCCTCCCTTTTTTTTAATTGCTCTTTAACAGATCTGATTTTTTGGATGATAATCTTCACATTTTTGTTTGTTTTTGATGCTTAATACAGGAGCGTTTAAAAATAATCTGACAAAAGTTTCATTTTAAGATAGTATAATCAGAGCTTTAAAAGTTTCAGTGATTTCTCTATAGACACAGCCCAACCAACACCTTAGCCTAAACTAGAATATAATTTTACATATCCTGATTTTTTATTTTGGGAAAGAAAAAAGAAGTGAGGATGGAGTTCAGAGGGGTAAAAAGAAGGAATCACATGACACTCTTGAAAGAAGTAATTACTACAATTTACAGAAACAGGGCATTTAGGATTTTTTAATGAACACTATATTCTCTTAAAATCTCAATCATTGGTACTTTAGTCCTAATCATTTAATCCATAAAAGTAAATTTAATGAAGTAAGCTTATAAATAGATTTTCTCTCAAATTGTCCTGAACATTCCCATGTTATTTGCAGACAGTACAATCTTCATAAAACTTTTAAACTAAAATCTAAAGTGTGAAATATATCACTCAGTTACACATTTTAAATAGAATTACCAAACTGAAGTTTCAGAATCTCTAATATAGCTAAATATCTTAATCACTACATTTTAATTTCAAATAGATTTTATCCCTAATCAAAAAAATATCATTAATGTGCATATACCTTCCATCATCATCTCTATATTTTAATCTGAACCACTCCAAGGTTAAGAAACTCTTAACCCTAAGAATATAATTACAACATTCCAACTAAATTGGAATTAACTCAAGTAAATTGAAATTAGAAAATCTGGTTACTAAGGTTATTTATTTGACAGATAATTTTTGGTGGGATAAAAACATGTTCAGAGCAATAATTTTCATAGACACACACACATACATGCACAAAAACCAATTTTTCTTAGTTGTCAGTTAACTGAGACCACAATTGTGGTTTTATTGTTCACAACCCCGTGTTCAAGTCATATCCACACCTTAGTCTTGTGTTTAAGCTGTGGAAATAAGCGTGTCTAAATCTCTCCCCTTACAGGCACTAAATAAGTTAATTTTTATAATCAGGACAAATTTTATATTTTACAATGTTAGAATTTAGTTTTCTGTTAGACCCTAATAATAGTTGGGTACCAATCCCTCAACCGCAATATATTGCAGGACTGCATAATTTAGTTTAAAGGGTTGATAAACATATTATTTTATAAATTTTAATAAAAAGGGTCTACATGATGCTAATTGTTTTTAATATTCTTAATAAAAATGGTTCTGTTATTGCTACGCTACTTGAAATGTTACTCTCACATTATATGTGTCAGAATTCTCAAGTTTTATGTAAGAAATCAGGTACTTCAAATAAATTCTACACGTTTTATTTAAATTTTTTAAATTTTCAAAAATTTAAATTTGTTGTCATGCTGTTGTTTGAGATTTGCTCCTTTAAGATTTGGCAAAACCAACTCAATTTATTTTGGTATATTTTGTGGGTTTTATCATTTATTTATTTATTTATTTTTGCATCGGACATTTATAAGCATAGAACATTTATGTATCTTGCCCAAATCACCAGCCAATTGCCTGGAGCAATGTTGACCTTCCAACTTTGTACTATAGTACTTAATATTTTTTTAAATTGTAATTTATAAGATTTAAGTATACAGTATGTTGTTTAGACATTGATATAGTTTGCTCTTTCTCTCCTCTGGCTGCCTTACTTTTGACTGCATTCCCTATGCTATGCTCACCACCCCCACGCATTATCACCAATGCTTACCTCTCCAGGCACAGCTCCAGTTTCTCCTCCAAGGAACAAACATTCTTTCTGGTGAACAATAAATAACATTTGTGTTCTCTAGGCTATGCTCCAATTTCTCAAGTTTTCAAAACATTGATTAATTATTGAGCTGTCTAAAAATAGTATGTTACCTGCCTTTATTGTATTTCCGTGACAAATCCTGCTTATTTTGCAACATGTTTGTCTCTGTTTGTTTTCTATTTATTTGCTACACAAACATCTGAGATCTTTTGGTGCAGACTTTGTCTTATCCATGTTTATTTAGTACCTCACTTTGTTAAAGTCATCGAGCTTTGGAAAAAAATGATAGAAGAGAAGAAAAATGAAAAAAGGAGGGATAGTAACATGGATACATGTCATCACACATTTGTAAAAAATTCCTAGAATGTACAACACAAAGAGTGAATAGCAATGTAAACTATGGACATTGCTTAATAATATTAATAATGTGTTACTACTGGCTTATCAACTGCAACCAATGTATCTAACTAAGAAAATAATTTAAAAATAGGAGGAATTATGGGATGGGTTAGGGATTGGCGAGACTGTGAGAACTCTGTATTTTCTGCTCAGTTTTCTGTAAACCTAAAACTCCTGTAAATATAATGTCTATTAATTAAAAAATGAGATAGAGAAAAGAAAAAAGAGGGAAGGAAGAGAAAAGAAGAAAGACAGAAAAGGAGGAAGGCAGGAAAGAAGTAAATAGCCAGTTTAAGAATATTTATAATCCAGGAGTTTTAGGAAAAACGTGTCACACATGCTAAAAGACCTGGAAATGTTTCATTTTGAGAAGAGAGCATATTGTATAAAATTAGATTTATTTTATTTGGCTAAATATAGATTTAAACAGTGAGTACAAATTAAAAAGAGTCAGATTCAGTTTAACAAAATAAGATTTTTAGTATGATTCCATATAGGAGGTTTCAATTTAACTTTACTCTGAATACCCAGAGACCTCATGACTCCATGCCAAGTATGCTGCAATCTTCATATGGTAAATGCTGAATTGTGTCACAATAAACTTTTTCTTTTATAAATGTTCAGGGAACTTAATTTATGTCTTCACTTTTTGAATTATATATATATATATATATATATATATATATATATATATATATATATATGATAGATAGATATTTGTATTTATTTTTATATCTTATTAAATTATAAATTTCTTCAAATCAAGTGTTCTTATCTTACTCATCCTTGAGATATCCCTCAGTGCCTTATGTATATTTGATGTGCAAAAATGCAATATTCACAGCAATTTAAAAATAACTATGAGATGGTTTGTTAGGCAAGAAAACTGATTCATTTCAGTATTGAAAATGTTTTCTTATGCTTCAACTTTCCCTGTTTCACCTAACAAGAATTTAAGTATTAGGTATACTGGCAAGTTGATATTATCACTTATATTAATTTAATTTAATTTTTTCCCTTCAGATATATGCTTTATAACTATAGTTATTTGTGGATATTATTATTATTATTATTATTATTATTATTATTATTTTAAAAGTTATATTACCTGTAAAAACTTCTCATATCTACCTGATTGTAGGCTGTGTTTTTATACTTCTCTTAATCCTTTTTCATTCAACATTTCTCTCAGCAGCTCTTTTTACCTATCCCAGGCTTCCAATGACAACCATTTTTTATTCTGAATTTTTATTTTCTTCATTTTTGTATAATTATTATCAACACTGAAACAAGCAACTTTGTGTGTTTTCTAGGAATGAGTTCTTCCGAAAGGAGCTTCGGTCTCTCTCTCTTCTATTTCTCCTAGTCTGTGGCAAAAGCTTTTCTCAAGGAATCAGTAGCATTATCTTAAATCAAAGTTAGAGTTTCAATGTAACTCATTGAAATTTTAAATCATTGGCAAATAGTTTGTCTCCAGAGGGACTGGAGAGTGACTCTGTTACTTCTCTTTTCATTTTGCAATACCATGAATCCCAATGTTGCTCAGGCCAATAGCCTCACTATCTCACACTGTTTGATTTCCCTCTTTATTTTCAGACAGGCATATGATATGAGAGCAGTTCTTATCTACTTGCAAACCTACTTCTTTGTCTTCATTATCAGAGTCAGTATGGACTTCTCTTTAGTTGTGTCTTTGAATGGGGAAGTGAAAAGAAAACATCAAAAATTAAAAATATCAACTATTTTTCTTCATAATTATGTAAAAAATAAATTACTAATATAAAGTTATTTCTAAAGAGACAATTATGGGAAAATTAAGTCCATTAAAAACAAAGAATGTAGGTATAATATATAGTATCAGGGCATCCTTGATTGATTAATGAAAACAGTTGTGCCTCTGGGAGTAGCTCTGTGTGCAACCACATTCAATGCATTGCCAATACGGAAAATAAAATAGAATAAACATTGCTAAAGGAGTCACTTAAAATGGAGTCAAGTCAGAAGGCCATGGAAGAGGTGGATCCTATGCATATCTCATGCCCCAATTCTTGGAAATACTGTTCAGTTGCTGACCTATTGCTAAATTCAGCTCAAGGCCAAAAACCAAACATCCTGGATCCATGATTCCTACATGGATGTATATGGACTTTACTTCCTCTTCATCGTGATGACCAGACCATCTGCATCTTTCACCTTGAAAGAAACCAATCTATTCTGACACCTAACATCCTTCATTTACATAATAAGCTAGCCAATCCCAGCCGACCTAGCCAATATCCTTTACTTACATAGAAGTAAAAACCGCTCTTATGGTTTTGCCCTTTATAAACCTTACCTTTCCTTGTTAAAGTACAATTTAGGTTACTACCCGAATTTTTGCCTTTGATTGTAATCTCCCCCATGCTCAAATAAACTCTTTTTATTCAACTTAAACTCTTTAATACAACCTAAACCTAATTTAATATTAGGTTTAACAAATAATGTTAGGGAACTGGTACAGTGACATAGGCAGAGGTGGCTAGAGGATAAGACTAGAGGAAAAAGTCCTGATTCCCCACGCCCTGCTCATGCTGATCAGGTAACCCAAAGTATCCTGGAAGCCTGGTGATGTTTGAGGACTACTTACCCCTTTACACTTCTTAGGTCATCAAAGAACTCAAAGAGGCTGGCTTTGGGGCGGGGGAGGGAGGAGTGGCTATTGCATCCAGGAGCTTAAAACTGACAGTAGATGGCCAATCATGAAGTCCCTTAGAGTGGTTATAATCACTGACCCTTAGCAATTAGCACCAGTGAAACAAGCAGATAATTCACAACAAAGTGTATTTTAGAGAGAGAGCGAATTCCAGAGATTAAAGCAAACAATCTTCACATTTTCCTACATGCCCCTCTCATAAAGTTATCTGAACCTAAACTTCTTATGGATTCTACCTGGAGAAGATAGATGATAGGTCTCTGAAGAAACAAATTTAGTTCCATTACACAGTAGAGACTGTTATTATAGGAAGAGTTACTGAATTACTGGATCAGCAAACATCTCCTAGTCAAACTAATTCTTACTCCTGCCATACAGGAAATTTGGACTTATCAAAGAAAGAAGATTGGATACAGATAAATATAGTTACTTTATAGTAGTGCAAATATTTTTTAAAGTCATGGTGCAATAACCTTTTGAAAAGTTTTGTTTAAATTTACAATGTGTCACACCTAAAATAAGAAGCTTTAACCTCCTATATAGTTTTTGCTTTGTTTGTTTTAAACTTCACACTAAACATCCTTTAAACTAAATATTGATATTATAAAACAATATTTTTAGGAAACTTCAGTTTCATATTATATTTTGTAACTCATATCCACAAGGGTTAAACACTTTTAAATGTAATTGAGGCTGAAGATGCTCATATTACATGAGACTTTATTTTAATAGCTTTTAAAAAGATACATGCTTTTTGACATTTTAATTTATCACTAAGTAAATTTTTTGTTTAAAGAAATATTTTTATTAACTAAATTGTCTAGAGAGAGTATTTTTCTTAGTTTTGTTTTTTATGTTTCTTCATTAATATGTAGTTTTATATAAACTTAAGCTACTACCAAATTGCATATTACATAAATATTTTCTATAGCAAAATAAATATGATTATTAACCCATTGTATTTAGGTATCTAAATAATAAAGTATAATAATAATAAATTAATTAGTATATTATATAATAAATATAAATATAGTAAATAAAATTGATATTTCCTGAAATTGTTCTTTTATCTCCCAACTCACTTATATTATACTTTATGCTGTCAGTGACAACTTATTTTCTTCCTTTGCTCTAACTTCATTCTCTGTTTTTCCAAATTTCATGTTTTCACTCCAGTCTGAGACTAGAAAGCTTGTATGATCCTGAATATATTAATTTATTTCTCTATGCCTCAAGTTTTAGCTGTATAATGGGCAAACCATTATCTCCCATTTCATGAAGTTGAAATAAAAAATAAATGAATTAAATTATGTAGAGATCTTGAAAAGTGCTTGAAACGAGGTAAGGAAACAATTCGTTATAGTTATTATTATTGTTATTTGATGCTTTAACCTTCCAATTAAAAGGACTGAATTTTCTTTGTGTTAAAATGCTAGCTAAATAAAAGCTATAAACATGCCATATACTTTTATGAGTAAACATGACTTAACTTTTTATTGAAAATGGTTTTCAACAGTTTAAGACTAAGAAAATGATTCCCAGTGAAACTTCTTTGTAGGTCTCCATCAATAGCCAACTAAAATTGATTTCTATATTTTAAAGAACAGGTATAACTAGAATTAATAAAACCAAACTTCTTAGTTAAAGTATGAGAGAAAGAAAATACATGAACTTTTGTTAAAATATATTATACTACTTAGACCTGAGTAAGAAACTATAGCAAATTTTAAAGCGTACTAAAAACAATCTTTCTGGAAGGATAGAAAGCACTAATGAGGTTTCCCTTACCAATTTAGATTTCAAATGGAAATGTTTTGAATAATGACCTCAGTCTACAACACATTACAAAGATTCTGGCAGGGTTTATAAACAAAGCAAAGAGGTAATATTTTCTGTGTTATACTGCCTCTTTAATGCACTATGTTACCCATATTGTGATTATTTCAAAGTTATTTTTTCAACTCCCTAGCTACATAAAATTAAAGCAAGAGAAACATTTTCAGAAAGTGTGATAACAATGCGCACATGATCTATGGCCTCCTCCCTCCACCGCTCTCTCCATGGGACCTTTCTTATATCAATTATAGACTCTAGGATTTGTTTGGTGTCCTCATTCTCTCTGGACTAGCTATTTTGGCTTTTTGTTTAACTTCTTTGCATCTCATTGGAGTCTCAAGAATTAGAAGTATTTTCGTATGTTGCTAACCCTATTTATATATTTTATGTGATTATTACAACAAAATTGCAAAGTATTATTTTTAACCATGTAAAATGGTCATTTGCTAAATAAAAAATTATTTAATATTGGCAATTTATGTGTTTTACTTAATATTCGTATGACATCTTCAAAAATATGGAAGGAGATGCTTATGACTGAGTTACTCACTAAAGGTCATTCATTTTGGGTGACAGTTTATTTTCATCCTGATTATAGATTAAAGCTCATGAGCTCTAGACCATTGTAGGCAATGGTCAACCATTTTTTGTTTAAACATGAAGTATTTTGTTACTAAGACTATACTATTGTTATTAGTAAACTTTTATAGGAACATTCAATTAAATAAAGTCTTTATGATAGACAGAATAATAGTCTACTTAAGATGTCCAAGTACCAATTCTCCAGACCTGTGAATATATTACTTTACATGGAAAACAGGACTTTGTAGATGTGATTAAGTTAAGAATTTTTAAGAGAAATTATCCTAGATTACCTGGGTAGGTCCAATATAATAATAAGGGCATTTACAAGAGAGAGAAAGGAATGTGAAAGTCAGAGAAAAAAGTGAATCGACAATCAGAAAATGAGAGAGATTGGAAGATGTTACACTGCTGACTTTGAAGATGGAGGATGAGGCCAAAAGCCAAGGAATGTAGGTGGCCCCTAGAAGCTAGAAATGATAGGGTAACTGATTTTGTATTAGTTTCCAGAAGGAACAACTCTAAACTCCAGAAGTATAAGACAATAAATTTATGTTGTGTCAAATACTAAACGTGTGTAATTCGTTACAATTACAATAGGAAACTCATACAATCTTCTTATTATAAATTTACATAATGATTTATAAGCACATTGAGATACTAAATCATGTCACTTGAATTTAATAGCTCACTATATGATACTATGACACAGATTTCTGTAAATGTATGTATGTGTAAAATCTAGAGGTTAGAGTAAATGTTCAAACTAATAAAAATCAGTACTTTTCCTTCATTTTACCTCCTGATAGATTTAATTAAAGAAAGGAAATCAAATTTGAAAACTAAAGCTGCCACTTCTAGGCTTTGTTGCAGACCTACTTGAATAAAAGTAAAAAAGAGAATGTCCTAGCCATATCTTTATTAGTATAATTCTTGTCTTTCTATTTTGAAGGCTCATATCAGAATGTGAACAAGGATCTGATATCTGGGTGTGATAAAATGGTTTGAATAAAAAGTGGAAATAAATTATGGTGAGAAAGAACTAATCTTCCACGGACTGACGTAACCATAGATGCAAGTGATATTTCTTTTTTATTTATATGCAAATTAGATGTTCCACTTGTGTTTCAAGAATTTCTTAGATATCTAATCGGTATTTCTTATGCTATGTAGTAAAATCTGAATCAGGAAAATAGCACACTTTATTTATTTTAATACTGATCAATATTTATACTCCAATATGGAAGTTATCTCAGGATCAAAGATTACAGTTTAACAAGCTTTCTCATGTTGTTCCCCAACATCTCAAAGTTGTAGCACTTTATCAATTTACCTTAGACTTCTATTAATATTCTTTGTGTTATCAAATGTATTCCCCTCTCTTCTGTACATCTCACTTTAATGCCCTTAACATGGGGTAAAATTGTGAGATGGCAGCTGTATGGAGAAACCAGATCTGACTCTGGTTCAATCTCTTTGGCAAGACTCCATTTCCCTTTTTTAAAAACAATTCTAATTATATATTTCTGTCACCTCATTTACTTCATTTCTGTGGTTTTTTTTCTGAAATTTATTAATTTTGACTTTTTTTTCTTTAACTCATTATTAAACAGTAGGTTATAATTTGATCGATTTTGTGGGCATGCTTTTCTGGAATGATTTTATTGTCTAAGAATATTACCATATATATCCTCATTTTTAATTAATACATTAATAATAGAATATTATTCTTCTATTTTCCTCCTAATTCTTTATTTAATTTCAAAATAACTGTGCATGAGATTGACTTTTAAATATTTTTACTCATTGTTACATGAGTTTTAGTAGAGGCAGAATACAGGAATTTTTTTAAATGACATTTTTCTTACTGTCAAGTGTGAAAATAGTAATAGACTTAATATTGGAAGTTTCAATGAATGAGAATATAAAACATTTTGAAACTAGAAAATATTAAATATATAAAATTATTACCAGAATATACAGATCATTCAAGCAGAGGCCTTATTTCTCTTTTCACTGCTTTATATCCAGTATCTAAACTATAGTTTATTTTTTTAATGGACTGACTTATTCACAGAAAATATTGTAAATCAAGGGGGAAAATTAGTCTTTATTGATTACAGATCACATTATAATGTCTATTAATATCTAAATGGTAATATCTAAATAAGCAATTTAGTGTTGTTATAATGATGCATAAGTTTTAGAAAAAATATTTAAGCTTTATAGTTCTCTACTTTTAAGTAATAGATTAGATCATTATTACCTGGATACTTCAAGCAGAGGTTGTGGTTTAACTATTTGTAAAGCATTTGTAAGAATAACATTATAACATTCTAAAAGTTACATAAAAAGAAGCTATGCCTACATTTTACTAAATTACTTTGAAAAATGTTCACATATAGAAGAATTTAAACTGTCTTGAACAGATGAATTTTGCAATGCTTCATAAGTTTTTTCCTTTAATACCAGTCTCCTCTGTATGTAACATTACCTCATGATCATATCCGCCTCATTGGTAGTCTATTCTTAAACTTTTTTGTGCATTCAGAGATGTATCAAAATCTCCTCAGTTACAAATCATGAAACAAAGAAACTTTAAATATAATATTTAAACATGGGCCAAGCAACAAAATGTGTCTGAAAAGACAAAGTAAGAGAACCACAAGAGGGAAATTGCAGAGAGGCTCTTTACCAAATACCACAGGGGATGTGGTTCTTAAAAAAAGATGAACCCATGAAGTCATTCTCTTTCTCTGTCTCTCTCTCTGTCTCTTGCTGTCCTTTCTTTCTCCCTCCCTCCCATTGGTTAAGCAGCTGTATCTAGCTGTATCAAGGTGCAATCTCTCCTCCTTGTGGTCAAGGCATAGTGACTTGCTTCTAATGAATAGCAGAAAAAACATCATTAACATAAAACTTTTAAACATTTACCCTCAATAGTTGCATTCTCCAAATAAAAATTAGGTCATATTTACCTATTAAAGATATTCTCTATTTACTACTGGTATTTTTTTCTATGATCACTTATTTCATCTCTTCATTGGCTGAAATCTCTCTTTGGTTATATAATGTTTCCAAGGGTTTGGAAATGACATTTATTGGATCGATAAAATATAATAATATGGATGCTCTTTTTAGTGTATAAATTTACTGAGCAAAATTTTAGGAACTGTAACTTTAGGAAGATATTTGAGGCCAATACTCAGACTCATATTCAACACATGATTCTATGAAAGGTAAGCGAATACATAGAATGAAGAATTTCTCATGGATAACCTTGAATTATAAAAACATATCAGTTTAAATTTCAATATTGGTATCTCCCTAATAAAATCTGGTTAAATATACATATATATCAGGTTAATCTTAAGTAATGAATAGGTGTGTATATATTTTTTACTTATAAACTTCTTTAAATTAAAATAAAAAAATTTAAACTAAATTAAACTAAAGAATGCTTTAAGAATTTAGCTGTTAAAGTAAGAAAATAATATAAAATTTAATATAAATGTTAGTACCTAGTTTAGGTTACATTTTACTTATTGTTTCTTAATAACCTCCTGATTCTATTAAAGGCATGGGGAAGTTTATTTGATAAGACACATAAATATTGACAAAGATTTTATTGATACTTTCAATATTAGAAGTATGTAATTCAAGTCTTTATGTAAGCCTGCAAATTTTATTTCTGTGTCAGTTCTACATATGTTTTAATAAACATGAAAAACATAACAAAATTAATCAAATATTTGAAATATACTTAAAGACTGACATTGTTGAAAACAATGTAATAGACGGAAAGAGATAATGTTAGTTAATAGATATGCAAATGCACTATACCTAGAATGGTGATCAATAAAATCATCTTAATGCAGAGAAAGACTTATTTGGTGTTATTCAGGACTTTTTCCTTAACTTTGTACATTTCATTATTCTTAAAATAAATTGCTCTCTTAAAAATAGAAAATACATCCGTATTAATATAAGTGACTAAGATAATTAATAAACATGTTAAATGACTGAACTAGAATATACAGTATTTGTTGCCAAAAACAAAAAATACAAGTTTAATAACATAACATTTATGTAGATGTATAGTCAGATCTTCAAGAAATAAAATAATAGTAACTACAACAACTATAAAGGAGCAGAAACAGGGGTTGGCATAGAAAGGAGAAAGAATTTGGCAAACTTAAGTTTTGAGTCTTTAGAGAGAGCTGGGTTATCATGGCTGACCTGGAGGAGAAAGAGGACTGAAGTGTCAACCTCCCTATCACTAAGCCTGGCTAAAACTGACATTATGATCTCTGTCTGAGAGGATGCCTGAGTGGTTCACCATAGAGTTATCTAGCAAAATTGAGGCACAAACTAAATTTTTTGTAAGTATGATGGGAAACTAAAATATCTGACTCAACATTTGTGTTCTAGACTTGTCCAGTGTGATCATGTAAAGATTATATAAACCTGTAAAACCCCTAGAATTAAATTGCTTTAGCATCACTGATTGTCAGCCTTGACTTCATGACACAGATCTGGGTTATAGGGAGAGTAAGGTGATAAAACCTGTAAATTTTGAGACAAGTGGAATTTTTAAATAGAAAACTCATAAGTATAGGTGGATTTGGTGGTTGATTCTTTTATATATTACTATCCTTCATTTTGTTGAAAAGACTGAATTTACTACTGACCATATCAGACCTAGAAGATACCATTTGTATAGATTGTAGTTGTGTTTCTAATATTTATAGTCATAGAACCTCTGATTTTTAGCTTCCAGCAAGACCATTGAAAATAACCTTACATTTCTTAGTTTTTCTTAAAATTAGGTAATTATTTTACTAAATTCTGGTTAAAGAAATGTGAATAGAGTGGTCAGATAAAATACAGGAATTTCAAATAAGTTTTTAATATATTATACCTTATAATACTATATAACATTTACTTGATCTAGCAACCCAGGATGTCACCAGAAATGGTGTATACAATTTCCATGCTCTATTCATCAAGAAAATGGAATCGTTTTTCTCCCTCTTTTCTTTTTTTACTACTGGTTTTAGGACTATGGTCAATATAGTTCTATTTTGTAAAATGGCACACTAAAAGCAGCAATAAAAAGGAAAGAGATAATGTACTAGATTACATTTTGGTACAGAGATCTCTCACAGATGCTAAAAGGATCTATTACAGGTTAAATCCAGAATGTTACATTAAAGAAAACAAATGTTAATTCTAAGCATGTTTAAGCAAATGTCAAATTTTGTACGCAATTACATCCTGAAACTACATCCTAGCTAATATAACACTATACTAACAAGAAAAGTCATCTTGATTACCATTACTTAGTCCTAAATTATTATTTTTCTTTTTTCTTCTCCATTTTATAATCTGAGATAAATTGCACTGTTTGTCACAATCACTAATAGTCTAATTATGATTAATTGCTTTCCTTCTGTGTTCATTAATTGGCCTTAATAAATTAAAGCAATTTAAACTGTGTCTTGCCCTGAAGACCTCTATCATAATTATGTAAGTACAAAATAACTAAATATTTAGTAACATATTTCAGAAATGAATAATGAAATGGAGTCTTTAAACTAGGATACTTTTAAAAATTAACACTCCATTTAATTAGTGAAATCTTAGACTCCACTAAAATGGAGTGAAAAATACAGAGATTTCTCATATACCTCCTGCTCCTACAAATTCATATATTCTCAATTTTCTACATCCCCCACTAGAGTAGTATATTTTATACAATTGATGAACCTACATTGTCTCATAATTATCATCCAAAGGCCATAGTTTATGTTACATTTTGTTTTTGATGTTGGCTGTTTTTATCAGTTTTGACAAATATATAATGACATATGTTCATCGTTATGGTAGCATAGTTATTTTCACTGACCTTTTTACTGTCTCCGCAGTTTTTCCTTTTCCTGAATGTTAAATTGTTGGATACATACAGATTGTAGCATTTTCAGATTCACTTCTTTTGATTGATATTATACATTTATAGTTCCTTCACATTTTCTCATGGCTTGATAGCTCATTTCTTTTTAATGATGAATAATTGTTCATTTTCTGTACATACTACAGTTTTTTCACTTTTTCACCCATTGAAGAACGTGGTGATTGCTTACAAGTCTGGCCAATGATGAATAAAACTGCTATAAACATCCACACGCAGTTTTTTGTGTAGACCTAAGTTCTAACTTATTTGAGTAAATACCAGTGAGTGCTATTGCTGGATCATGCGGAACAAGAATGTTTAGTTTTGTAAGAAAAGGCCAAAGTATCTTCCAGAGACTATAGTCCCACCAGCCATAAATGAAAGTTCCTGTTACTCCACATCTTTATCAGCATTTGGTGGTGTCAGTGTTCCAGAATTTGTCCATTTTAGTGGGTGTGTAGTGATATCTCATTGTTGTTTTAATTTGCATCTCCCTGATGACATACAGTGTTGAACATCTTTTCATGTACTCATTTGTCATATGTATATCTTCTTTAGTGAGGTGTCTGTCAAGGTCTTTGTCCAAATTTTAATCAAGTTGTTTGCCCATTGCTGAATTTTTAGAGTTTTTTGTATGTTTTTGATAACAGTTTTTGTTTTTACTTCAATCAGTTGTGTTTTTAAAAATATTTTCTCCCAGTCTGGCTTGTCTTCCAAATCTCTTGACATTGATCTTCCAAGAGGAGACAATTTTAATATCTGTGAAGTCCAGACTATTCATTATTTCTTTCATGGATTATGCCTTTGGTGTTATATTTAAAATGTCATCACCATACCTAAGGTTATTTAGATTTTATCCTATGTTATCTTCTAGGAGAAATTCTATTCAACCTTTAAACTTAAACCCAGTCTTAATTTTTTTTTCCAAATACTTTTCTTTTTCAGATTTTTTCTAAATATTTTAAGATATTCCTTGACCTTCTATCAAATTTTGAAACAATAATTCAAACAAATATTAACAGAGTCCTAATATGATTCTATAGGAGTTGTTCTTCTGAGACAACACTTATAATATGTTTTTATATTATAACCTTTTTTTCACATAGAATAGATTTTAACTTCAAAAGCCTAGTGTTGACTTAATCAATATGTGATAATTAGATTGATGTGATGTAAGAACCTTCTATCAAAATTCCTCAGTGCCTGGTAGTTAAGAATACTAAAATAACATCTTTGAATTGTTAATCAAAAATATTACCCATTATTTGATAGAAAATGTGGTTTGATCCTAAAGACATTTGGATCCACATCTGGCTATAAGTCAGTGCTATACATAATTTTCAAAACTAACACTCTTCAAAGATTGCCTTTTAGCACATTTTAAAATATATTGGTAATATGAAATAATGATCATTTTTACAAAGTCAGAATACTGAGTTGAATAGATTATCAGCCAATCCAAATGAGTTTATTATATTGCAACTGGGAAAAAAATATTTTGGCCTTATTGGTAAATACTGCTAACTCAGCAGCTGCAAATTAGTTATGAATAAGATATATAAGAAATTCAACAAATAGCATAGATTTTAAAAAACTATTTCAAGTCTATTAGCCTTTTTGTATTTATGTGCTTATTTGAAGATTCTTAGTAAAATAAATACACATGCACACACACATGTTCATATAAACTTCTCAAGTTTCTTTTGAGCTTTGCAAATATTTAATTTTCTTAATATAAAAAATACCTAGATTCTCTGGTTTCCTTGCCGGTACAACAAAAAGCAAGAATTTCACATCACGCACATTCACTAATAAGTTACTGCACGAGTCAATTATCAGGGTCATCTAAAAGGTGTACTGCTTTCTCCCAGTGAACAAAACAAATAAACAAACAAACAACTCCAGATCCAGTAGGAAGAATGTGTCGCCTATATAAGTCCTTTCTTTTTACTGAAAGAGTTAGTGAATTAAGAGGGAAAAGAAAGAAGTGTGCTTCACTGGACTAATGATTCAAGTTTCTCAATGTAACCTATGTCAGGATATTTAACCTTTAAGCATCATAGTTATTTTGTTATCTGACTCTAGAAACTAGAATGTTCGATATTACTTGAATCAACTGTTCCAAATTCTTTAGTATTTCAGTCAAAATTTGTTCATCATTTTCATTATCTTACTTGCCATCAACATTAATATCAACATGTACTAAATATAAGTTGGCTTTTATAATTTATCATGTACACAACTTAATGTATGTCATATAAAGATACTAGGCACCAAATCCTTACTAGGTATGAAATCCTTTAAGCATTGGTTGTAATCGAAGATATTTCAAGATAAAATCATGTAAGCTAACTGGCCAGTCGATTTAATACTACAGAAGTATTCCAAGAGATACTATTGGAGTCTTGAGGCTCATTAAAATTAACTATCATGCCATATTTAGGGTTAAAATAGTCAGTGAAATTTGACAAAACTATCATTACAATTATTTATTTTATCTTATTTAAATATTCCCCTCCCTACAGTCTGCTTTGTTTGCTTTCAGATATTCTTAAATGACTAGGACATGTATTCCTTTCTCAAAAATATCTCAAAATATGGCCCCAATCATCCCAGCTTTCTGTTTTAGATGACAACCTTTTGTTCTATCAACTAGCACACTGTTATTTTGTCATTTAGTATTTTTCATAGCCTAATCATGTCATGATAATTTCTTATATCTGTGCAATTTAAGTATTTGCATGCACATGACATTTGGTGTAAAAACATAGTCTTTCATACTTTTCTACATTTTGTACAGAGGCACAACTAAAAAAAGATTTGAGCTGACTAGTTTTTTATCTAAAACATCTTTAGGAAGAAATCAGAAAGACAATGATCACTGTAGACTTTTGCTTTGTATAAGAAAGAACTTATCAGCTTCACTTCTTAAATAATAACTTATCCTTATGCCACTTACACTAAATATCACAGCTATAAACAGTCTTAAACACATTTTCTCTATTGTCAGTTTGTTAGATGAAGCTCTTATCTCTCAGTAGAATAATAGCATTATATCTTCAGAAGTGACTTATATAATTCCCTCCACTAGAAAATATCTTCTGATCCCTTTGATTTCTTGCTTAGATATTTTCCATAATTACTATATTTTTTAAACATATGGGCCTAAGTGTGCTTTGGTTTAAATGATGATGTTTATACACGAATGTCATGAATAATTATCTAGATAACCACTGCTGGACTGTTTATGTCTATGGGATCTCAGTATTTAGTATATTTATGATCAGATTCACACAATGCACATAAATTTGTTTCCTAATGATACCAAAAGAGGAAGAGTATATGATATATAATTAACTTTAATACATCCAGTAATATCTACATGATGCCATGTATATTTCTGTAAGGAACAAGTGTTGGCAGATATTTGAACAAAGGAGTTGCATGAGAAGTGGGAATTTTACCTTGTTAGAGTCTCGTATGATTTTTTTTCCTATAAGTATTTGTGAGGTTTATTCTGGAATAGAGTTCACTTAAAGTTTGAATGTTCAGGTTCATTATAATTTTATAATTTTTTTAGCTATGTCCAGAATAATTTCTGTATAAGGTATTTTATTCCTAAAGTCTGAGGCAAGATATTCCTGAATACTCTATTCAATATCATATAAATTATTAAATTTGTTTGGTTTGGCTGGTGGGAACAGGCACATTTTGAGCCTTATGTAAACAATGGTTACTGTTCTCTAATATATATATTTTTTTTAACGCAGACTTGGGTAGTTTACTTAAACACTTTTGTTGATCAATATTCAGACCCTATTAGATTATTCAGTTATCACTTTGTAAAGATCTCATCAGTAATCTGTATAGAATCTCTACACACTTTTTCTCTTTGAACTTTCAGCTCTGTCTTCTCAATTCATGGAGTTTCCTGGATTCTTATCTTGCTTTCCTCTTTCCTACCTTAGTCTGAGAATTCTCTCAAGGCAGTTAGTGACATATATACCTTGTTTGTTTAGCATCTGTCAGAAAATATTACCCATTGTCATTTGATGTCTTGAAAACCACTGTGTATGTTCTTATAGATGATATTAGATAGAGATAGACAACATAGGTAATATAAATATATATAAAGATAATACAAATATAGATATATAATCTGTGGTTTGGGGGTTGTTTCATACGGGAGGGTAAATCTGATAACTGATTCTCCATTTTGGAAAGAGGTGGCAAATTCTCAGGATATGTTTGTTTTGAATATATCTAATTTAAGTTTGAAAGACCTTGGTTATTGGCATATTTGAGAAATATTGATATCAAGTTAAATATTAGATATTCTATATAACAATCTCTTCCTTTACCTAAGGGTGAAGTCTTGGTCTTTCAAGGAAGCATGAGCTTCAGTAGCCACAAAACTTGAATTTTAATCTTCCTGTGTATTTATCTAACTTATTTTCTTGCACTAAAGTATAAAAAATTTACTCAATAGTGCAATAAAATTGCAAATGTCTCTGCTAGCCCACTTGAAGCCAAAGTGGGTCTGGGCCATTTTAAGTAGGCATCACAATTAAAAAAAGAAATCTTTAATACTCCTAAATTTTGAAAGCTCCTATTCTATATTATTTTTATCTTCTCTCTTCTTTTTAGCAAGGTTGGTTTTTAAAATATAAACTATTTAAATATAAACTGTTTTAAAAATATAACTATTTTTAACTTTTGCAGAATACAGTACCATCAGTTGTAAGATATGGTTACAATGAATATTTATTGAGGACTTAGTATGTATGCATCAAGCCCTGTGCAAGGCATAGTTCTGGCATTAGTAACTATTATATATAATTTTTAAATAAGAAACCAATAATTATTTAGCTATCTTTTTGGACACAATCTTCAAGCTCAAATTTCAAACTTTATATGTTGACTCCAAATCTAATGTTTCTTCATGAAGCCTCTCTGTCATGTAATCTGGCCATATGTCTTGCTTTCGCTCTTGCTTTTTAAATAATCAAAATATCTTTGCTTCACCAACATTGCCCTTCTTGAACTGATTCAATGTTCTATTTATTGTTTGTTTTTTTTTTCATTATTTCCTACAGTGAAAGCCCATCTCAATCCAGCCTCACTAGGTGGCCAATGGGAAACAGATATGAATTTTCAGTATAACATTAAAGTATACATAACACCAGTAAAATTAAATAGATAAAATATCAATTGTACTAATAAACTATTTTTAATTATCTATACAATTATTTTAAAAATAAAATAAAAAGTACAGAACATATAAATAAATCATCATCTATTTTTAATGCTTTTGAAAGTATATTACTGAGTCAATAATGTAACATTTTTAAAAGAAACTTTTTTAAAAATCAAATAAAATATAAGTGATTGGTATTTACTGAAGGAGCAATTTATATCAAGAAACCATTTATTTTGTAGCATAAATAAATGATAGTCTAAATAATAATGTAAGGTTTTCAGCTATGCATTTAACTCAATTCATATTTATTTCAGTTTGAAAAACTATAATCTTGAATAGGATTGAAATTTTTCAAGAGAAGTAAAGATAAAAGCATTTATGCATGATTATTCAGAGATAAATATTGAGAACCTTCAATTAAAAACATAATAAAATAAAAATAGGTCAGCTTTTTAGAAGTTAAATAATATGGTCTGAAAATACTTGCAAGCTATTTCCAAACCTTATATTTTTAACGTGCTGTGTAGGCATTGTTTGCTCAATTGATGTTTGGTTTTAATAAATCCATCAGTTAATGCAATTGACAAATGTGTGAGGAATTGCATTTTATGAAGACAGAAAATAAGTTTATTTTATCTTATTTGGTCAACGTAAATCTTAATACACTCTAAGAGTATTTGGCCAATAATAAATTCTCATTAAAAAAACAACTTTTAAAACATTTTAGAATAACTTGTAAAATTACCTCTTGCTTGTATTTTATTTTATTTTATATTTTAACCACATAGTGTCACTATCTAATGGAAGCATAACTAAAATGTCATAATTCTTAGGGAAATATATAAGTGGCTATTTTGTGTACATGCATATGAGGGATTTATAGCTTTGTAATATAAAGATGTTGATAAATGGGTAAGAATCTGGAAAATTCTTGAGTCTGCCTCCTTCCCATGACTTTATAACAAATATATTTTTGTTCACTGGTGTATGTGTTTTATGAAGATTAATGAGTAATGAAATTCTATGCTGAGCTTTATAAAGGATAACAAAAAGTTTAAGACTTATTATCTAACCGATACGTACCAGTGTATCCTCAAATAGCCTTCTAAAATGTCGTATCTATTCTTACTTGACCTAATTCCCTTTCTACACCATCACAGCTCTGCAATATTTAGTATGTTGTATTATACTTGTTTATGTGTCTGTGTCATCTATGCTATCTCTATAAAAGCAGAGTTTATCTCTCTCTCAGCTTGTCTCCCTAGGAACTAATTCGGAGCCTGGCTTTGAGTATGTACCGAATAAACATTTATTTGTTGTAAGTTTATGATTAAATGATGATTAAATTTTCACTGTCAAAAAACTTAGGAATTCAAGGCAGTGTAGATAAAGTGCTCAATAAGCAGCATATAATATAAAATGTTGAGCAGATAGAATGGTTTTATAACATTTATAGATATAATTTCTAAATTATAAAAAAATATGTAATTATGTGAAACTAAAGTTTTAGCACTCTTCCTACCAAGAAAATCAGATATTCAATCCATTAAAAGTTTAAAGTGATTATAGAAAGATGAAAATAAGTCAGGCATGTGCTTCAGTTTTCACAGGGTAGCATAGTTCTATTTTCAATGCTACATTTATACCTTTTAACATGGAATTGACTCCAATTTGCTAAAAATACTATACCTCTTTTTAGTTTACTATTTAAGGTTTAAAAATTGTTCATTTTAAGTATTGGGTTAAGTTGTGTCTGATTTTAAATTCTAAAATTTGTATAAACACTTATAAATATACTTCTTTAATAGGCAGTTAACAGCCTACATTCTGTTCTAATGATCATAACCTAAACTGAATTTAAAAGTAGAATTAATTTACTCTAATTATCTCTATATAAATATATCCATATGTGTTCTTAAATTGGAAATCACTCTGCCTACCATATTCAAAAATATAAACTGAGTCAATATTTCTATGTATTAATTTAAGCAGAGCTATACAATAAGATTTTTCAACTTGTAATTCTTGCTCAACACATAAATGGTTTGAATACTATGATGGTATGAAAAAATAATTGTCTTTCCTCTTAGCCATTTTAGATTCATTTTCCCCTTGTTTGAATGCCAGTGTTAACAATCATTCTAAGGTTGGTGGCCCTCTTAACTTCACTGTCTATACATATGTAAAAGCCTAAAGTTGTTTTTGGTGAAACAATTATATATGGTTGATTTTAATCAAGATTTGTCTTTCTTCCAATGAGTTCTGCTGACTCCTGACTGCTTGCTTTATGCATTAGTCTAGAAAATGGATTACTCTTTTTTGAAAATATGGGCTTATTTTGAGTTTGTTAACTCTGCCACAATTAATGTTCTTCAAAAAAGTAGCTTTACCTGTCTTTGCAATTGTTGAGGATTTAACTAAGCTACTCCAAGGTACTGTGTCCAGGCATCCTTTTTGTTTGGCCAGGCTGACTTTCGGAACTTTAAACTGACACTAGCCTCCTCCATATAAATACATACTTTAGTTAGCAGCTCCCAGAGTCACAGGCAGATGCAAGTTCTTGATAAGACTTCCCCAAAAGCCATTGTGATGAGCTGTTTTCTTGCTTCTCAGTTTCCTTTGTGCATCCCTGCATTTTTGGTTTGACTTGACCAATTCAGCCCTAGCCCAAGAACCCCAAAGCATCCCACCCATGGATCCTAATAAAGGTATGTTCCCCAGGTCTTGCCATTCTCTCTCTCAGCACACTGCCTTGCCTCCCTGTTCGGTCCTTGAAGGCATGCTGTATATCTCTACTAGGACCTGTGAGAAATAAGCATCTCTATTTCAATTTATCTTGTGGTCTTTTGTTGAACTTCTGCTCACCATCTGGCAACCCATGCTTCACTAAACTTTTAAATTTACAAAGTCATAACACCAATATATAAAAGACATAACATCTCCTCTAAAGAAAAGATATAAAAAGACTTTGATTAGAAAACAAAAAGGCATTTTAAATTTGTATGATCTGAACATAATAAATGATATCCTTAATAATGTTTATTAAATACTTTTGTTGATCATGGAGAGATACTATAATTGTGCTTATCATGTTATAGACAATTTTATAATTATTGTATGAAAATGTTTATAATGTAAGTTGGCTTTAAAACTTTTATTAATAATTTAAAAATAATTTAAATTATAAAGGGACAATCATCTTCGTTCTTGCTTTTCCTTTCTGAGATATTAGACAATGAAAGAGCATGTTTAGAGAACTTTTTTTTGCTAAAAATTGAAGCAGAGAAACAATGTGGTAACTATATAAGGATAGATCATCAAGATAAAAGTATGCATCTTTTTCTTTTAATATGATATATTAAGGCTCACTTTTAAGCTTAAAAGAAATAATCTAATAAAATGAAAAATAATTTCCTGATAAAGAACAAAGAAGGAAATATAGCAAGAAACTCCCTCAGTTGTGCATTGAGAATGAGATATAATTAGCAACACAGGAAACACATTATAGGTGTGGATGTAAATAGATTGTATAAATTGTATAGATTGGATAGTGAGTTTTTTCTCACACAATTATATCTATTTTCTTGGGGAAATAAGCAGCGAGCCATTGGTTGAAATTGAGAGAAGCCAGCAAATATGTAGAATAAAATAAAGAATAGATTTTTTTGAAATGAAGGTAAATTTATTAAGAGAATATATTATTAATAAGGAATTAAAGATTAGAGTATTCACTTTGGAAAGAGGTTACTTGTGTTTTTTTTTTATAGCTTTTCTATTCACTATTATATGAAACAAGTAACTTAATAGTTCTCTACCTCATTTTCCTCTCTGTAAATGTGTGACAATAAAAGTAACTCCATCATAATGCTTTTGTGATAATTAAATTTGTTTATATAATTAAAATGCTTAGAAAAGTGTCTGTTTTATAGTTTTGTTTATTATTAAACACTTGAAATTTGTGGTCATATTTTAAAATTTGAAGAACTCTGAATGTTGTTTTTTGTTGTATTTCACACTAACTTCAGCTTCCCTTTGGCAAAATAAGGGTAGATGGGATTTTCCTAAAAGATGTTAGTGAAAAGACAGAGCAGCAAAATTATTAAGATGGTATGCCAAGGAGAAATTCTGATTTGCTTCATGGAATATAGGTTGAGTAAGTGGTTAAAGTGAATTATTTGAACATCCTGATAGGAAATGAATGCTGAGATGCTCTAGAATATGTGAGTTTTAAAGATAAGATGGTATATATAGTACAATATTTGGGAGGTGATGCGACAAGCAGCAAAAAAAAAAAAAAAGTCTGACATATTTGCTATAGAAAAGAGTAGCTGAGTTAAGAAAGATAAAATGATTATTTTGAATTAGAAGATAAAGAAAATAAGACTAGACCTGAGCCTCAATGGTGTTAAATAATATTTTAGTTATTAGAGCTATTTGTGGATCAACTGGGTATCATGTCTGGATATATAGTAGGATTTCATTTCTGCACCTTATGAAGATTTAAGCAGCCACAAAAGCTGCTTTGTTCAATGAAAAATGTCCCCAAATAACACATTGTATTTCAAAGTGAAGCTTTAAAATCAATGCACAACTCACCATCCTCCATCTCCTCCTTCTACAGCAACTAATACTAAGCAAAATATTCTCCCTCGGTTTGGGCTTTTAAATAATTAAGATGAGAAAAGCCCTCTAACAATTCATTCTGGACGTGTATAACAATTAGAAACATATCCTAATAATTTAAGCCACTGAAATCTGGATCAAAATGTTGGGGTAGCATAAACCATCCTGACAGACAAGTGGATTGTTAATGTAAATGTTGGATTATTGTTAGCATCCAAACAGTAGTGTCTGTACTAACAGTGGAGAGATAGAGGTTAAATTCTTCATGAACAGATACAGGGTATCTAGACATTAACAGGAATAGTGAACGTAGAAGATCTGCATGTCAGGCCTCAGACATATTTCTTCCTGGCTGGGAGAATGTTGGGTAATCATGTGGGTGTAGATGCCAGTCTCCTAGGAATGACAGTCTGGAAGGGTCCTCCTAGCTTCAGAGTTTCCAGTAAGATTAGTTAAGGCCTTTGTTGTAATTGCATTGCAGTTCAGCTCTTCATTCTTCTCTGTTCAGCTTTTTCCACTCATACGCATTTGTTGATCCTGAGAGTACTTGCCAATAAAATTACTGCTTAAAAATCTCTATTCCAGTAACTGTTTCCTAGGCAACTGGCCTATTATAATTGTTTTTAGGAGCAGCTGAAAAGAGCAAACTTTCAGATAGAAATGTGAGCTGGATCACCCACTAGCATTCTGGCAATGTGGAGCCCATTAATTATAGTAAGTAAATCAATAAAATCTCCTAACATAGAGGAACAATGCAGCTGTTTAACAATTCACATATGGTAAACTGGTATAGAATACTAATGGAAGGTGATGAAAATATATTATGGTGGGTATAGTATTTATGAGGACAATGGAGTTTTTGCCTGTTGCTGAGAGGCATTGATGCATTGGAAAATATGATGAAAGATCAAGGATGAATACTAACTAATGGAAGATTAAGTATGAAAGTCAGAAAGCTATGGCATCTTATAAAGACAGGTATCTCTTGCTGTAATACTGAAATATTGAAATATCAGGCACATAACTTATTTATAGGAGCAGCATAGCTCCAGAGAAGGATAAATTCTCAGCCACTTCCAGTCAGTTACACCAAGGTCTTGGCTTTGATGATCTTGACCTTAGCTAGGATGGAATAAATCCATGAAACCTGGTATTAAGAAATCTAGGTTGATGTATTTTAAAACCCTGGAGTAGGATCTTTCCAAATCATCTGTTCTCACTGAGGTGAGCCACTCTTCCTGTTGAATACTATTACCACTTTCCTACAAATATCTGTGCCTTGCAAGAAAATAAACATTCTTTCCCAATCTACTTCCATCTATCTTTCTGACTACAACAAGACTGCAAAACTGCTGGACCTAGTACAGGGGAGAAAGGACGATACCCTGATAAAACTGCAAGGCTTAACCAGCATACTCTCAGAGTATGGGAGAGCATGTGTCACACTTGATCTTGAGATTGAGTTGGGGTAGACTGTAATGTTAGATAAGAAAGAATTTATTGATGTGCATGAATTATTCTATGAAATACTAGTCAACATACATGCAAAAACCCTAGGAGAAAGAGCTAATTCACAGTTAAAATGGCTCTTAGAAGCTTTATGAAAGATGGCCTGCACTAAATAAAGTAGAAATACTAGTATTTTCATGGAAAATGATGGGAGAAGAAAACACATTATTCAGAGAAGTGGAAAAGCTATATTATTAAAATGAACATATCTGGTACTTGGCAGAATTCCCACACTGAATCCTTGATCTATGTGTTAACAGTTATTGTAATAACAAATGCCAAGTAGAAGGCTTTAAAATTACCCCTGACCCCAGCTAAGGATGTGTTTCAAAATAACAGCAAGATCTTGATGGGAATGGAGAGTCCTGTCACTCTTAAAGATGGATGGTGTCCCCCATTATATCTCTATTTAATTCACAATCCTCACCCCTACAAAACTAGGTGAATCCCCGAATATACAGGTAATATCTCACCTGTAACTATAGCAGATTATTAACATCTTTGTCCTAGGGAAATGTTAATTCTTCTGCTTTCTGAAATAGCATTTTCCAAAGGGACTAGGGGTTTCTTTACATCCTGTAGAACATCAGATTGGTCCATAAAATAGATGATATAATATTAATCTCTCTGGATAAAAAAGCAGTGTCTTTTTTAATAGAAGGGTCTAGTAGGTCATGCAGCCCAAGAAATTGGGACAAAAACCATATAAAGATTCAATAATCACTATAATATCACTGGTGATTTCAGGGGCACAGTGGATCTGAGGCATGTAATTAAACTTATTCAAAGTACTGAACAAATTATTATAATTTGAACCTCTTCCCAATTAGAGGAAGCATTTTTAATTGTTGTTGTTGACCTCTTTAAATTACGAAACCATCATATTCAATACTGGGGAATAGTATTACTTTAACAAGTGACATGAACAGAAGGCTGTTAGCATTGACTAAGTTTTAGAGAAGGAAAACCATCTCATACAGAACTAGATTGTGTTAAAAATATTTTTGCAATTAGGCCCTCGTTATCTAATCACCTCTAAAAAGCTCTACCTCCTAACACCATCACCTTGGGCATTAGGATTCAACATATGAATTTTGGGAGTGCACAAACATTTAGACCATAGCAGACCAATATCTAGAATATATGAGGAACTCTCACATCTCAACATTAAAAGAATAACAATTCAATTAAAATTCATACAGAAGAAATAGGCATTTCACAGAAAAGTATATGTTTGGCCAACAGGGACATAAAAATTGTTGAACATTTAATATTCACTAGAGAAATGTAAATAAAATCACAATGAGATATCACTACACACCTATCAGAACAGCTAAAATAAAAAAAATAGTGATAACACTCAATTCTGGTGAGAATCAGAGAAATTGGATCTTTCATGTAATATAGATTTGAATTTAATATAATTCACCACTCTGAAAAAATAGTCTGGCAGTTTCTTTTAAAACTAAGAGGAGAATTATCATAACACCTGGTAATTACCCTCTCTTACATTTATGGCCTGATAAACTAAAGTTTGTTTTTATGCAGAAACTTGTGAAATGTGAGATATGAAAAAAGCAATCACCACTTGAAAAGTCTGAAAGCAACGAGTGTCATCTATAAGTAGCCAGTTTCATCCATAGGTAGACAAAAAGAAAGAGCACAATGGAGAGAGAAGGTTGACATCAAGAATATAAAGAATTATAGATTTAATTGACACAGGCAATTATACCCAATGGACAAAGGAAAGAGTTGGCATGGTTGCTTGTATTTCATGATGCAACTCTATGTGATCTCATTCAATGCCATGGCTTTCAATACTATCTAAGTAAAAATGACTTTCACATTTACATAACTAATTGCTAACATCCTCTTGAATTCCAGACTGTTTATTGAATTACCTAATGACCAACATCTCTACTTGGCTTTTTAACAGCCATCAGAAATTTAACACATCCAAGATAGAACACATGGTACTTTTACTCCAAACTTCTCTAGTATTTCCCTTCTTAATCATATCATCATCATTCACCTTGATGCTCAAACTTAAATCTTGAGGTCATCCTTAATTTTCTTTTTACCTCACAGCTTTCATCTCATCAGCTAGTCCTGTCAGTTGTATTAAAAACTATTTCCCCAATTTAACAACTAATCACCATTCACAATACTAAAATCAATCCTAAAATACAAAGTCCCAGATCTGGATTAGTCTGTTTATCATTTATTCCAATTTCCTGTTATTTATTTCTCTGAGGCCACTTCACCTTTCTTAGTCTGTTCTCTAAAACAGCTTGTGCAATATTGTGTTGTGCAGATCATATCACTCTTTGATCAAAATCCTCCAATGCCTTTATGACCTATTAGATTAAGATTTTGCAAAACCACACACACACACACACACACACACACACACACACACACACACACACACATTTCTTTGCAAAGACCTCTAAAGTTATTACTAGAAACTTCTTTAATTGCCTCTTCAAAAAGACTTTCTACTTGCTGTTACCTACAGCTATACTGCTTCTACTTCTTCCTTGAAAATGCCAACCTTACTTCTACCCCAGAGCTTTTATACTTGCTGCCTTTTAGCATGAAATGCTTTCACTATAGATATTTACAAATTAGGTTTTTTTGTTTAAATGTCACCTCCTCATAGGAGATATTAGTGACTTCTATCAGAAACACTTGGCCTTCTCCACACATCCCTTATTATTTATTCTAAATTGTTTTACTTTATAATACTGACCATTACTTGAAATTGTATTTTGTCTTCTCTTTATTTTATTATGTTAGCATGAGAATTTAAGTTCCATAAATCAGGCCCATGAAACCCCAACAATAAAAGTAGTAACTGGCATATAGTGGGTAATCAGCAAATATATTTTAAATGAAAAATCTAGTTTAATAAATAAATAATCTAGTTCATTAAAAAGATTAATAAAATATTCATATATATAAATTATAAAAAATGAAACTATAAACAAAAGACTAAAATGTAAAAACTATGGATATTCAAATTAGAAAACATCATGCCATAATACTATATGTCAAGATAACATGAATTATTATTATAATTGTTTTTAGACAAGAGTCTATTGTTTCATTTTGAAGGAGTGGGTGACAACTTTGGATTGGTCTATTGTCTTGCTATGGGGTGGAAAAAGAACAACCTTGGGTCGGGTTGGTGGGACTGTACCCTTTCAAACATATATGAGAAGGGGTCAGAAAGCCTGATCCCTTCCCCTCCTGCCCATGGCCCTGGATCCTGGATCCTGGCGACGTGAACCACAGGCAGGTGGGAAACGACTGGCTGCTCAGCCCAGGGCTGCCCCTCTACGGCAGCTACTTCATGGAGTCGCTGGTGGATGTCTGCGTGTTAGATTATCTTAACAAGAAGGAGCTCCGGTTCCAAGTCAAGAAGGTGAACAGGTTCCACAGGTGGGGGCTGCCTAGCCCTTGGGGACAGTTCAAGAAAAGCCCCACCCCTAGAGAGTCTTTGGCTAATGGGACTAGGAATGGGAAATTCCTTGGACTGTCTTTGGCTTTTTACCCTGGATTGTTAGGAATTCCTGACTCCTGTGCTCCTTCCAGCTATAATATGGTCCAATAATAAAAGTCCATATCCCTAGACAGCTTGGCAGGTTGACTCCACACCTCTTCTAGTTAACCCATAGGAACTGCCCGCTGACCTGCCCCAACTCCTGTAAAGGTCGGCAATCACTAGAAGTGACCCGAATGGAACAAGTCTCTCACCTCTCCGAGGAGAGCACGGTCGGTGGGGCGGGACCAATAGGAGCGGCAGTCACTGGGGTTATGGAGGCTCATCTGTGCCTCAATTTCTCCTGCTGCTCAGGGTGAGTGTGTATTATGGGATCATGTGCCTGCAATGGCTCAACTACGACCAGAAAGACCTCATGGAGAGCAGGGTGCACGGGGTGCTGCTTGCCCTCAACAAGACCTTCGACTACTCCAACCTGGCCTTGCTTCTCATCTCCTTGCGCACAGGTGGGCGGCTGAACGAAGGGGGTGCAGTTAGCAGCAGCTCAGGAGACTCAACATGAATTATTTTAAAAAGGAAATTTTATATTGGGAAAACTGATGCAGTGAATGATTGTTTTTATTTTAAATGATGTAATTCACTTTTTACTCTTCCTTATGCCGTAGACTATATCAAAATTATATAGATTAACAAACTAGAGTATTCTGCAAAAATATCATTTTAATTGTTTCAGGATAAATTTGAAATTTCATGGAAGTCTTTTTTTTTTTTTTTTTTTTTTTTTTTTTTTTTTTTTTTTTTTTTTTTTTTTTTTTTTTTTTTTTTTTTTTTTTTTTTTTTTTTTTTGCTATACAGATACTAAATTCTTGGGATATTTCTTTACTCTAAAGGAGAAATAACATCTAAAAGAGCAGTCAGCATTGGAGTCTCCACTTGATTAAGCTACTATCATCTTAAGTCATTCTTTAAACCCATTCGTTTTTCACACTTGCCAAACTGGTAATTGAAAGGAGATGGAGTAGGAACAACCCACACAAATCTTACTTATTTTTTCTGGTGGCACTGGTTAATGAGATTTCTTGAGAAATTCCGTATTGCTTTTGAATACTACTAACCATGTGAAAATTAGATTTATTGTTAAATATGTGTAAGGCAAATATAAAATCAAATTCTTGAAAAATAACCTTGAATCATTTCAGGGATGTATCTGATATAAACTAAAGTGAAATTTGATAAGAATATATGTTCTCATGTGGCTCTGTATCTTTTGAATCTCCTCTACTCTGAATGAGAGATTGTTATTATGTTTGAACTATCCAGAAATTATTACTTTAATTGCCCTCTCCAGTAGTCCACAAAGTTTCTGCATTTCATTTACTTCTTCACACAGTAGCAAGGACAAATAGTTACATTCCTCTTTGAAAAATACTAAGGGAAGGTTCAGAGATATTTGTATTTTGATGATATCTAGATTTTGTACAAGGAAAGAATCATTCCTTGGTGTTTTGACTTTAATGATCATTTTATTCAATTCAAATGTCTACAGAAAAATATGTTTGAAAAAAACAATGTAGACTCCATTTAATATAATTGCCTTAACTTACATTAAAATTAAATTATATTAAACATACATTTTAATAATTTTTCTAAAAGCTTAATCTGCAAAAATAAAAAGGTAAACAAATGTGAAAACTTTAAAGCTATAACTATGGTTACACCTAAAACAATTATAAAAATATCAACCTTATTTAATAATGCTACATTTGTTTTTATATATACCTATAGTTTTTGTTTTACTTCTAGTAGACTTGGTGTACTGTTACTTAACTAAGGAAAAAATATACATATTTCGATCTCATGGCTAGGCAACACTATATCATCTTAGTTATCATCTGATTCCTGATCATAGTAGAGGGCTTGAGGATTTCTCAGCAGTTATTTAAGTCTTAGTCACTGGATACAAGTCTCAGCATCAACCTAATAAGTAAAATGAATTTGTTACACCATAATTTAAAAAAAATCTATACATAATGATTTTGTTATTTTATTTTTGCTTATATAATTCAAGTAAGACATTGACAGGCTTCCTTTAAATTTCATCTCTTGGAAATACATTTTTTTAAAAACTAGTGACATACAGGTTCAATTTTAAGGATTTACTTTCAGTAAAGAATTCTGAAATACAAGCTTGTTTATAAATATTAAATTGAAGCACACAAAGATGCAAATAGAAAAATAAAAAAATTAAATGAATAATTGGATTATAATTGGCATTGCTATGTAGAGGGTCAATTTCAGAGTATAATATAAGAAGTTGTCTTAAAAAAGGATTTTATTCATTTGTTTGATAAGAATAATTCTTTGATATTTTATTCTAATTTCTATCTCATATTCTTATTAAGTTCTTATTTATCTGTGTAGGATACAACTCTAAATACAACCTAAATAACTGCCTAATAACTGAAATATTGATATATTTTTCAAGATAGACTTGATTCTTATTTTCTAGATCCATTTGTTAAAATAGCCTTTCCAATTTCACTAAAGAAAGTCACCTGAATAAATTGGGTCCGATTATCAGTAATTATTCAAATATTGATGAAACACACCATTTATATTAAGTAAACATTCTCTACACATTCATCTGGCAAAATCATATTATAGTCAGAAACCATGTAAGTTTTTTCTCTAATTTGGATCATGTACATTATTTATTTTAACTTACAATTGCAACCTTTAAAAATACACAGGTTATAAATTCCATCTTGAGATACATAGTTTTCTCCTGAGAATGTGAGTGAATGATCATTTATAATTTTGGGTATCTTGAAAACCTATCAGATATAGAAATCTTGAATATCTATTCAAGTTTCAAGTTATGTGTGAATCATAACCATCTTTAACATTGGGGACAATGATTTAATGTATTAAATAATAATATGATTAAAAACCAACGTGAAATGCTTGAGATCTAATAGCATTTAAGGTAAACATTTATTGAGTGCTAGGGCAATATATAATATATGCATTTCATTAAGAAAAAGGAAGGTTTGTTGTTTAAATGGGTCAAAAGATGAGGCCTGTGATAGGAGCCTGGGATTACAATGATCACTTATTAAAACATACATTATTTGAAATTCAGAATTGCTAGGTACTGTCTTTACAATGTTCTCAAGTAGTACTGAAGTCAGATTACATTTATATAACTGTTACTTAGTTTTACTACACATTTTATGAGTTTCAACAAGTGCTGCTATACTTGTTTTGTCAAGAACTACATCAATAATTTTAACCAATGCTTAACAACTTGACATTTTCTCAAGTTCTTGGAATTCCTTTCCATGTGTATAATATACTTGAATTCAAAAACCCTATTCTCTCTTTAGGTTGTTAATACTGGGGTTTCAGTTCATACGTGCATAGTTTTAACAAAACTAAGTGCAAATGCAAATATCGAATCAATGCAAAGTTATAGCAATGAGAATATACTGTTGATTGAAGTAATCTATATTATTATTCAAATTTTAAATTATCTATAACCTTCATTGTGTCTGTTCTCCCAAATGATGAAATGTTAGTTTGTTAAAGTTTTGTATGCATCAATGTATATGATGATAGTACTATCAATTATAACAGCTAACACAGGAGCTTAGCCAAGAATTTTATTTACAGTAATTCATTTAATCTCATCATGCTGATTATAATTCTTCCCAATTTACAGATGAGGTACTGAGAAGTTCTATAACATGACTATAACGGGTTGAATTATCTCCAAAATTTAAAAAGATATGTAGAAGACCTAACCCCTAACACCTCAGAATGTTAACTTACCCAGAAATTGGGTCATTGTAGATGAAATTAAATTAAAATGAGGTCACCTTAGATTTGGGTGAGCTTCTAGTCATATAGGACTGGTGTCCTTATGAGAGCAATTTGGACACAGGCAAAGAGTCACACAAGGATAATGCCATAGAATGGCAGAAGCAGAAATTGAAGTGATGCAACTGCAAGCCAAGGAATGCCAAGGGCAGACAGCCACCTCCAAAAGCTACAAAGAAGGCAAAGAAGGAGTCTACCTAGAGGGGAAGAGGAAGAATGGAGCATGGCCCTATTTTCAACTTGATTTTTGGACTTCTAGTCTCCAGGACAATGAGAAGTCCAGATTGGATGCCTTCACATGCATGGTTTGTATTACTGATGAACCTTGTGCTTAGGTAAACCAAATATTTTGGGAAGTTAGTATAACTGTCTTTTGCTCTGGAAAAAGACACTATTTCTAAACTTTCAAGGAAGTTAGCAAATCTACCCTTTGTTTTGAAGGAAGATATTTCAATATTTTCCAAGGCTGTTCATCTTATGAATAATAAATACAGACATATTCAACCAAAATAAGAATTGTTAATTTTGAAGCAATATTAAACTTACCCATGCTTTGCACAAAAAAATTTATCAAAATATTTGGACACATTTTTTAAGATGCTTAAATAATATAAATATGGTTTTTAAAAAAGAAAAATCATAAACATTGTGAATATCTACTTGTTTAACAATGTGGCAATTATTTATTTGACTATGAATTTATAGTAAATGCAGTCTTGTTTATTAAATACTAATTTGCCCATTAATAAAGTTTGAAAGAAACCAGGGTAAGGTATAATTTCTTTCTGAGTCTCTTCCTCTCTGTCTATCTTTCAGGCCCACTATTTTGTTTTTGAAGTTAGTCTTTTAAAGGTATATGAAAGATGTTTTAAATTATTTTAAAATTATACAATTAGGGTCTGAGGCTAAGTCAATTCATCTAAAATCTCACTGTATTTACTCAACAGTGTGGAGATGGACTTTCCAATTCTAAATTCATACTCTTAGGATGTATAATGATTGATATTACTAGATAAATACATAATATACTTAAACGATGAAACAGAGATAAATCGGAAATTAGCTAAGGGAGATTAACCACAGCAAAATCTTATATATTTTGCAGAATTTAATAAGGAAATGTAGATAATTTTTTAATGTAATGATATAAATGTAGATTGCCTCACAGGAAATAGTTGACATCTGCTGTAATTTTGTATGTCTGTCTTTAATAATTAACTCTTAAGTATAATTGGAAGTGACAAAGTGATCACAATCATCTGTACTTACTTACTGATCTGGCTCAATAAAATTTAATCAGGCTTCTGTCTGCCTCACAAGCCTATAAACTTTGCATTTGGATTACCCCAGTATTAAGCAAACACTAAGGTGCAAAGAACTCATCTTAACCATTCATTCTCAGAATTGGCTGAGTATGGAGAGAAACATTTCCAATAAAGTCCTGGTTTTTTCACCTGCTCAGCCCACAGGCCTGACCTTCTCCCTACAATGTTCTTGTGAGTCCTACTTTCCTCTCCTTACTTAAGAAAGCCTTTTTCTGTTTGATTTAGAGATGCTTGCAGATGCTGAGGCCTGGGCACTCTCCTCATTGCAATTTTGAATAAAGTTTTTGTTTACTCAAATCCAGTTTTGTTCTATTTGACAAATGTTTGCATCTTTCATTAATATTAATATTTCTTGCAGGCATTATCCTATTTCCTTTTACAGTTGGCAGAGTGCTGAACTAATAAGACATAGGTCTATTAAACTATAGCATCAATAATGTTATATATCTGTGTGTATATATACATGTATGTGTTCACTTGTGTATAGATAGCAATGAGATAAAAAAAGTTTTTTAAACTACATAAAGTCAATATTTATTTATTTATTTATTTAACCTTGCAAAGCATCAGTGACTTCCTTATGTTCCATAGCAGTGTGGAGAATAAAACAACATTAGCAGCAAACATTGCCTCAAAACAACTTGACATTTTCCAAAGCTCTCAACACTTAGCTTCATTTTAATTCAACATTCTTGTACTTCCCTTAAGTGGATAATGTGGCAAGTCATATAACAGAAAAATTAAAGATGTAGTAACACATTTTCATGCTAGTTATCTGTATAACTAATACAATTTATAATAAACAGCAATTCTGGGAGGAAGAAAAATTTTTTAAAAATAAATGTATAAAATAAAATGATTTCTATTTATTAAATATAAATTTTCAATCTACAAATATGTATGAAAATGCATACTTAGACAAGAACATGTACAAATTTAAGCACTGGAAAATGATTAAATGTAAACTATTTTTTTATAAAGATATTCTGACTTCTTTTTATTTATGATAACACATTATGACTTTCATAAAGTTTTTAAATTATTTAAATAGATTTTTTGAGATATAATTTACATACATGCCTTAAAAGTCAACCTTTTATGTTTAGGAGTTAGTTGTTTTTAGTATATTGATAGAGTTGTACATCTATCACCACTCTCTAACATCAGAACATTTTTATAACCCTACAAAGAAATTCTGTTTTTTGTAGTTGCTCCCCATTCCCTCTTCCCACAGCTCCTGACAATCACTAATCTATTTCCTGTTATATTGAGTATCTTTTCCAATACTTATATATTTCTTTGAAGAAATGGTTCCTCAAGTCCTTGTTTATTTTTTAAGTTGTTATTTTTGTCTCCTGATTTTGAGCTGTGGGAATTCTTTATATATACTGAGTATAGTTATTTATCAAATGTATAATATATACTTGATAAATACATCTGATATCATAAATATTATCTGTTATAAAAAATGTTATAGCTGCTAATATAAATATAACTGATATTGTACATCTGATAAATGACATTTATTTTCTCATCATATGGGTTGCTCTTATTTTTTTAAAAAGTGTTTTTTTAACAGCTCACCCAAACAAGAAATCAATAAGGAAATAACATCCTTAAATGACACCTTAGCCCAACTGGACATAATTGACATTTACAGAGTCTTCCATCCCTAAACGACTGCTTATACATTCTTCTCTAGTGCATATGAAACATTCTCAAGAATTTACCACATTCTGGGACACAGAGATAGACTTAACAGATATAAGAGGGTTGAAATCATATTAACCATATTCTCTGAAACTAGAGATCAACTGCAAAAAGAAATGAGGAAGAATCACAAATACATGGAGATTAATCAACATGCTACTGAAGAATAACTGGGTCAGAGAAGAAATAAAAAGAGAAGTCAAGAGATACATAGAAATTAATGATAGGATGACATATTAAAATTTTTGGGACACGGCAAAAGGATCATTAAGAGTAAAGTTCATATCATTGCAGGCCTAACTCCAAAAACAAAAATGAGCCCAAATAAATAACCTAACACTTCATCTTAAAAAAGTAGAAAAGGAAGAACAAATGAAGCCTAAAGTCAGCAGAAGGAAACAAATAATCAAAATTAGAGCGAAAATAAATGAAATTGAAAACAAACAAACAACAATAAACCAATAGAAAAAATAAATACAACAAAGACCCGGTTCTGTGAGAAGGTTAATAAAATTTACAAACCCCTGGCTAGACTCACTAAAGGAAAAAGAGAAAGAACACAAATAAACAAAATCAGGGATGAAAGAGGATAAATTATGACTGATATCATAGAAATATGAAGGGTCATACAAAAATCCTATGAAAAAATACATAATACCAAATTTAATAACCTAGAGGAAATGGACCAGTACTTAGAAAAATACAATTTTCTTAGACTGCATCAAAAAGAACTGGAAATTCTAAATAGACTTATCAACAGTTTGGAAATTAAAACAATCATCAAAAATCTACCCACAAGTCAAAATCCAGGACCAGATGGCTTCACCAGTAAATTCTTTCAAACATTCAAAGATTTAATACCTATTCTCCTCAAACTGTTCCAAAAAAATTGAAGAGGAGGCAATACTTCCCAACTCATTTCATGTGGCCAATATCACCCTGATACCAATACATGGTAAGGATAACACACACACAAAAAAAAACTGCAGACCAATATCTCTCATAAAAGCAGATACAAAAATCCTAAATAAGATACTAGTAAACTGAATATAACAATATATTAAAAGGATTACACACTATGAACAAGTAGGTTTCCCAGGGGTACAAGGATGATTCAGCACATGCAAATTGATTAATGTGATACATCACACAAATTAAAAAATAAGCATCATATGATCATATCAATCATGTCAATAGATATAGAAAAAGACTTCAGCAAGATATAATATACATTTATGATCAAAACACTTACCAGAATTGGTATAGAAAGAAAGTACCTTAACATAATAAAGGGCATCTATAATAAACCCTCAGTCAACATTATACTTAATGGTAAAAAATTAAAAACCTTCCCTCTAAGATCAGGAACAAGATAAGGCTGTCTACTATTGCCACTCTTATTCAATATAACATTAGCGTCCTAGTGAGTGTAGTCAGGCAAGAGATAGACATAAAAGGCATCCAAATAGGAAACAAAGAAATCAAACTGTCACTATTGGTAGATGACATGATTCTCTATATAGAAAACCCTAAAGAATCCACAAGAACACTAACTAAAAACAATAAGCAAATATAGTAAAGTTTCTGGATACAAAATCAATGTTGCATTCTTATACTCTAATAAGGAAATGTCGGAAAAAGAAGTTGCAAAAATAATTTCTTTTGCAATTGTAACAAAATTGAAATAAATTTAACTAAACATTTTTGCATCTGTGTGAAGGACCTATATAACAAAAACTATAAAGAAATTGAAAAAAGAAGATACAAAGAAATGGGAAGATACTTGTGTTCTTGAATTGGAAGAACCAACAGTTAAAGTGACTTTATTACCTAAAACGTTATACAGATTTAATGCGATCCCCACCAAAATCCCATCGGTATTTTTTCAAGAAATGGAACAAAAAAATAACCAGATTTGTATGGAAGCACAAAAGACCCCAAATTGCCAAAACCATTCTGAGAAAAAAGAACGAGCCTGGAGCATCACTCTGGCCAACTTGAAATTATACTACAAAGTGACAGTAATTGAAACATTATGGTATTGGCAAAAAACCAGACACATGGACTAGTGGAACAGAATCAAGAGTCCAGAATTAAACCCATAATAATATGGGTAAGTAATTTTTGACAAAAAAGCCAAAAACATACAGTGGAGAAAGGAAAGCCTCTTCAATATATGGTGCTGGGAAAACTGGAAAGCCACCTGCGAAAGAATGAAACTATCAGCACACACCAAAGTTAACTCAAAATTGATTAAAAACCTGAATATAAGATCTGAAACAATAAAATGCATAGAAGAAAACGTAACAACTAATCTCAAGGACCTTGGACTTTAAGAGAATTTTATGAATTTGACCTCAAAGGCAAGGGAAGTAAAACTAAAACAAATGAATGGTACTACATCAAACTAAAAAACTTTTGTTCAGCAAAAGAAACTATCAATGAGATAAAGAGACAACCATCTGAATGGGACAATATAACGCCTCTAATAAGGGCCTAATATCCCAAATATACAAAGAGCTCATACAATTCAATAACAAGAAAAAAAAAGATCCAATCAAAAAATGAACAGAGGACCTGAACAGACACTTCTCCCCAGAGGACATACAAATGGCCAACAAATATATGAAAAGATGCTCAACATCACTAGCTATCATGAAAATGCAAATCCAAACCTCAATGACATATCATCTCACATCTGTTAGAATAGCTATAATCAACAGGACAAATAATAACAAATACTGGAAAGGATGCAGAGAAATAGGAACCCTCATACACTGCTGGTGAGACTGAAAATTGGTACAACCACTATGGAAAACAATATGGAGGTTCATCAAAAAACTAAGAATTACTGTACTATATCATCCAGCAATCCTTCTACTGGGTATTTACCCCCAAGGACTTGAAAACTCATATCCGTAAACATATTTGCACACCAATGCTCATGGCAGCATTATTCACAGTGGCCAGGAAATGGAAGCAACTGAAGTATCCTATTATAAATGATTCCATAAAGAAGCTGTGGTACATATACACAATGGAATATTACTCAGTCATAAGAAGAGATGAAATACTTCCATTTGTGACAACATGGATGGACCATGAGATAATTATGCTAAGTGAAATAAGCCAGACAGAAAAAGCTGAAAATCACATGATATCACATATATGTGGGATATAAATCTAAAAGCAACAAAAGAATAGGACAAACAGAAACTCATGGACATGAACTATAGACTAGTGGTTACAAGAGGGTAGGGGGTGGGGCAGGAGGGGAGAGGTACATGGGGTAAAGGGGATCAAATATAGGAGGGTAAGAGAAGGGTGAATTGGGTAAAGGGGATCAAATACATAGTAGATGATGAAAACTGGACTTTGGGTGGTAAACACGCAATAGTATATACAGATGTCAAATGATAATGTACACCTAAAAATTATATAGTTGTATTAACCTATGTTATCCTAATAAACTTAATTTTAAAAAAATAAAGTGCCTTTTAAAGCAGTAATATTATAAATTTTAATCATGTCAAATTCATTTTCTTTTTCTGCTTATGCTTTTCTTGTTATATCTAAAAATCAAATATCTAATACAAGGTCACAAAGATTTATTCCTATGTTTTCTTTTAAGATTTTTATAGTTTTAGTTTTTACATTTAGGCATATAATCCACTTTTTATTACTTTTTTGTTTATGATATGTCGTTGGACCCAAATGCATTCTTCTATATGACAATATTTAGTTGTCCCAGCTGTATTTTTTATAAAGACTGAATTTGGGTTCATAGTCTTTTTCTTTCAACACTTTGAATATGTCATGTCACTGTATTCTGGCTTATCTGGTTTCTGAAGTCAGAAGATAATCTCATTTAGAACCCCTTGTACATGGTAAGTACTTCTCTGTTGATGCTTTTGAACATCTTTTTGTCTTTCACTTTCAACAGTTTCCTTATGAGTCATCTTGGTGTATCTCTTTATGTGTGTCGTACTTGGTTTGTTGAGCTATTTGACTATTAAAATTAATATTCTTAACCAAATTTGCAATTAATTTGGTTAAGCATTAATTCTTCAAATATTACTTCATCTCCTTTATCTCTCTCTTCACTTTCTGGGAATCACATTATGTGCTTTTTGGTGTGGTTGACAGTGTCCCACAGATCTCAAAGGTTCTTTTCTTTTTCTTCATTTCTTTTCTTTCTCTCTCTCTCAATGAATTACTTCAATTGATCTATCTTTAATTTTGTTAATTATTCCTTCTGTTAACATAAATCCCATGTGAACTTTTCATTTTAGTTATAGTACTTTTCAACTCTAGAATTATATTTGTTATTTTTTGTATTTTCTCTTTATTGAAATCCTCTCTTTGATGATATATTATTCTTATACATTCTTTCTCTTTTTTAGACATAGTTTCCTTTAGTTCTCTGAATCTTTTTCATAAAAGCTAATTTAAAATCTCTGTCTAGTAAATCTAACATATGAGCGTCTTCGACAATTTTTTTTTTCTGCATGAGACATTCTTTCCTTTATCTTTGCATGCCCGAATGTTTTTGTTTATTTTGTTTATTTGCAAACTGGTCATTTTGTATAATATAATGTGGCAAGTCTGGTAATCAGTTATTTTTCATCAAAGATGTATTGTCATTACTGTTTGTTTTTATTATTACTTTTGTTTGTTTATTAACTTTTTAAACTAAGCTGATTCACCAAAGTTTGTATTATTCATATTGTATGGCCAATAAAGTCATCATTAATTTACTTCTCATCTGGAGATCAGAAAGAGATTTCCTTAATTCCTTGAAGAAAAAAGGGTTCAAGTCTTGACTAGCATGTTCCATGACCATATTTGGGCTTCCTGCAACACCTTGACAATTTATAACTCTGTCTTAGTCTTTATGTTTTATTTGTGCAGAACATTATGATCAGCTGAAGATGACAGAGAAGAGCTTTCTTAGATATATCTTGGGCAGGTACAGAGCACCACACAGGTAGATGGCCTTCTAAATTTGCAGGAGTTTTGGAGTTTTTGAAGAACCCTATGGGCATCTCATTCCCCTGCTTTCCCTTTTATGTTTCTTTTTTTTTTTTTTTTGCCAGCCTCTTGTTTTCCCCCAACTGTTATCTCTGCCTCAGACAGGTAGAATGTTACTTAATTTCTACCCATTGATTTAAACTAACTCCAGAGTTCTCAGTTAGTTCAAATACATATATGCTTTGTGAGTCGGAATTTCCAAATATTGGCCAGACATATTACATACAGAATCCTTTAGGATTAGAACTTTTGGGAACCTCCAAACCCATTTTGCCACTTAGTGGCTGCTGGGCTTCTGATTCTGCTGGCTACTATAGTTGTAAAACTATTGGTTTTTAAGACTACTACTGTGAAGTTGAGAGACAGAGGTAGAAATAATATAAGTTAAAATGTGACAAACTGTTTCTGATATTCTTCCATTTTAAAAAAATAAATGACCTTCATATGTTTCTAAGCCTTTCATTAATGATTAGAATTATGCATATATCAATTCTGACAATTTTTCATAGTCTTGTTGCTTTTATAGAGGAATAAGTAGTCAAAGTTTATTACTCTGTTATTCTAAAAATGACTCCTTTCCTAAAATTTTAAAATCTGACTTTTAAGAATATTGTCAAACTTTGTTTTTAAATATAATAATTTTAACATTATCTTAATAAATTTTCAGCAACTGGGTTCATTCACTAAATTCAAGTTAATTACTTATGAAGAATTTTTTTTAAAAAATAATACTTCTAAAAATATTTTTAAATGTGACTTTTTTATGTGGTTATTGCAAAGACTGGGTATCCACAAGAACACTCTCACCTCTGATATCAATAACAAGTGTGGGAGTCCCCAAGACTACCCTCAGTTTCAACAATTCATTAAAGGAGTCAAAAGACTCACTAGAAGCTCTTATACTGAGAGTTTTGGTCTATTACAGCGAAGCACATTAAGATCACACAATGGAAGAGGTGCATGGAGAAGCATCCAGGAGATATCCACATGTAAAATTTCCAGTTATTCTATCATACTGGAATCCTGGATAGTGTTAATTTCTCCCAGCAATGATGTGTGACAACACACATCGAGGTACTGCCAACTAGGGTTGATCATCTGAGTGCTGTACCCAGAGTTTTTATTGTGGTTTGGTCATAGAGACATAGTTGAAAATCTGCATGGCTAACCTCTGCCTCCAGCCCCCGGGGGCTGAGATGATATAATGTTACACAAAGCCTTAACAATAATTTTTTGTTAGCATAGACTACCTAAGCTGGTCCAAGACTTCCTGCCAAAATAAAAATACTCTTACCAGGCAGGCCATTTCAGAGCTTAGGGATACCTTTCAGGAGCCAAGGGAAAAAGTCGGATGTTGAGTAAAGTCAATTCTTTGGCACATACATATTTGTAATATAACTTGAACAATGCAGGAACTTAATACATATCCTTGCCTATACTACCAATTTCTTCTTTCCCTTTATGCATCTTTGAACAAACATATGGTGCAGTGGTTATAAAGCACCATTTTCTTATTACTTATGCCAATTTATTTTTTATTTGCTAAAGGACTTCGAAGTGAAACAATTATTTTTATAAAGGCTACATTTTTCCCCCTTCTGTATGATATTGTTTTCTACTAGTTTTCAGGCAATTTACAAGTTTAGATGTTGGCCATTTGTATTTTAAAGATTTAGTTATTGAATCAAAAATCTTTTTAAAACACTTATTTTCTAATAATTGAGACTTATAAAAGATTCACAAATTTTAGTTTATTTGCATTCTTTACCCAGCTTTTCCTTATGTTTACCTCTTATATAATCATAATAAAAATTATAAACATGAGGAAATTACCATTGACATAATACTATTAATTAAACTATTTACATATCGTTAATTTCCCACTAATATCTCTTTTCTTGTCCATCTAATTCAGATTTCCAATTTACATTTATTTGTCATGCCCTCTTAATTTCACTCAATATGTGTATTTTTGTCAAGGATACAAGTTCTATGAGTTGAAATACACACTCCCCATACCCAAATTTTGTGTTGAAGTCCTAACCCCTGTACCTGTAAATATAACCTTATTTTGAAATAAGGTTTTTGCAGGTGTAACCAAGTTAAGACAAGGTCATTAGGGTAAGACCTTAATCTACTATTTTATTAGTAGATTTAAGACCTTAATCTATTTTATAAGGATAACTACTGTTATCCTTATAAAATGAAAAGAAGGGTGTGGGAATACACAGACTTATAGGGAGAATGCCATGTGATGATGAAGCAGAGGCTGGAGTGAAACAGTTGCAAACCAGGAATGCCAAAGATTGATAGTCATCAGCAGCAGCTAAGAAGAGTCCAGAAAAGATGTTCTCCTTCATGTTTCAGAATAAGAACAACTCTCTTGACACCTTTATTTCAGACTTCTGACCTCCATAACTGTGATGCAAACTCTAAGGTAACTAACTATCTGTCAGGTTACTTCACACTAAGGTCTTTTCCTTTATCATTAATAACTACCTTGTGAGAAGATACTTTGAAATTATGCAACTATCTTATTTTTTTATCAAACATTTGCTTACAAAGTTTATAAATGTTGATGAATCTTGCCTGCAACAATTGTCATTGTGATATTGATTAATGTTGATTTCTATCTCTATTATTTCTTCTACATTTATTTATTGGAGTTCTACTACAAGAAAGAGTTATCTATTCTCCCCCTATTTGATTGCTCAGTTGTTAGTTTATTTATGTATGGACCCAATATATTTATTTTACTCCATGCTTATAATCTGTTATTACCTGTGTTTATTTTTTTGCTCAAATTATGCCAAATTTGATCACTAAAAATTCAGTCTAGCTGACTGCTCTCTCTTTCAAATACATAGCCATTATTTAGATTTTTCCTTATTTTCTAGAACTAAAAGGTGTTCTTATTCACCTACATCTTATTCTACATCCTCTGCCTCAGTTCTGAAATCAACCATCACTTTCTTATTGGTAAATTTAAATGTATAAAAAATAATTTTTCCCAGGAATTAAATAAAATTCTACCAAGTCCAGTGATGAGATGTTTAAATATAAAAATTTCCATATATGTGTCATTTAATATCTCAAAAACATCTTAGAAATTATACTTGATATATTTAAATTTGTCAAATATAATTCATATTATGGAAAAACTTTAGGTTATACTTGTAGATAGGCTCTGTATTTTCAAATACCTGAGTCATAGGGTACCCATCTGCAACAATGTCATTAGTTAACATGCATTCCTGCCTACAATATTTTGGGTAATCTTTGAAGTACTTTACATAAATTGTCTTATTTAATCTTCATGACAAGCCTCATTGTACTGGTAATGAATCTTAAATTCAGAAAGACTGACAACTTGTTAATTGTCCCATAGCTTAAAATGGTAGGGAATGGATTGACCTCACATGAATTGACTCCAGACACTTTGTTCCTGAGAGTTACCTTTAAAAATATTTTCTAAGTGGTAACTTAGGATGTTTTGGACAGCAAACAATAGAAAATATAAAAATACATACATACATATGTACATGTATTTAAACTAGTTTAAATACTTTTAAAGCATATGGCCCATGAAAATTTAATCTTATATCATGGTAGATTTTCAAGCAGTGTATGAGTAATATTCTCAAAGACCCTATTTTAACTCCTGTCAGTTTGATCTTCTGAATGGTGTCATGGTGGCTGCATCACTGTTAGCCTTCACATACAAACATATTACGACAACTAAAGGGATGCATTATTTATTTCTATAGTTATTTAATTAAAAAATCATCACCAAGAAAAAATACAACAAATAAAAACTTTCTGAAAAGTACTTCCCAGAAAACTTCCATTAAGGCCACCTCATGAATTCACAGCCCAATTCTAAAACAGGCAAAGGTGATGTAATATTTTAGTGAGAAAATTAGCCAAATTATTTTTTATGTAATGTTTCCTGGAAATTCTACCATAAATAAATCTAGTCCATATTTTAACAAATTATTGTATATGACCAAAATCATTTTTTTATTAGGAAGCTGGAGAGCCTTGGCAGTTATAGTCAAATATCTAAAAGATTCAGCAACCTCAACAACTACCTAGCAGTAAAAAATCTGAGTAAACTCTGATTTACACTTTTTGATATACTTAAGTAATATGAAGCTTTTCTCAATCTTTGTCCAGATATTTTAGCTGTATCAGAAATCACTTAGGTTTTTCTCAACTTCCTTTATGTGAGGGACATGTAGTTAATGGATTTTATTATATTAGAATTTTCTCTTCATCTATATGGCAACAAAATATACATTTTTTTCTAGTCTTAAGGAAATCACTCTTTGAGTAAACACTGACTTTCTGGAAATAATGAGTTGGCATAATCTCCATGAAGTTGAAATAAATTATTAAGTTTATTATATACAATTATATAAAGAAAAAAAAATTTAAATTTATAGATGCTTTTCGAAAGAACTATACATTTAAAATACTTAATTGAACTTACACATAATTAACATCATTTCTCTGCTGGACTCTAAGTCCACTACTCTTTGTAATAAAACTATATTTTCATTCTAGTCTGTTAATTTCTAGTATATTCAAGATACATATTGAGCTCTCAAAAATATTTTGTCAAAAATTATAAGACACATACTTCAAATGCTTTATTTTCATGACCAATGATAGCATTTACCAAGGCACAAATAAAAACAAAGAAATAAAGACCTTCTCAAGAGAAAATTGTAGGCTAAATTAACTTACAGATATCATCCTCTAACAATGTAGCAAGGATATAAAGCAACATAAAAAGGAGAAAATGTACTTTGGAGTAGCTTAAAATATTAATTGCTAGGGGTGGGTGGGAAGGGTGAGAAAGGACTAACTTAAGCATCTTAATTTCAATACAATTTTTATCATTAAATATCACCACCAAAATTCCATGTTTATCTATATAAAATGACACAACTTAAAAACCTAGTTTAGGACATGGTTCCATAGTGTAGTGGTTAGCACGTCTTCTTTACATGCAGAAGGTCCTGGGTTTGTGACCCAGTGGAGCCACAGTCCATGGTTTACAGCCATGCCACCCTGAACTAACTCAATGTCTGATTTTAGAAGTTAAGCAGGGTTGGGCCTGATTAGTACTTGGATGGGAGACCACCTAGGAAGACAAGGTGCTGTAGGCATAAATAATAATAAAAAAAATAAGAAATAAAAAATCTAGTTCAATATGTATTAGTTAAGAAATAACTTCATACTAGCAATGTTCCTGGCTCTGGTGATAAAAAGGTTAGTAAGGTACAATCCTTAATATCAATTTATAATTGTCAAGTCTAGTTAAAGAAAAATTTCTAATATAAATACCTAAAAATTACACTTTTATATTTCTTAAAATTATGACATCAAATGCTTTTTCTAGCTCAGACCTTTTTTTTTTTTTTTTTTTTTTTTACTGAAGTATATCCTTTAGGAGTTCCTTTAGGGAGGGTCTGCTGGTGAAAAGCTTTTTCAAGTTTGTATGAAAATGTCAATTTTAAAACCTCATATTTGAAAGGTATGTATGTATAAAATACTTTATAACCACTGAATTAAAAAAAATTTTGAGATTCAAATAAAAAATGTGGAATTGTCTTTTTACAATGACTAAAAACAAAGTGTTTTATATTGTATTGAATGGTGGTAATTATGTAAATATATACATATCATTTTATTAAATTTATTAAGGTAACATTGGTTAATAAAATTATGGAGGTTTCAAGTGCACGATTCAATAATAAATTATCTGTATATTGCATTGTGTGTTCACCACCTAGAGTTGAATTTATTTCTGTCACGATACATTTCACTCCCTTTACCCTTATCTACCTCCCCTCACTCCCTTGCTTTCTGGTAACCACTAAAGTTTTGTCTATGTATATAAATTTTTGCTTGTTGCTTTCAATTTTATACCCCACATTGAGTGAAATAGTATGGTTCTCAAAATTTTCTGTCTAATCTATTTCTTTTGGCATGATTATTTCTAGATCTGTTCATGTTGTCACAAATGACAGTATTTCATCTTTCCTTATGGCTGAGTAATACTCCATTGTATATATGTACTACCTCTTTTTTATCAAAGTATCAGAAGACACTTCAATTGTTTTCATGTCTTGTCTACCAGGAATAATTCTGCAATGAATAGCATCTTGTATATATCTTTATGGATAAATGTTTTTAGATTTTTTTAGGTAGATACTCAGAAGAGAGATTGCTTGGTCATGTAATAATCCTATTCTTAGTTTTCTGAGGAACTTCCATACTCTTTTCATAGTGTCTGTGCCAATTTACATTCCCACCAGCAATGTATGAGGGTTCCTTTTTACTCACAACCTCTCTAAAACTTGTTATTACTTGTCCTGCTGATGATAGCCATTGTAACAGGTGTGAGGTGGTATCTCATTATTGTTTCGATTTGCATTTACCCTAATAGTTCATGAAGTTGAGCAGCTTTTTAAATGTTTGTTGGCTGCTTATATGTCTTCTTGGGAGAAGCGTCTGTTCAGATCCTCTGCCCATTTTTAATTAGATTGTATTTTTGTTGTTGAGTTGTGTGATTTCTTTATATGTTTTGGATATTAAACTCTACTAAAAAACTATTAGAAACAACAAATCTATTAAAGTTGCAATATACAAAATCAGTGTACAAAAATCAATTATGTTCCTATATACTAACAATGAAATTTCAGGAAAAAAAAGGAAAACAAAGCAATTCCTTTTTTAATTGCAACAAAAAGAGTAAAAGAGGTAGGAACAAACTCAACAAGGCATGTGAAGGATGTGAAGGACCTATACACTGAAAACTACATGACATTATTAAAAGAAATTGAAGAAGATACAGAAATGAAAGTTATTTTGTGTTCATGGATTGGAAGAATCAACATAATTAAAATGGCCATATTTTTCAAAGCAATATACAGTTTTCATGCAATCCCCATCGAAATCACAATTGCATATTTTAAAGTAATAGAATAAAAAAATAATCAAATTTGTATGGAATTACAGAAGACCCTGAATAGCTAAAGAAATACTGAGAAAAAAGAACAAGGCTGAAAGTATCACACTGTCTGAGTCAAATTCTACTATAAAGAGATAATAATCAAAACAGCCTGGTATTGGCAAAAAAAAAACGGACACAGACCAATGGAACAGAATTGAGAGCTCAGAAATAATCTCATATACATATAGGCAAATAATGTTTGATGCAACCAAAAATATACAATGGAGAAAAGAAAACCTCTTCAATAAATGGTGCTGGGGAAATTGGAAATACACATGTAAAATAACGGAAATAGACTGTTATCTGTGTTCATACACTGAAATAAACTCAAAATGGATCAAAGACCTAAGTATAAGACCTGAAACAATAAATTTATAAAAGAAAACATAGCTATTAATTTCACCTCAAAGGCAAGGGTAGTATAAAAGCAAATATAAATAAATGAGTTCATATCAATCCATAAATCTTCGGCACAGTTAAAGAAACCATCAACAAAACAAAGAAGCAATCAAATGAATAGGAGAAGATATTTGTAAATGATGCCTCTGATAAGAAGCTAATATTTAAATTTTAAATAAAAAATACATAAATATTTAAATATATAAATATTTTGAATATTAAATTTCTATTGTGTATATGTTGCAAAAATATTTTCTCATTTTAGGACATTTTTCACTTCTTCAGTGATTGCATATTATGATGAAAAGAAGTCATAAGTAATCAAATAAATTTAATTTTTTTTCTGTGTATTACATATTTTGATCTTTAACAAAATTTCTTTCTGCTACAATCTTATTTATCTTTGATTCTTTCTCCAGCTCTTGCTGTCAGTCTTATGGTTGGTCTGCCGTTTTGTTTTATCAGTAGCAAAGTCAATTTTGATTTTCCAAACGTCTAAATAATCTGTCCATCTCTCAACTAATTCTGTACTTTGGTGAGGAGAAGTATGGTTACTTATTGCATATCTCAATAATATCTTGTTTTTTGTTTTTGTTAATATTGGTATTTTTCTTAAAATTATATCTTGTAATACATACATTTTTATCTATTCTTTTTCAGTTAACAATAAAAATAAAACAATAAAAATAAAAATATCGTCGTATCATGTTATTCTGTATCAGTACATATTTATCTACCTTATTCTTTTAAAAATCTGTATAAAATCCCTTCTGTGGAATTTTCATAATTTATTGAACCTGCCTCTCTACAACATGAGACAGTAGTAGTCAGGACTTTCTACCCCAGACATATGTGCTAATTCTAGGTCTTGATGCAGATCAGTGAAGTCAAACATGATTTTCCTTCCTACTGGGGTTAGTCAAGGAGACACTTGCTCACTGACTCCTTTCTCAATTCTGTTGACCCTCAAACATGTTAAGAAAAAACAATTTTACTTTTATACGTTGACCACCTAAAAATGAAAGCAACCCAGCATTATCCCATAAATAGGATATTCAGCACTAACCCACAAAATTTTAAAACTTTTCATGTTTACTAGAAGCTACCAACTATTAAGGAATGAGGTGCACACATAAATAGCAAGAGAAAAATATAATATGCCAGCTTTCACAATTAATCCTTAATTGTAGGTCACTACTGAATTATTTAAAATACATGTATACAAAATATATTTAGAGATTTCTGTACATTGATACATATATAACACTATAATAAAAATAATCCCTATTTTTTTGGATTATCTTTGCCATTAGGAAAAGTGCTTTGCTTTTCTCAATCATTTCACATAGAAAAGAAAAAGAACTATATCCCCTCATATGCTCTTATTTGTCAAATTCCTGAATTTTTTTCTTGTCTTCTTAGTTTAGATTACAAATATAAAATCACTATTGCAGCATCCTAAAACTTGCCGTTTTCTTCTATATTTAGAATATATATATGCAAGCCAGAAATCTTTATAAAATCAGTTGCCTTCTCTAACCATTCAGGATTTTGAGTACTATTTATATAAATTGGTTCCATCATAGATTCAGAGACATTGACTATTAATGGTCATTGAACAATGCCCTGAATCACTGCAGTGCTTTCCTATAGCATTCATCTTTCTAAATAGTTTTTGAAACCAATTCCGGTCTCTGAAAATCTTGGCAACCTTTCTTCCTTATTCTCAGCAAGAGAAATCACCTTTTATTACACAACTGAATAGAAAACACTAGATTGACAGACTACGCAGTTTTATCTGCCAAGTGCCTGGCACTCATGTCCATCAAGTCCTTTTTCACTTATTTTATATTGGAGAGGTATTCTACTTTTTATGTATTTCTTTCATTCACTCACAATCTTATATTCCATTTTTTCTTTTGATCTGTATTTTCAACCATTCTCTATACTGTTCTTCCCTATCTAGTTTCTTTCAGTATATATATATATATATATATATATATATATATATATATATATATATATATATATATATCTACGAACAAAAACCCTTCTCAACTGCCACTATACTTTCTCAGCATCGTTATATATTGTTCTTTATTTTCTCTTTTCTTTCAAAATATATCAAAAGACCTGCTTATCTTGCTGTCTTCATTTCCGCATCTTCCACTAACACCTTACAGAGCTTATTTATGGCTGCTGAGCACACCACATATTTGAAACTACCTCTATTTCTTTTACTAATGTTTTGCCATGTCATCAAAATCTAGTTTTTGTTTTTTAATTCTGATATTTTTGGGAAAAACTTTTGACACTGCTTAGCACACTTGCCCTCCTTGAAATAATCTTACTCCTGGCTTTCTAAAAACACCATCTCTTGGATTTCCTTTTTATTCATTGGCTTCTCCTCACTCTCTACTCAGTTTCATCCTCTTCTACCAAATCCTTAAGAAGGAAGTTATCAGGGTTGTATCACAGGTGCTCATATGTTCATATTCCCTGGTTGATTTCATCCATCCTAAGGCTTTTATTTTGGAATGCTTCTCAAATATATATTATATCCATGGTTATTTCTCCAAAGTTTCAGAAAAATACAAGTGTCTCCAAGACACTTTTACTTATATGCCTCTTAAGCATATCAAATCCAGAACAATAAATTTAGTTCAGAATCTTTACAATATCCAGATAATTTCTCCTGTTTCAACCTTTCCCATATTGTAAATAGCATTACTTTTCAAATTAAAAATCTGAAATCAGCAATTTACTGCTCTGTATCTTTACTCCTCGTATTCAACTAGTCAGTATACCCTGAAGAAAAAACATTTTTAATTATCTCCTCTGTACACTTCTTTACATTTATACTAGCTACTCTCCCCTTGATCCTAGACACCTTTGCTTCAGTTTAATCTTCTTTAAGCACTTAGTATATTCTGAGATTCTTCTATCTTGAGTCATCTCATCTGATGAACTCTTATTCATTCATCAGAAGTCAAATCAACCATCAGGTCTTCAAGAAGCTTTTCCAGCTTAGATTAGATATCCATGTCATAAACTCTAGAATATCATATGCTTTTTTTAAAAAAAATTTTTGTTATTTTTTTAAAGCAGCCACTAAATAGAGTAGACAAGAATTAATGATTTAACAGACATCTACAGCAATACATTTTCTTTTTGGAAAGCATTATAGATATTAGAAGAGAGGTCATATTCTATGAATTCATAAAAAGTTGAATTTAAAGTGAATATTTATTTGATGGCTTCTATAGCTTTCTTTTTTAAAACATCAATTCTACTTAATTATTTTTGTCTGTTATTTATCTTGAATAATGTTCCATAAGCATAGAACTAGTATATGCACTATTTATTTTATTATTTATGCAAATTAGTCAAACAAAAGATTTAATACTTAAGTGTTGTTTAATTATTTTGCAGTGAATATTTTCAGAATGTTAGTCCCTACAATGTTGCAATAAGCATCTTGTATATTTATCGTTTCACATATTTTGAAAAAGAATTTATTTATGTTAGACTCAAATTATTAGTAGATTTTTATCACAGTTCACACATATTACAAAATAAATATCTGTACCAATCTATATTCTTCCATTAAAGAGTCTATGAGAGTGCTTGGTTTTCCAAACCATGGCTTACTTTAGGCAGTATTATGTAACTCTGATAAAAGAAATTAGTTTTTATCATTATCATAGTTGGCATGCCTACTTATTACTCAGTGATTTTAGAATATTTTTCTAATTAGATGCACATTTTTTTTGTAAATTATTTTTCTGGACATTTTCCCATTTATTTTTAAATTGTTTAATTTATGAGATTCATTACTTCAAATATCACTGCAACTATTTGAAAGCAGTGCTGTTGTAGAAAATGCCATGTGTCTCAATTAATTTGAAGAATAGTTTCATAAATAATGGACAGTATATAAATAAAAAGTGAAATAAATGTATTTTAGCTATAATTGTTTCTAAATAGTGTCTGGAAACACATTTAGTAATAAATGCTACCATTATGGATTCTGAAGTAATAAACATTATATATTACACTTGCAAATATTAATTGTATTACTAAATAAATGATTGAGGTTTTAATTGCATAATTATGTGAATGAAAACCTATGACATGCCCCACATCAATATAAAAATGAATATTTTATTCATGTTAATAAAATTCCAAAGTATTTGATAATTACAGGCTGTTTCTAGCTTCAGAAGGAAAACAAAATAAAAATCACAATGAAGACAAAACCAGAGCATAATTTGTCTCCTCAAGAATATCTGAGAACAGAAATTACATGAAGATTGATTTACCCTTTATCTTTAATGTGTACAACCTTTCAAGTTTGGACAGCTGTCACTATATGATTAGGATTGAACATTAGCTTTCCACACAACATTGAGTAGGTTAGAAAGGAAAATTGGAATTTCTGACAGCCATGACTTAGATATAACCATCCTGTTCATTTTTTCTCCATTTACCCTTTTTATGTTTTTATTTGATGTTAAAAAAACCCACAAATTTGTAATTTTCTTTGTAGGATAGCCAGTATTTCTTGCCACAACAGAGTAATTTATCTTCACACTGAGATGAAAACATGTAAAAACATAGCTAAAGACAACCTTATCAGGCATTATTTCAGTTTCATTTGCTTCTCTTATATTAGTATAATTTAAGAGACCCAAAAAATATATTAATTACATCGTACATAAATATAATTTAAAAGGTGATTTTATCATTGTAAATACATTGTAATTTATTACAAATGATTATTAAGTTTACATATTTGTGTCTCTAACTGTTGAATATGCCTTTTAAAAATATTTTTCTAGTCAAGTTATAAAAATATTAATATTTGTTGTTACATAAATTTGCAAATGGGATATGATTTAGAAGTAATTGACAATTGAAAATTACATTTTAGGGATTAAATAAATTGTTCCAAACAATATTAATGAAATACACCAGATTCAGTAACTAATAGATACTGAATATTTTTTATATATGAGTAAGAACTTATTTATAGCCAGTGGAAAAAATATTGCAATGAATTCAATATATTTGAGTTAAAAACATAAGAGATCTTGACCTATTTACTTTACAGTATTACACAAATATACACTCTCATTTAATCTTTTCTCTGTGTGTGTACATGTATGTACATGTATGTTTGTCCTAGATAATTACATTTTGTCACTTTTTATTTTTGAAAGCAACAGTTATGTCATATCACAAAGGGAGTGTACATTTATAGAGTTCACAATGATAATAGATATTTGTTTGCTAACATGTAATGTCTATGTATTCATATGATGAGATAATCTGCACACATAAAAAACCTTATAATAGAAGAATATTTAATAACATTAATAAATGCTCATAATAAAAGTTTGGAAAAAATTTTATATAAAACAAGTAAAAAATATACAAAACTATAATATCAATATATGACATACAAAAGCATAATGTTTCATTTAAATGTGCCTATTGGACTAGTAAATTAAAAAAAAACTGAAAAATATCTGAATAATTTCAGTAAGTATTGTTCTTTACTTTTATAAGTTTAAATATAATTTAAAACACTGTCATAATTGACAAATGTTAACATATCAACAAAAGCTTAAATATGATTCTGTGATGAACCATATTTGCTGTGGATTTTGATTTATAGCTAAAATGTTGAGATATTTGTCATGTACAAATCTTGGAGAAAATACAAACATCTGTTTTCATTATCTCTGTTCATTCATTAATCCACTGATTTTTCAGATATCTATTTATCCAACCAAATACAATAAATAACTTATAGAAAAGAGATATCCATGCATGTATGTAAAGAAACATCATTCTTTGTTTTTTTGCATATGCTATTTCTATTTGGGTGTAAGTCTATTTATCAGTCTGTCTATACATCTGTCTGCCTGTCTGACTGTCTCTACTATCTCTCCCACAGGATCCTTCAAAACCAGATAGCAAACTTCACTATTTGTGGCAGTTTGATTACTCAAAGAGAAGCTTCTGGAGCCAAATTAAACCATATTTTCAATAGCATTTTATGTTTGGCTAGAGTGGGAAGAGAGGCAAATTCAAAATAATGTTTTAGAACAAAGATTGAGTACTGAAAAAAAAAGACAACTAAGAGGTGAAAGATTACTAAAGATTAGGTGTATGGTTATCCTGTGTAGCTTTTACAACTAAGCCTCAGAGACTTAATATAACTATATTTGGCATAAAAGAAAACTAAAACAAGAAACTAATAATGATTTATACAGTTTATAGTTGTATGTTTAATATCTGGCAGAGTTTATGGCATGATGTAGGAATTCAATAAGTTTTTGTTAAATTAATTTCATTGATTTATATTCAATTTTAAAGAAATCCAAATGTGATAAGGACTAGGTTATTGTGTATAAGAAATTAGTAATAATATAGTAATACTATCACTATCAAGGTTAATGTTTCTTCATTGATAGATAAAATACATATTTCCAAATTTTCATGCTAAATCAGAACTGTTTGAGAGTCATCCATTATGTGTAGCTTAGTATATACAGAAATTAGCAGGGGGTTTTAAAATAGGTACATTTTCACATCTTCAGGGGCAGAACACCACTAGCGGCTGGGCTTGTTTTAATAACCTTTTATTTTTATGAGATTTTATTAAATATAACATGTATAAGGAACACCAATTTAAATGAATTATTTTAAATATTAAAATAATAATTGTGCTATCTATTTTTTCTTTGGTAACTCATATATATCTATATATTTATACCTGTATATAATCTGTATCTATCTATATCATCTCTCTAGCTACATCTACATCTCTGTATTTGTCCTATTACATATAAGGAGACTTGTTTTATTGATACTAAATATTTTTCACTTCTCTTTTGAAAATGTCTGAGGAAGAGCTTGAAATCAAAGCTATTGAATATTGTATAGTATAATAAAAAAATGGAACATTTAGTCATAAATTCATTAATTTTAAGAGAAAAATTTTAAAAATCATAGCGGTACTATTGATTGTATTCTTGATGGCATATATCTAAAATTTATAAAATATACTTAAAATTTACTCCTTTGTTATTTATAGTCAGTTTCTAAACCAAGCTAGATATATTTTATTTTTTACTTATTTTTGGTAAATTATGTTTTAAATTACATTTTATACTTTTATAAATTACATATTTGTATTTATATGCTATAAGTATATTTTATGAACATTAAATTATAAAATGAACATCACATTATTTCAAAGGTACTATTTAAAATTTATTTACTTTAAATTTGTAATCATAAATAAGATAAAATGAGAAAAATATTTAGAATTGTTACAAAAATGTGATATGTATCGGCATGAGTTGTAAATATTGGTGTGTGTGTGTGTGTGTGTGTGTGTGTGTGTGTGTGTGTGTGTGTATGTTTAATCCATAAAGAATGGGGAATGTTTATGTACACGGTATTGCTCTGGTAATTGAAACAAATGTTACTGAGGCACCATTTTTTGCACACTAGCTTACAACCCATAAGATACCAGTACTGGCCATATTTACTATTGGAGATAATTAACATGATTAACACCATCACACTGAAAAATGTGAACATGTATCTTGCCAAGTCCAAATGCAGAACAATCAATTTTTGTTAACGCACAAATGTCAGTAATTACATTACCAAAGCCATATGTCCAATAATGTACATTGAATCATATACTAAATTTGCTTATAAAGAAAATGTCTTTACACAAATATCTATATACATTTCTTCTATATATCTGGCACCGCCACATGCAGTACACATCAAGTTTGGCATCAAGTTCACACTCTTGATTATCTGCTATTAACCCACTTCCACTATGGCTTTATTTTTAAATCTGCCATGTATTGCCAACAGTAAAATATTATTGAGAGTGAGTAAAAACTTGAAAATTTTCAGATCTTAATGAAATGATTTTTAATTTGTATAAATTCTAATTCATATTTAGCTATCAGGAAATATCACTGGCTATACATTGAATATATATTTAGCATAGGATACTAGTATGAGCTAGTTAGCCTCTCAATGAACCACTATGCTTCCACCTTAGTTCTCCTACTCTAGGTTTATAACAAATAAGTCAAAGTAATCCTCGGAAGATATAAGTCAGTTCATATGTCTTATTGGATCAAAACCCTACACATCTGCAATTCTCTCCATGGTAAAAACAGAGGTCATCAAAGTGTCATACATTGTTGTAAATAATCTAATTCCCTATCACCTCTCTGAGTTCACACACTTCCACTTTCCACTTTTCATTTTATTTTCTTGTTCCAATATCATTGGCTTACTGTTGCTAGTTAAACTCTCATATTAAGATCCTTTTATTAACAGTTCACTGTGCCTGAAATCGTCTTTCATAAGATAACCAAATAGCCACCATCTTCCCATACTTTTGCTTACAAACTATCTAATCAATGATATTTGTCTCAACTACTTACTTAATTTTGCAATGTGGCCCCAGCACCATATGTCAGCTTTACCTTTCTCTAGCTTTTCAATTTTTTTCCCCCATAGTATTTACCACCTCTTATTTTTAAATATCATTCAGGACTCCAATCTTGAAAAACATGTCTCATTATTGAATTATATTATTGGAGAAGGATTACATAAAAATACTATTTACAAAGGCATTTGAAATGGATAGGACTCTAAAGTATGATATAGAACTATACTGTTATGACCAATAGGTTTGGAAGGACAGAGCAAGAGAACAGTTAAAAAAAATGGCAAAAATCATGTGGTGAAGACTGTGTTGATACAAGTAGTGACCATTGATTAAGAGATACAGCCCAAGCTAAAAAACAGACTTAGAGGAAGAAACTGGCAGAATAAATACCCTGGTCTATTCTCCATCCTTTCTTACTTTCTGCAGGAGCTGAATCTGATAAGAAGCCAGAATATTGAGGGAGAGAGTGGAATTTGTTCATACGGGTCTGATCTCTGGTACAGAGGTTATAGTGGAGAAGTGAATCCAAAGAGACGTTCAGAAAAAAATCTAGTCCATCGTGTAATTAATACATGTAACAGTCAATGCATTGCATCAATATAATTACACAATAAATATTTTCTATTTTTAAATTTTCACTGTACTTCAATTCTCATTTTTCATTTCTAATAAATACTCCAAAAGCTTTCACCATACAGCAACTAAAGCTATTAATTTGAGCTGGCACATTTGTTAAATGTAAATGATAAATGTAAACATATTATTAATATGTTGTCATTCTTAATTTTGTTTTTAAAATCTAACTAGTCTTTATTACCCAATATTACCCCCAATAAATTTAATGAAAAAAATATAACTAGTTTTATAAACCAAGCACAAATAAAATGAGTCGACACTGTTATACATGGCTTAGATGGAGAATTCTTGAGGCAATTTTCTAAAGGCAAATAATTTATGGTCTTAAGTATGTATTCTACACTCATGAATTTTTTTCCTGATAGCCTCATCTCATTTTAGGCATAGCACCTGAAGTGATGACAGGCATTAAAATATATCTACTGTCTTAAAAGTTTTTTAGTCTTCAGAGAAGACTATTTCCAAGCAAGTGTTCTCAGGACTCTATATGATCATTATCTGCTTATATTTCAGTGTTAATTTTTTAAGGGCAGGAAGTAAAATAGAGGATTTAGCAACAAATGTGACTATTAAGAAAGAATTGTATTGTTTAAGAGTAATTAAATAGCAGTCACTCAAACAAAAATCTTTTCTTTCCAAACTTTGCCTAATCATAGAGGGAATCATATGATCAGTATGAGGGTTTTAAGAAATATAAATATAGAAGCCAGTGGTTTCATTTATTTTAGAAATGAAAAGCGTAGAAACAATTATTTTGCGGTCATATGCTAACCTAGTATATTGTAATCACCATATAGGAAAACTCATTGATTTACCAAATTGAACAGTGGACATCCTAAATGGGACAGCTGAGACTCCCAAATTACACTGTAACAGGGCCTGTGGAGCATGAATGCAAGTTAAATATAAAAAGAATGGGCTGTGTTCACAAGCCATTTTTATTTACAACAAGAAATTTTAATGCCCCTTGTCTCATTGCTGCCTCTGATGCTCAACTATCCTACAAATAACTCTTTTGGAAAATAACATATCCAAACACTGGAAACATTATTCCCTCCCTCATCATCAACTGCCTGTGTGATTAGAGATTCTGAAACAGACTCCAGTTTAACTTATTGCTTCCTCCCAAAAGTACTGTTATTATTATTTGTATTAGTTGGTTATGTATTGAGCAATGAGTATGTTTAAAATTCCATATAAACTTAAAATTGCATTTTGACCAGAAAGTAATATTGAAATGTCAGAAATAAAGAATATTGCTATATCTGTTTTACAAATAGATATTCAATAAGATCATAAAATACTTGGCCAAGTTATTAGAAAATATTCTCCTTTCTGCTTTTTTATGTTAAAAAAATAGGCATTCCTTTAATCCTTTAGCAGTCTAAATTTTAAAACTGGAAGTTTAGTATATAATTTTATTAGTTCTAGATGAACTAGTACCTTACTATTCAGATTGTGATCCATGGGATCAGTAACATTGGTGTCATGTTTGAGCTCATTAGAAATGCAGAATCTTAAATGTCAACCCAGATCTACTGGGTTCAGAGCTCCCGTCTGAATAAAATTCTTTTGTAATTTATGAGTTCTCTGAAGTTTTATAAACACTCTTCTAGCAAACAAGTGAGAATTGAGGATTACTGCTAACATGCTTGCGATTGGTGAGGTCTAAGTCAAACATCTCAAAAAACAAAATAAAGCAAAACACTTCTCTCCACAAAAAAGCAAAAGCAAAAGCAAAACAAAACAAAACAGAGCAATCTAATAAACAAAAAGCAATCTTGTGTTTTTGAACCTGTGTGTTTTCCTGGCTAAATATGACTGCAATTGAACAATACCAGTCTCCTTTAGATGAAGAATCATCTGCTGAATTAATTTATGCTGCCTGCCTTGTTTTATTACCTGTGTTTGAGTGTGAGGCCCTTGATTTATTGGAAAACAAGGCTAATTTTGTGCTTCTCTACTACCCATGTATTTTAGCATTTTCTTTAAGCCAAAACTTAATTGACACAGCGCTGATTCCAGCTCTGGTCAGATATATTTTGCATACACTCCTTAGTCGTTTGGAAGGGATCAGAGATAGGTTTCTGACCACTGCCAAGCAGGATAGAAGTAAGCATCCCATGAATGTTAGAAGCTCAATTAGGTATTTATATTGGATTAGTGAACATGAAATCAATGAAAGCTTGAAGAATTCTCACGCTTATTAACACACAGACAAATATCTTGGCTTTCTCTCCAGTATGCCAAGGCAAGGATTATAGAAAAGGTAACCTAGAGTTGAAGCATAGATAAAACATATTCTTATTGATCCTTGGCTGTCATAGTTACACTGATCGACTTCTGAGAATGAGGCTTTCATAGAAGCTGCTCAGTTACAGATCTGAATGTTTCTTCTGAATGCATCATAGTTAAAGAGATACCCAGCTCTCATGCTGAGTGTAGGTCTGGGATGTGCTGCTTTACTGAAACTTTAGTTCTGACTTCTAACTCTTCTCTGACATTCCAATTTGCACTATTGAACATTTTATTTTTTCTCTGTTATAAAAAAATACTACTTTATTGAGGTATGATTGACACTTGAAAAAAGCTGCACATATTTAATAAATACAATTTGATGAGTTTGAAGATAAGTATGGGAAACCATCACCGCAATCTAAACCGTAAACATATCCATCACCTTGAAAAGTTTTCTCCTGCCCTTTTTGTTGTTGTTGTTGTTATTATTAATAAGAATACTTAATATTAGATTTGGCCTCTTAACGAAGTTTTAAGTATACAAAGCAGTATTATGAAATATCGGCACTATGCTGTATACTAGATCTCTAGGGCATTCCTGTTGTGTATCTGAACTTTTGTACCTTTTGACTAATATCTCCAAGTTTTTCCCTCCACTCAACCACTGACAGCCACCTTCTATTCTCTGCTTCTATGAGTTTGACTATTTTATACAAAGAAAACATGGTATATATATACAATGGAATATTATTCAATCTTTGAAAAGAAGGAAATCCTTTCAAATGCAATAACATAGATGGACCTAGAGGACAATATGCTGCGTGCAATAAGCCAGACAGAGAAGAACAAAACTACTTGATACCACTTATAAGAGGAAGCTACAGTATTTCTCCACTGCTGATATCATAGGCAACCAGAAAATTGATTCTATTTCTGTTTAAGGAGGATTATATTTCTCCTATCCATTCCTATAAGCACAAGTCTGTTGAGTACATGTTTCATTATTCAGCATATTTTCCTTCATGGGTAATAATTTTTAAAATATGAAGTTTTATACTTTAAATGCAGCTTAAACCAAGGAACATTTAAAAATATATAAATGAGATTGTCAATTAATTTCCATATTTTTTCCAATTAGTCATCAATCATAATTGTCTCCAAAATATAGTGTTTTATTTAAGATTGTGTTCTTTCAGTTGGCTTTTTAATTTCATATTTATAGTGTGCATATTTTCAAGAAATTTTCACATAATCACTATAAATACACTATAATAATGTATACAACAATTTTTTTCTCGCTCATTGTCCTCTCAGCTTCCTCTTCAGAGTTACAAACTATGTAACTGATAGAGTATTTTTCTGGAGAAAATACACATCCACCACCCACATTCCTTTTTTATGCAAAGGTTTGTGCCTTGTTTTTTATATATGTATGCAGTGGGGAAGGAGTCCATGTGTGTATGATTAACTCGAAATCTACATGATTACTTTTAATGATATTGCTTATTGTTTTAATGTACCACAGTGGACAGTAAAAGGGAGCAGGAATTCAGGAGCAGGACTGCATGGGTTTTTTCATCATTTTCACTAGTTCTTAGCTCAGTTCTTGAGCAAGCTATTTGATCTCCTAGTGCCTTGGTCTTCTAGTTTGTAATTTATCTGGATTATTGCAAATATGAATCAGAATGGTTGTTCTAAAAAAAATGAAATAAAATAACAATAATAATAAAGAGCTTAGAAAAACATCTAGAAGTTGCTAAAAATACTAGTTTTATGCATAGTAGTCCCTATTATATATAATTAATAATTATTATAAATTTGTAAATTTCTGGCAATTTCCAAAAGTACCTATCAACTGATAAAATAACTTGTCAAAGGAGAGTTTCAAACTCAAATTTCAAACTCTCCAGAAATTATACTATTTTTACCCAACACTGTATATTTTCCTTATAATGTTAGTAGTTCAATATTCAATTTTTTATTTTTCATCAAATAATGCATTGAATGTAATTTAATATGCTTTGGATATCTTTAAATTGTAAATGCACTGTCCTTTTAATATACTTTTATTACTTATTATTTGTTATATCTTTTAAAAAGATTATTCTTTTAGCATGCATGTTTAAAAAATGGTATCATTGCTTCTGATCATTTCTGATTAAATGGTATTTTCCTTTAAAACAGAACGGTTTTTGTTTAGCTTGCATGTGTGTGAGGACCTGTGTGTGTACCACACACATATATTTTTTTCTTTATTTAAATTACTAATTATGTGACTTACTTAGAAAAAATATTCTCCTTATATTTAAATCTATTATCCATCTGGAATTTACTTTGTGGTAAAGAATTTGATAAGATTATAATTTTTTAGCAATATTTTTCTATTAGTCCTAAATATTAACAATCTATGTAATATTAATTAACTTGAAATCTAGATTACATTTATTATCTACAAATATTTTATATATATTTGTATTTATGTAATATATATTATATACCTACATATTTATTTCTATTAATTGGTTTGTTGAATAATATACTGATTCTAATTTTAAATATTATTGAATATTTCAAATGATTGTATTTTATAAACATATTCAAATATCTGGTAGGACTAATCCATAGTCTTACATTGTTTATATGAAAGGTAACATTTCTTAAGTGATTATTATTTTATAAGTCATTAAACTTGTTTTTTTAGATATAATGTTAAAGAAAGAAAAAAGTTGCTTTCAAATGAATTCATAAAAGTGTGATAGAATAATTTAGCTGAAATAAGTATTTATATTTGTAATTTGTTATTATTTCAGCTTCCCACAAATCTGGTACTTTTTTTACATATCAAATATATATTTGTTTAAATATATAAATCACGATAATTAAAGGTTTGTTTGTTTGTTTGTTTTTACTTTTTGCCTACAGCACCTGGTTTTCCTAGGTGGTCTCCCATACAAGTACTAACCAGGTCTGCCCCTGCTTAGCTTTCAAGATCAGACACAATCAGGCTTGTTCAGGGTAGCATGGCCATAGATGAGAAATAAAGGTTCTTTACATTAACTTGGAAGTAAAACACTTACTCCTAGGTAGAAGAAAGAAGAATATACTTTGGAGTAGGACAAAATTTTACTGGAGTTTTCACCATGCATTTTTAAAACCATTACCATGTGCAACCTAATGTCTAGTATAAGAAAGTGAGACAAATATTAATAATTCAAGACAGGAATAATGTATTCCATAAGAGGGTCTGTATAACAATCCTAGAGAAGTTAGAATGAAGAAAAATTATTTCTGACTCAGCTTGTTAGAGACGAAAGACTGGTTTGGAGAAGAAATTCTGAGTCAGATTGTAGAAGCAGGACATTATATTTGTAATGCATGCAGTCCACTTTGGTGATTGGATGGAGGAGAGTAGTGGAAGATGAGCCTACAGAGGTAAGTTAAGGTAGGACTCTGAAACAATTTGTTTCTTTAGCTGAGAGGGTAGTTATATTTGTAGTACTTTTAGGCTCTCTCTTGTTCTTGAAATGCAGGAAATAAATTGATGTATCTCATTGTCATTAGAGCACTCAAAGAGCTACCAATCTCTTTCATAAGGAACCACTTTCTTTAGAACTAAAACAGCCACAGGATGTTCAAATCTTACATGCTCCTTAGAATTATATGAACTTTTGTTGTTTCTAAATTCAAGTTTGCTCATATTTGCAACTTTTATTATAAAATTTAAATTCTTTTCTGTTTTTTTTCTTCAGAACAGACATTGCTCTAGATAAAGAGAATCAGACTAATCAACCATTAGGATTTTGAAATTATTATATCCCTACTCTTCATTTTAATTTTACTAGATAAAATTGCATTTATTTATTTAATGATATTGATCACTTAAAAATTGTTCTAGATGCTCAGAATTCAAAATCAATAAAAGAATAGGCAGCCATTGGTATAAAGAACAGAGACAAGTAAAGAGTCAATTATAAGATAAGATAATACATGCTATGATAGAAGTATAGAAAATATGCACACTATTGGAAGACAGTTCTCGTTGGATCTCTTGGGTTTCTTCATGGAAGCAAGGCACTAGTCACTCTTTTATTCCAGTCTGTCTGTCTTGTTTTTTAGAAGTGTGTGAAAGTAGATACTCATGGACTATTTAGATAGTGTTTCTACTGGAGCAAAAGAAAGAATTATTTTCTCCTCAATATAATGAAGACAATGGCTTACTCTGGTGCAAATGTCAAGCAAGTTTGTGGGTAGCCCATCATAAATGATTTGAAACTCATTTTGGGGTTCTTCAACTGTGATGCAAATCAAGTGCATGTATAGCATGGACATTGATCTTTCTGGGATCCTCATCCCGCCTCCCCCTCCTCCACCCCATCCCAGGGACTCCAGATCCAGAGGAACTGGAACAATCATAGAGCTTATGCTGTTTACTAAACAATGAATAATAAAGTTCTTTATCTCTGACCCAGGAGTCTTTTGACTTTTGTTCTCACTCATGGAACTAACTGGCTAATATGTAGCATAAAATCTCAGACTCTTTACAATTTACAACACATACAAAATTGCCTTGGTCTTTATTTAAAGTCAGTGTCTGAACATTATCCTAGCTTTGAGCTATTCTACATAGAGCATCTGAAATTCCCTTCAGGAAGTAGAGTTTTACTGATCTTCAAGGACTGGTTAAAGAAGAGCAATGAGTTGTTACAGAGAAGAGCTTGCTATCTTGTTTATATATATAAAATAGGTGCTTAGTTGTAGAGGTACAAATTTTTAGTTATGCAAGATGAATAAGTTCTAGAGATTTGTCAAGCAACATAGTGCCTGAAGTTAACAATACTCTATTGTGCACTTAAAAAATTGTTAAGAGGGTAGAACTCATATTAAATATTCTAACCAATAAAAATGCTTTAGTTTATTGGCTAAATAAAAATGCATTTCATGATTGGGTAATATTATAGTAAAGTATGTTCAGAGTAGGACAGTCACTTTGTTAATGAGGAAAAATAAGGTCATTGATTCGATTAGCTAGAGATTTTTATCTTCAGAGAAATACTTTGTATGTGTTATTTTAAAAGAAAGGATAAAATAAAACAGTCTAAGCCAGATCAAATTAATTATCACTAAAGGAAGGCACTGTCTTTGGCTGAAAGTTAAGAGCAACTAGCATGAGAAAGAGAAAAATCTCCAATTTATATAAGACATTTTGAATCTGTTTATAAAATTGTTTTCAATGTGCTTAATTAACAAAAAGCTTATGAGAATCTTGTTAGCAATTCTTTCTTAGAGAAACACAATGCAATTTTATAAATACATTTCTTTATAAAACACCATAATTATTTTCATACATATGGAATACAATGTACACGTTAGCATGATGTTTTCTATTACTTGATTTTTGGAAAGCAGTAGAATATTTAACAGTATAATTTTTTTCGCTCCTGGATACCATTCAACATTTAGAATATGATGTCATAGGCTGAATAAGCAAGTATGCAAACCAGAATAGGTTTTTCTATAATTTGTGAATCAAAGTATACAAGGGCATATCAGTTGTTGGGGACTACGACAAATAATATGACAAAGTAAACCTAGGATAACAGTTATCATTGAGATATTGGTTAGTAAAAACCTGTCATAAATTCTGCAAAAGGGTAAGATTTTTAAGTAGGTGAAGTTGAAGAGGAGGCAAGTTTCAAACATTAGCTAAGGGGTATCCTGATTCTAAAACAATAGAAAATGCATATATGATTGAAAGTCCTAGAAGGGAATCCAGATACTGTACAAAGTAGGACTGCATGACAAAAGACTTAGATACTGATAATGAGGCTAGAACTAGTACACAAGTAATATATCAAGTATATCAAGTATTCACTTTCCACATATAAAGTACAGTATTAGAATCGATCAAGCAATAAGTCAGCTAAAAGTGAGCTGTCAATTTGTTTCATGACAACTAATATAATTCCACTTGGAAATAGATTGTGTTGATTTTGACTTTAGGTTTGGAATTAAATTACAGGGAGAAGAGGAGATAATACATTATTGAAGTAAATAATTTAACCACACCATAATACGTTATGAAAATAAAGTACACCTTTAAAAAATGACTGTGAAACACAGGCTACATATAATTTCTTTTAACATACATTTTATTTCATCCTTTTAAACATGTGTATTTGGTATTGGATCAAAGTGATACATTGGTGACATTTGCCTGCTTCTCTGCCAATGCCTTTATTTCCAAACCCATAACAAAAATGTATTTTGAATATCATAACTACATAAAAATCTGTCAGAAGAAAATAAATACTATCAGTACGCTGAAAAATTTCAAGAAATGTCTTAAGGTCAAATTGAGTTTGGTATAAAGAAACTTTAAATATAATAGCTGCAGAAAATTTCTGCCCAAAATATACTCAGAGAAAGGATGGTATTATTCAGGTAGGTAAAAATAGCAGAGGAGTTCTAACTCATGTCCAACAGACTAAAAGCATAGGTAGGAAACTTGCTAGATTCACCAGTGTAAGTAATTGTAGAAAAATATTCAAGGAGTTAACTGTTGATCAAATTTCCTTCTTCAACTTGAATCGAGCCCTAGGCAGCCCAAATGCATATATGTAAAGTAGATTTGTGGATATGGTCACAGGTGTTAGACAGGCAGGGATGAACTCCAGAATGCTACTGATGCTTCCTAATGAAGGGAGGACTCTCATCCATATTTCATATAGATATAGTCTTTCTCTACATATTTTTATCATTTTACTGTACATTTGATACCATCTATTTCCTTTTATCTGAGGAATCAGTTAATTTTTCTGATCACTAATTGATGCTTCTTTTGTAACCTACCATTATTATCGATTTATTTATATTAGATATATGAATAAAATTTATATGATCATTTCACTGTTTTAAATGAAACCTTTAATGACTATTAAAATGGGTTTAATAAATATATAGCAGATAGCTTTATAGTTAGAATTCAAAACATAAAAATAAGGTCATGCCTTAAGGAATTTTATGTTGTGTAAACACTGGAAACAGTGAAATTTATAATTTGTGGTTTGATTAATAAGATGAAATATTACACAACAACATGCATGTGTGCAAAGAAGATAATTTCATATAATCTTGTTGAGAAATATGATTATTTGCATGATATGCAAATCGCCTGCACACTCCCTCCATATTATTTTTTCTCTTGAATCATAACTTCTACTGTAATATGGCTATAATTCTCACAGGAACTCAGGGAGTTCTATTAGTTTGACAAAAGTGAAAAAAAATCAGTGACACAGATAGATAGATGATAGATAGATATATTAATTCACTGAAGAAAAACTTTATGATAAAATTTAACCTATACTTCACATTACATAGTCACCATTTTTATTAGTTGAAAAGCTAAAACATTAGTTAATAATCCAACAACAAAAATTTTTTTTGACTTATGACATTATGTATTTACTCATACCTTTACTTATAACTTTATAAATACTATAATAAAATAATATTTATATATATAAATTTAAATATATAAATATGTTTATACATTATATATAAAAGATTATAATATAAATCATGACAGTTGTATTTTAAAAGATTATAATTCTCAACTTTCCCCTTGAGATATACATTAAATAAATCACATGCATATTTATTTTATGCCTTAATATTGTTTAATATGCAGTGTTATGAGAGATGAAAATTTTAATTACAATGTGTCAGCCTATTGTGTAAATAGCTGATAAGAATTGGCAACCATAATTTACCTGAGCAAGAACCTATTGGGGAAACAGTTTATAAATGTATTTATCTGAAGAATTGCATATTCAGCATGTATTTACATTATATAAGGACATGAATCACACAATAAAAAAATGTATGCTTTGAGCAATAGTCTGCTAATATTTTAATAAATAGCATATAGTGTTATAAAAACAATAATATAACTCAGTAATAATTTGTAAATATTTATTTTAAAACCAAATATAAATGTCAATGATATTTCTTTAAAGTAATTATAAAGCTTTCTAGAAATGAGACAATATGGTAGGTAGGAGACAAAAATTCTAGCATTTGCCATTAATATACCAAAATACATATTTATTTATGTATACATATTTATGTGTGTTTTAAAACTTGATTAACTTTTTTTTCATAGCTACAAAATGTGATTATCATTCAACTGTAATTAGTCTTACTTTTTAGGTTTTTAGTATAAAAATTATATTGATAATTTAAGATATATCATACTTGATCATTGATATATCATATACAAAAATATTTGTTATATATTAATCCTTATTTTTAGTTGCTGTTCTGAGATTTAGAGTATACGTTCTTAAATTATCACAATATACATTGAATTAATGCTATGCCATTTCACATAAAATGTGACTTTACAAGAGTTAATTCTGTTCACTCCTCATATTCTTTGTGCTCTTTTGTTATATATTTACTTCTATAATTATTATATATTATAAAATGCATATTTACAATTTTCTTGAATGATACTTTAAATAACATTGTTTTTAACACTAACATCAAAGAATATATTTTTTGAAAGAAAAGTAATCTTTTTTCATGCAAATGTATTTATTACATAAGCAAAACAAAGAATAATTACCTTATGGTGTGTTATGAAATTTAAATATATTATAGGTAAGCACTTTAGAAATTCATTTTTTATAGTAGTCCTCAAAGACAGCTACTTCCAACATATTTGCTATTTACACTAAAAAAAAATAACTTACATGAAATAGTTCCCTAGTTCCTCTCTCTTACTCATGAAAATACATAGTATTATGTACACAAATTGATTACTAGCTACTTTCTGAAACTAATCTTTATTTTCCCATCAGAGTATTTTCATTTTCATTTCCTGTTAATTAGCATCTCTTTTTGCTTATCTCTGCATTTGTAAATTTCCCTCACTTCTTACTTCACATATATCTACTCTACTGAGGCTTTATTCCTAATGAATCCCATTAGAGTAAATTTTCTCATCGAATGGGCTTCATTTTTATTACTTAAAGTAGTAGTGGAAAATTCAAGAAAGATTTCTATAGAAGCTGTACTATGAAGATCTCTTCAGAAAATTCTGAATAATTGGTTTGGAATGGCAAGGGTAGGTCTTATTTCTTTAGTTTTTATTTCAGAGATACGAAATACCTCTTATAAGTCAGTTTATTATTCAAATTTTTTAAAAGATATTTATTAATCATAATAGCCATTTTTGTTGTTTCAGTTGTTTGTTTTCAAGTTTTTCTAAATACTGTATATTCAAATTACACATACCTCTGGACCTGACCATATATACTAGGAAAGCATCATATATATTATTCAGAAGAGGAAAATTCTGGAACCTGGTGTTTAAGATTAATTAATTTTTTAATGCCACTTGATATTAAATGAAGGATAGTTTAACAATTCAAGTTTATAAAAATTTATCATTCTAAAACACACATGATACAAACAGGGAAACATAGTTGAGAAGACTCTTTTACTTGCTACAGGATTTTTGAATAAATATAAGCAGGTGAGGATAGGATCACTGTCCAAATATGCTGATATTTAAACAATGTAAAGAGAGACCTACCAATTTTTCTAATTCCTAACACATTTACGGATATTATAAAATTTAAGCCTCAAGTCAAGTGTTCATGATTTGGCAGCATGAACAAAGTGGGTGATGGGTGGAGGTCAATTTATAGCACACAACAATTCTGAACAAAGCAACTGAGTAAAAACTGACTGGAGAAGATAGATAAAAAGCAAAAACCTCTATTTATAGGAACTGCTGAAACATCTACAGCATCCATCAATAATTTACATGGAACCCAAAATGAATTGTGAAAGATGGTGAAGATAGGAAGATTAAAAACATCCACTGGCCTCTAGAAGTTTAAAAAATGAATACAAGTAAATCAACAATTACAACTCCTGATGAATGATGGCAGGTTCAGCTTTTGACACCTACAAAGTAGCCAGTAAGAGGTAAGATTTACCAATGTTATCACTGACCTAATAAATTTGAGCTCTGGTCCTTGTTGTCTGTGGTCCTTGCTGTCTATAGCTGGAACCCTTTCCTTCTCTCTATCTGCAAGACCCATTCCCTCTGCTTCTTCAAGTCTTGTGCAAATTCTAAGCTTCCAGGGAAGCCTTTTTCTGCCTGTGTTGAAAATGTAACATGTATATTATCCTTCTCCAGATCTCTCTATTCTCCTCTCCTGGTTTATTTTTCAAATGCAACTATAACCATTAGTCTTGGTAGATATTTTGCTTATTATTTTATTTGTTATCTGTCTCTACTCGTTAGTGTCATCAATATAGGGACTTTTTTGTTTTCATTTTTTTTCTGCAAAGCCCTGAAAAGTACCTGTTATGTAATAAATGCTTTACAAAATAAAAATTTGTTGCATTTGGTGAATATGCATGATTAGTAATTTATAATACTTAATTCTACACTTCCTAATGAAGGATGTAGTACATGGTCTTGATGGGATGATAGTTATTTTGATTACCTACAAAGTTCAAAGTTATTGAAAAATTACCTTTTTTTTCTTTCATTTTATCTTTTATGGACTCATTTGACAGAATCTGAAAATATGCACATAAAATATTTCATTTGTTACTTTCAGCTCAGAATAACCAATTTCTCCTTGTTGCAGAGTTGGTTCCATCAATTTTTTAGGAATAAGTTCTGCTTTCTTAAACCTTTTGTGGAAATTGACAGGGCCTGTCTTATAATGGAAAGCATTTTAAAGCCTCAGAAAACCCACCAACCATAAAAATTCAGCATTGTTGAATATATACAAAGTTTAGAAGATACTAAAGAAATACAAGTAATGTTCTTTAGTAAAGAAATAAGTTCTTAGAAAATCTGACAGTCACAAAGAGTAATGGTCAATTGTCTATGGTCTCTTTCAATATTAGGCTCTCCCATTTCATTCTCTGATACAATACCAATAAAGAAAGTATTCTTGCAAAAATAATTCACTGCCAAGAGCAGATCGGTCTATATCTCATTGTACATTCAAAATTTCAGAATGCTTCTTATTAAGAAAATACTCCCAAAGAAAAATTGGCTTTAAAAACAACTTGGCTCAACCTAGAGAGCAACAGTTAGTATTATTAAAGTCTTTTCCCAGCTCCAAAGAGCATATTAATATTTATGAGGATGCATTAGGCCTACTAGATAGCATACCATTAAATGTAACTGGGGACTACTCTCTTACACATTAGAGAATCTCTTCAGGTTCTACATTTCAAATAAAGTTGCTTTTTACCTTTTCTTTCTAGTCCATTTGCTTTTCCTACCACCTTTGACATTTTCTGTGTGGTTTTTACGTTTTCTACATAAGTACCTTGCCCTTTAATAACAATATTTTTATTGGAAAGTGTGTTTGATTATTGATCTCAGATTTATTTTTAAAAACTGTCTTTGAGATCTTTGTTGCATTTTTTAGATTTATTGAGACACAATCAAAATATACAATAGTATAAGTTCAAGGTGTACCATGTATTGATGTGATATACAGAATAAAGCAAAATAATTACTGTAGAGTTACCTCCATCAACTCACATAATTACCTTTTGTTTTTGTGTGTAGTAAGAACATTTACAATCTACTCTTTCAGCAACTTTCAAGTATGTACTACTTTATCATTAACTGTGATAACCATGTTCTACATGTCATCCCCAGTACTTACTTTTTTTATCACTGGAAGTTTGTTCTCTTTGACCAACTTCTCTCCATGTTCCCCACCTCCAGCTCTTTGGTAACCACTATTTATTGTTTCTATGAGTTTAGCTTTTTTACATTCCACATATAAGTGATACTATGAGATATCTGTCTTTCTTTGTCTAATTTCACTTGGCATAATGCCCTCAAGGTCCATATATATTGTTGCAAGTGGCAGGATTTCCTTCTTTCTCAAGGCCGATTGAAAATTCATTATACATCACATCGTCTTTATTTATCTGACACAGGATGTTTTCATATCTTGGCTATTGTGAATAATGTTGCAATGAGTGTGGGAGTGCAGATATCTTTTTGAGATTCTGATTTCATTTCTTTTTGATATAAATTTGAAAGTAAGATTGTTGGGTTATATTGTAGTTCTAGTTCTATTTTGAACTTTTTTAGGTCCTCTATACTGTTTTTCACAGTGGCTGTACATATTTTATTCCAATAACAATGGATGAAGGTTCTTTTTCTACACATCCTTGTCATACTATCTCTTGTCTTTTTGATGATAGCTATTTTAACAGGTATGGAATGATATCTCATTGTGGTTTTGATTTGCATTTCTCTGATGATTAGTAATATCAAGTACTTTTGATATTGGCCATTGGCCAATTGGCCATTTAAATGTCTCCTTGGAAAAATGTTTATTCAGTTCCTCTGCCCATTTTTACATTGGTTTGTTTTTTACTATTTAGTTGTATGATTTCTTTATATATTTTAGATGTTAATCTTATCAAATATGTACTTTACAAATATTTTCTCCCATTTTATTTTGCTTTTTCATTATGTTGAGTATTTTGCTTGCTGTGATTTCCAGTATGATACAGCATGTTTCTAAACATGGCCTATAAATCAAGTCTATTTTAGCTACCTCAGTTTTTAAAAATAACAATTAAAACTGACACTTATATTTTTACTTGTCTGAAACAGAAATTTAAATATTAGCTATGCATTCAGTTCCTTTTCTACTAAAAGCCTTAATGTCCTGACACTGTATTTACCGTAGTTTTTGAATAAGTTAATTGAATATTTTAAATACATCATTTCCTCCTATTAACTGACTTTGAAGTCTTGCAGTTATTTTATATTCACATTTATTTTTTTTATCTATTATATATTTAGATTAAAGACATTTTATAAAAACGCATATTTAGTTTCAATCTTGCAATAAGGCTTTGAGACAAACATAACCTCCATTTCACAGAACAGTAATATTCTAGATATATTACATGAAAAAAAAAGCTAGTAATTAACAGATTGTAGAGGCCACAAGCCTCTTTTATAACACTAATGACACCTTTTTATCATTTGTTCTATAATTTCTCTGGATTTGATTTCAAGGATTTATCAATATTTCCATGAACTAATTAAATCAAATAAAATGTTTCTCTTTTTAATTTCTAAGCAATGCTATGATTTTTTTTTTTTGATTTAGACTCTTGATGTGGTCCAACATTGTTGGAACTTGAAGAAGACTCCTATTAACTATAAGAATATATTTTTAAATATTTTTACAATATGAGACAATTTCATTTCCTATAATAACTTAATTTGTTTTTCTCAGTGGGGTTGTGGAAATATTGATCTAAGACCTAAATTTTTGTGGTGTTTTTAATTTCAATTTATTAATATTTTATTTCATTTTGTGTGAGCTTATTGTTTCCTCAGGTCAGACATTAACTCTATCTCAATTTCTTGATAGTTAGAAACCAATAAAGATTTAATAGGAGGAGCCTGAGGGAAAGTATGCATTTAAATCAAGTGGTGGTATTTTAATATTCAAATAACTTTCATCTATGTAATAATAAAATTCAATTTCAAAAGTTTTAATGAAAGGAACACATGATTTATTGTGCTAAATGCTCATGAATCCCATAAGTGTCTTTTTCATAAAATAAACTACCTAATGTTGCCTTTCTCATAGTGTTTCCAGAACACAGTTTCTGGAGAATGTTAACAGAACATAATACAACTTAGACTTAACAAAAAGTTATGTTTTTAACATTACAGGTTTTCTCAGAAGTGTAAATCTTGTCATTTGCATTCCATATTTCAAAACAAATATGTGCCAATCATTTAAAATAAATAAATAGAACTCTTCAAGAAAAAAACACTGAAGATTTCTGATTTCAGTTTTACTCCTAGGAAAACAATGCTTTCTACTTTAATTTAAAAGACATGTAATAAAGAGAGATGAATTCTTAAAAACTTATTGTAAATATTGAAGAAGTAAATTCTTGCACCACTTCTGAGAATGATTTTCTGCATAATAGAGAGGTAACATGTTAGGGAACTTTAACTTAAGACACATTCAGAATGTTGAATAGAATACTCCTGAATCAGTAAGCTAGGTCCAAGACATTGGTATCACTTCTGTTCATCTATGTAATTGGTAAATAGACAATAATTCTGGACCTCCATTCCTCCATAATTACTTTTTTCTTTTTTCTTTCCCTCCTACTCCTCCCCCTCCTCCTTCCCCTTGTCCTCATTCTCTTCCTCCTCCTTGTTCTATTTTTTAAAATTCAGGGCATGGATTTTATTATTTGTTTGTTTGTTTGTTTGTTTGTTTAATTGTGGTAACATTGGTTAATTGCATGATATAAATTTCAGGTATACAGTTTTATAATACACCTTTTATATATTCTATTTTGTGCTCATCAACCAAAGTCTAGGCTCCTTTCATCACCACCCTTTAACCTCTTCTTTGTCCTTCCACCCTCTTCTCCTCTGTTAACCACCATACTGCTATCTGTGTCTGTGAGTTTCTTTATACTATATACAAAAGTTAACTCAAAATTGATTGAAGTCTTGAATATAAGATCAGATCAAAACAAAATACATATAGGAAAACAAAGATACTAAACTTGGTCTCAAATTTTCCTTTTTTTTCTTTTTTTTTTTACTTAACCTCATAATTGCCTTTTGATGCCCCCAAAACTAAAGACTGAATGTTGAGAGATAAGAATTTTTATTTCCTTTTAATTCAATTGTTAGTGTGTCTAATTTAATCTATTTTCAAGACAAAAGCCATAGAGTTTATAGGTAACGTAAATTATTTTTTAATTCTTCAGTATGCAAAGAGGGGAAATAGATCCTCAATGGTATAGCTTCAAAATCATTTTACCTCAGAATTGTAAGGAAGTATTTCACTCTCTCCATGACTCTAGGATTGCTAATAAGAAGTCTTCTGTTGGTTTTGACTTATTTCATTGCAGCTACTTTTTTTGGTATTGCATATGAATATTTCTATTATTGTTGCCATAGTCCCAACTACCACTGATACAAAAGATTTTTGTATTTATTCTTCAACCTTGATGTTCTGAAATGTAGAAAACAGAACTTTTTAAAAATTATCCTTGCTACACATTTCATTGGCTTTTTAAATTTAACTCATGTTGGAGTGGAAATGGTAAACTGGTAATACGCATTTAGTTCAATCTTCTTCTTGTGTGCCTTCTAAATAAAAGCTTAAATAACTAACACAATATTTATAGTTCTTTTTGGAAGCCATAATTTTAAATGCAAATTAATTTGTGCAAATTAATCTGAAATTAAATGTAATTGTTCACAATTTGGAGGGTGAAAATGAAGAGGTCATTTTCCTATTACAGCAAAGAGGCTAATTTTTCAAATCCTTTTTTTCAGATGTTGCATAACAACAATTATTTTCAAGTGGTTTCAAGAAACAAAACCTAAGAACAACAATATTTAATCATTATGTGGGCTTATTTTATTAACCAGTCATTAATACAACAAATAGATGTAATCAACAATAATAAAATTAAATTTTTCTTTTTTGATCAGCTTTCACTTATTAAATTTTATTTGTGCTTTTCTTTAGATCCTGTAAATACTGGGAGAACTCTGAATAATTGTCACCTTTATGAAGTCTGTAGATATTAAGAAATATTTTGCCTCCCATTATACCATTATCATCACCTCTATTGCCTGCCCACCCATAGTAAGGTTCTAAATCTTATCCTATCTTGTATACTTACATGAATAGAACATTACTTACAACTAAAAAATACATATATTCATACTTTTTTTTCAAAGTGGTATTATAGTATGCTGTAAAGTCTTATCAAGTCTCAAAGGGTTGAAATTATAATTATTGTGCTATCTGGCCACAATAAAATTAATAATAAAATTAGAAATTATATAATTATAAAATTAAAAATTATCATTGATAAGATAATATTAAAATCTACATTTTATAATATATAATAAAGCTATTTATTTTTAAATAATTCATGTCAATGAAAAATTAGAAATATTAAAAATACTTCAAAATAAATGTTAATGAAGGTATTTTAAGATTAGGTCAGAGATTTGTTACCTTATATATGTAGGTTCAAAATGAGAAAAGTAAAAAATTAATTATCTAATAATTCATCTTGAGGTATTAAGAAAAGAACAGTAAATTACATGCAAAGGTAAAAAAGATAAGAAAGAAAATAACAATGAGATATAAAAGCAGCATGTAATAGATATAAAAATGGCATATAATGGCTACTAAAGTTGATAAACCCTTAGTGAGACTAATTATGAGACATAAGAGAGAAGGTATAGATAATCAAACCAGAAACAGATCTATTAGTAAGTCACAATAAATGTGTACTGTGAAAATCTACAAAATACCCATGAAAATGTCAGTAAATTAGAAAAATTCCTAGAAAACAATGTATAAAACTGAAATAAAAATAAAAATAAATTATTAATTGCTTTATAAAATTTAAAAAAACTGAATCAGAATTTTAAATACTTTCCACAAAGTAAACTACATGACCGGATAGGATCACTAGTAAGGTTTACCAAAAATTTGAGGAAGAAATAAAAATCTTGTTTTTTCCAGTATAACCAGAAGATAGAAGAAAATGGGCCATTTTCTATATAGTTTATGAAACCATCATATCCTTCATATCAGAAACTGACAAAGACATGACTAGATCAGAAAATTAGAGGTTATTCATATTTATATTGATGCAAAACACTAGAAGTCCAATAAACAAGTGAACAAGCAAAACATGAAAAAAATTATGGTGTATATAAAATCACACACATTCATTTGTATGCCTCATGAAATTTGAATTTCATTCAAAAAAATTTTTTAAGCAATAAATTAAAATGTTGTTGTGATAGTATTTCAAGGATACCAACATTATATTATTTACTGTGGACATGGAAATCTGATCTTTCATTTAATATGAAGCCACTTTTTGTAAAGAATATCTTATTAGTAAATATATTTTATAAAATAATAAGTAAAATATAAAATATTTTTAAATAAATGAATAAAATAAACTATTTACTACATGCAATATGATCGACATAGATATTTAATTTTGGGGTATAAAATCAAAAGTATCACTTCTAAAATTTTAGATTCATGAATTATTATATCAACATATTTAATTATAATGTGCTAGCATTGATAATGAGTTAAGATTGTTATAAAAGATTTTGATATACTTTATAATTTCAACTAGCAATTTTATGTTTTTTGTCACATTTTTAAAAGTTTGAGTTTTGCTTTCTAACTAATGTCTAAATCAAATATATATAAAGGTTGTTTTTGTTATTTAATTATTACTGATTTATTTTTTATTATATTATGTTCTATTTTGTTATACTTAATAATTATTGGTACAGCTGTAATGGTAAGTTTACTTGTTCTACCTTTGGTGCGCAAATTTAACTACTATTCTTCCTTGTTATGATTACATGTCAATATCATTAAATGATTAGTAACTGCACCTGAAAATAAATTTAGATGTTTTCATAAAACATGCTGAGTTCAACCATTGATTCAAACATAATATATATTTTGTGATTTATGAAATATAGTATATAATATATAATTTGTGATATAACAAAATCTGATTCAGGAATCTGGTTAGGCAAATCAACTGTTTTTAAAGAACATGAATTTATAAGAAAAAAATCACATTTCTACTTTTACATTAGAAGGGTTATCATATTTTATTAATTTCTAAACATCTACTGACTGCCTTAGAACCCTTTATAATGCCTTCGATACAGACAGGCTTTGCACATATATGTGGATAAAATCTATAGGTTACAATGTTTGCAGAATTAAAAAAACATTAGCAGAAACAAGTTGTGGAATTTAGTATGGAATTTTAACTATTGCAATGCACGCACAACCTAGCCCACAGTGGTTAGTTATTAAAGGTTTTCCAGAGGAACAAATAATACCCTAATGAGGAGACTAATGGTAGAGTGAAAACATTATAAAGTAATCACTTAGGAAGTAATGTCAGGGCAGGCATTTGCCATATCGGCATATTGTATACAACTTGCCAAAGGTTTTCTTGCAAATGCTTGAGCATAAGAATGTAGGTGAAGAATTAGGATGAAAGAAATTTGACTCTCTGTTTTCCCAGTAAAATGAGGAAAGCCATAACAATCCTTGAAGCTGTCCCAAATTTAGATGGCTAAAAGACTGTTGCTCTGAGAATACTCATTCTTTAATTTGACTTTCTCATCTAAGTTGGTTTATTAGCTACTGAATTTATTTATAGTCCTAGTTTGACATTTAATAAGTCCCAATTTGTTATTTTCACCCTGGCAATTATTCATATGATACTATTAGGATTCACTTCACTTTGATAAAGAAAGTAGACTTTCACTACTTCAGAGAAGTTGACTAGAAATTTTGGAAAACTTTTGAATAACATAGAGAAATACAAAATTTGTAATGCATAGTGCTAAACTGACACACATATATATCATCTGTTTATCACTTTAAAATTCATTGTTTTTTTGCCATACTTTTCAAAAAATCAAATTGAAGAACTAAGCTGTTTAACACAGTGGCTGACACTTGTCTATTGTTCTAAATTTTCTATTTAAATGAATTGACAAATAAATAAAAATAATTATGTACATTGTCTCTCTTTAAATATTTCTATTAAATCAAATCCATCTCTAATAAATAACTGAAGGAAGCAAAATGATCACTTATTTCATTATACGGAGTAGCATCATTTTCATTAGTAAAAAAAATCAGTACTTTGTCTAATTTGTTCAATATTAGAAAATAAAGATTTTTAAAATAGAAATATAATTTTATTAGACTTTGCAGAATTAGTGATTTGTGAAGTAATTTACATGCTTATACATTGTGAAAATAATTCACAATATATTCTTATAAAATCATTTGAACATGCATTAATATTACATGATTAAAACATAATTTATATAGTAAAGATAATTGAGAGATAAATTTTATAATATCATAATTGACATTTTCTTTATTATGAAATATTTTATTTCTCTACTGTCAAATTATTTAAAAGCCCATTATTAAAATTTTTTAAAAATTTTGATATTCTATAAATTATATTTTCACCTCTATTTTCTTCATACATAAAACATTTTTATTTATTAATGGTCTTTCACTGAATTACCTTGGCTATGTTAGCCTCATTTCTTTTCCACAAACTTGGAAAGAAGACCAATGCTAACTTCATGGTTCAATTCACAGCTGATTTCTAAAGCTTAAATAGTGTAGGTTGCCTTATTAAGATAAAGAATACAGAGATTTTCAAAGGACCTGTATAAATTCAGGGTCCTGAAGCTTGAGCTTTATTACCCTTACAGTACATTTACTTCTGCTATAGGTCTTTGCTATATGATTAGCTCTGCATGAAGGTATATCAATTGTTAAGTAGTTTACATCTTTTAGGTCTTTGTTGCATCACCACTGTTTCAAAATCTTTATATTATCTATCTTATCTTATCCTATCTTTTCCTATCTTACCCTATCCTGTCTTATTCTGTCCTATCCTGTCCTGTCCTGTCATGTTCTGTCCTCTCCTATCCTATCCTATCTTATCCAGCATCTTTTTCTTTCATGTTGCATATCTCCTAACATAATGCACAATAAAATTAATCATTATATTTATTATTGATTTACCCCATACTAGTTAAGATCCATTAGTAGGGATTCTTCTTTATTTGATCTTTTGATTATTTTTAAATGCTTAGTACATTATCTGGTAGATGATAGGTCAACAATAAAAATTAGTTAATTAAATGAATAAAGGGACAGTCTTATTTTTTGCCAATTATTTCGCAATACTGTGTCCATCATTACTTCTCTAAAAACATAAATAAATTTTTAAAAATTGTTTTCTATTAATGGTTTTCCACTGAAGCTAAACATCAAATTCTTAATACGACCTACAAACCCTTTATAATCTGATTCAACGCTCTCTCTTCAACTTTCTTCTATCATCTTTTAAAAAATTTCAACACAATAATCTACTCAAACTGCATGTTTACTTTATTCAGTCTTAAACACTTTATTTTTGCCTTTACATTTCCCTCCCTATAATTCACATTTTCTGTCTAGTTCTCCTTTTAAACACACACATGCAGACACACACACATGAAGTCACCATTACTATATTATAAGCTTCTTAAGAAAAATAAAATTATGTTTGCAATGATAAATTTAGCTTTTAGCATATTAACTGGCACATGGTAAATATTAAACCAGTATTTAGTGAATACATGAAGTTAACCTATTGTATAACTAAAAATTCATAAAGTTTTTTCAATAGTACACAAAAACATTTTTTAAAAAGGTTTCATCATAAATATCTGAAATCACAGTTTTCACTAAAGAAGTATAAACTATATTATAAATGAATAATATCAAAAATTATAATAGGATTTCAAATCTTATCTGCTTCATTAAGTAATAGTGTTAACTCTCAGTCTTTCTATTGAGGTCATTTTCTGTTTGTCTGTACTAAAATATCAGCTATTTATTCAGAGTGTATAGATGCCAAGGTCTCCAGGTTATTGAAGACAACACTTATGGAATCTAGACTTTCTTGCACCTACATAATCTTGGTGACCTTCACTGCTCACACATTCAGTCTATTAAATCGAATGGAATAAATCCACAAGAGTGCCTGCACTTGAACATAAACTCACATCGTGTGTCCCATAAATCGTCCTAACTTTAACCTTGGAATGCTTCTATGTGAGAAGAATAGATAAAGGTCCAATCCTTATATTCTTTTGTTAGCCATGGTTCTGTATATACTTTTCTTTCAAAATAAATCCACTTACTATATGACATTGATAAATTTCTCCCAAGTCCTAGTGCATATGGGACTGGCCTTGCATGACATTGGAACAATGGAAACTCATATTCATTGGTGATGGGAATGTAAATAAGGAAAGTAGTTTCTGGTGGAATTTTTCTGTATCTAGTAAAACTGAAGCTATGCATATGCTGTGAGCAGCATGGCCCCTAGCTCTGTTCACTAGAGAAATGGTGTCAGATTTACAACATGAAAATCCATTGTAGCATTGTTTGTAATGACAAAATATTAATGACATTCAAAATATCACTGAGATGTTAAATCAATAAATATTCTGAGGTATACTTATACAGATTTAAAATAGATAATAAGTTATTAATATAAAGATTTATAAATTACACAAGCAGGTAAAGTGGAAAAGTTACAGCATTTACCTTTAAATCAGTGACATCTTAAGTATAAGAAAATATAAAATAAAATACAAAAGTAATATTTTTCACTAGCTAAACAGTGAAAATTGAGTATAGTCTGAAATCTGTGTCCTTGATGAAATATCAGTAAGGATTCCTTTTATGCTCAGAAAACAAAGCCTTAAAAATCCCATAACACTTGCAGAGTGGGGTACAGGTATAATGTGTCATCCAAACTTGGCTGTTTATAGTCACCAGAAAATTTCTGCTAGAGTTATAAGAGCAGCTGCTAATCAAATGGATTTGATAAGCTGAGAACACACAATTTTTAAGACTACTTATGGCAATCATGCCTGTCACCTGAAGGAAGTTTGCCGGACAGAGGGATTAATTTTGATTTCAACATTTTACTCAGAAAATATGAAACATATGCCCCTTTATGGTACATTTATTTTTCATGAGTGGTTGGGAATGGTTAAGCAATAGTTAAAATCATTACATTAATATTGGGATGAGAGCATTTGCATTAGAGATATCAAAATCCTTAAAACTGAAATTTTTAAACCAGTGTGGTATCAATGCAGAATAGAGGGAAAAATTAAGAAAAGTGATTATAGAACTACAGTAGTATGCCAGAAAAGTTGCTTACCATTTATTGTCTAAATAATTTGGACATCTACTTAATTAAATAATTTAAAAATAAATACTAGATAAATGAACAATTTTAATATACAAATTAGAGTGTACATAAGTAGAAGTAAACATAAGTATTTATTTTCTGAAATGAGAAGGAATTATAAATGGACAAAAATCAATTTCAACATTTTTTCATATCATTAATTCAATAAATGCAGAACTTGATGGTATTTCACTATGAGTTCATAAAAAATTATTAAGCTAAATATTGCTTAAGTAAACATTCTAATGCATTCTTGAGAATAATATACTTAATTTTAAAGCTTATTGAGAAAAATTTGCTATGAATGTTTTGCAATTTACAATTATGTATGCAGTGCAACTTACTAACTCCACTTACAAAAATTATCATTGAAACATAGGTATTATTATATACAGTTATGTTATAGAATAACATTTAGAATCCAAATTCTAAAATAATACAAACAAAATGGTTTGAATACCTGCAGTTAGGTAAATATAAAGAGGATGATTAGATGTTCAGAGTTCACATTCTTATATTACAGGTTAAGAGTTTTGCAAAGGTTTTTTTTTTTTTTTTTTAATAATCACAAGAAAGTGCATGCAATTAACATGGGATATCCACTGGAAAATGAAAAAGTTAATCAAATTGCTAGAATAAAAAAATTTCTACACAATTTATGAAAGTAATTGAGGATACATTTCTTTATTTTATACTTATAATTATGCTGTATAATTTATAGTTGAAGCAAAATCATAAATTATATTTTAGCAAAGAAAATATTTTATGCTCTAATTTGTTCCTGTTGCTGCTATAAAGTATTCTCACACATTTGGTAGCTTAAAAAATACACAAATTCTTATCATAGAGTTTTAGAAGCCCCAAATGGGTTTCATTGGGCTTTTCATTGAAAAAATTAATTTATCCTAAGGCCTGTGTTCCTTCTAGAAGTTCTAAGATCTATTTCTTTGCTTTTTTCAACTTCTAAAACCTGTCTAAATTTCTCGAATTATGGTCTCATGTTATTCTAATCTGTTTGTCTCCACATCTCTTCTCTCCATTTACTCCTAGTATCACATTGTTTTTTCTCTTTGCCTCCATTTTGGCATACATTCTCTCACTCAGACTTTACCGCTTCCCTTTTATAAGGACCCTTGTGATTACTTAGGCTCACATCAATAATCCAGGATTATTTCCCCATATCAAAAATCCTCAGTACAGTTGCAAGGCCTCTTTTGTCTTATAAGGTAACATATTCACAGGATTTGGGTATTAGAGTATGGTCATGTTTTCGGGCCTTATTTCATCCAACAACATGCTCATTGATGATTGATATTAATTTAGAGGATCATTAAAAATAAAAATAAACAACAAAATAAAATAATCTTTTTGTGGGTAAGCTGATAGTCTAACATCAAATTTTTTTCCCATGAATGTTGTACATGGTTAATTTCTGATTAAATTTGTGAAAATTTTAGGTAGTGATAAAACAAATACATTGGCTTTAGTGAATAGATTAGTGAGAGATTAAATAGCTTTTATATAGTTGCTGAATTCAATGATATCAATAAAATGTATACACAAGTCATCGTAGATCCAAAAAATCGATAAGATATATCAAAATTTAAGTATCCATCTCAAATATTATTTTAATGTTTTATTAGTTATAGTATTCTAAACATAAAATAGCACCATTAAAATTTCATGGTTAGTTAGAAAATATATTTATATAATTTGGTATTCAAGCAAAAGTTCTTAGAGTTAAGTGAAAAATGTATTCAAGGAACAAATATATATATATATATATATATATATATATATATATATATATATATATAAGCAATTAATCAAATTTAGTGATTACTCCCCTTTTCTAAATAAGAAAAGAATTAGGTTATATAATTTAGCATATCTTACATCTTCAAATTTTGAAGCCCAAGGCATAGTTAATTATTTTTAAAAGTTTTTGTATGTCAGTCAAAGTAAGGAGGAGAATCATTCTAAATGCCTATAGCTGTCATGAATAACCTTAATTTATTGAAATTGCCATTATTTTTTTATGTGTACATGTTTCCTTTTACCCTGGTCTAGTTAAAAATTCAACAATGTTAATTCATGGGGTGATGGATGGGCAATCTCATCATTTTCTTATAAGAGACTATCTCTAGGAAAACAAACTTTGAAAACAAATTTAAAGAAACAAAATTCATCATATTTTTATTTTTATATTAGAATGTATAGATAAATGGTTAGCATTTATGATGAAAAGTGAGATATATATGATATTTTTATATTTAAAATTATTTTTAGTTTAAATTCATTAAATAATGACACATTTCAACTGATTGAAGATGAATTCAATTACTAGTTTAAAAATCATATTTTTTATAATTATGTAATTTAAAATATAAATAAATTATGGTTAAAAACCTAATTTAACTAATTATTGGAATATGAAAAAAACTATTCAGTTGATGTACTCATTTATTTGATTTTCTAAAGTAAGTCATTTACTTCAAAAGAATTAAACCTCAGATTAATTATATTTGTGGAGCTAAACCCTTTGCCTCACATTTCACAACAAAGAACAATGCTCTTGGTGACTTATTATTATAATATTCCCATAATAGAAAATGTGAAGTCAAGTTAGATAAGTAGTCAGTATTGTTTTAAATACATTCAACCTACTTAGTTCTTGGATACTTTAAATAAAAAAGTTGTCAGATAATGTAAAATATATAATCATAGAATCCATTCATAGACAGAGAATGACTTTTAGCAAGTTTACATTTTAAGTATGTTTATACTTTTATTATCAAGTATATGCATTTATTGAGCTGAATTCTTTTAAGTTTGCTATAATGTATGTTGTTTGAAAGAACAGGAAATCAGGTAATTGGCTACTAGAATTGTACTATATTTATGTATTTTAAAGAAGATAGAACACCAGTATTTTCTTAGATAGAGAGTCTTTAATAATAGTATAGCTATTTATTATAGGATATTTAAGATTAAAAATAATAATATTGATTGTTATAATAATAATAATATCAAATAGTAAGCTAAAAAATTATTTTCAAGATAATTTCAATTTTATTATCAATGTGAACATAGTGAAAGGGAAATTTTAACTTTTCTTTACAAATTTTTAAAAAATCATCAATATTTCTGCAAGTACTTTTGTTTAATTTTATTATAATTTGATTGTACTGATTTCACTAATTCATCACATATATAATAAATGTCTACTATGTTCTAAGCACGATTTTCAGTGCTAGATAGTCTTGTTTGAACAAATCTGGTATAGTCCATTCTAGAGATAACATTCAAGTGAGAGTAATTAACTGGGTGACTATTTTTAGCTAGGATACAGAAGATGCCATATTGAAGAGTTCACAGATGTTTAAATGGTCAGGAGATTGCCATGAGATATCTGAATTAGGACTGTTCTAAGGACAAGGAACATCTAGCACAATGAATGTAATACAGGGAAAATCTTTATGAAGGCAAGAAAACAGGAAAAGTCTAGAAAGTGAGAGCTTAGTGAGTCAAAAAGTAGTAACATACATGGCAATGACATAGGCCGATGTGAGGAAAAACAGATTTCCTTGAAAGTATAATTGGAAGTCACTAGCCCATTTTAAGTAAGGAAGGATGTTAACTATCATTTTTTGCTG